>LPNX010995075.1:97252-489396 GCA_001517045.1 Pseudotsuga menziesii | reverse complement strand
TCGAGGCTATCCCATTGCGCAAGATAAATGAGGATGAAGTCATCAGCTTCTTACAAGATCATATCATGACCAGGTTTGGAGTTCCAGTTTCGTTAGTTTTTGATAATTCTAAATACTTTTCATCCATTAAATTGACTGCTTTTGTTCATGAGAAAGGGATAAAATTACATTATTCTGCTAACTACTATCTGCAAGGGAATGGCCTGGCTGAATCCTCCAATAAAAACCTCATTAGAATCCTGAAGAAGACTGTCATAGAAAACCAGTGAAGTTGGCACTCAGCCTTACCCAACGCCCTGTGGGCCGACAGAGTCACTCCCAAGTCTGCCATAGGAGTATCACCCTATACCCTCATGTATGGAAAGGAATCCATCCTGCCTCCCAATATTCTGCTACCTTCTTCCATACTAGCTCAAGAGTCTAGGGGGTCGAATGATGAGGTTCTGCAAATAAGAATATATAATCTCCTAAAAGCAGAAGAAGCCAGATCCAAAGCTAGAGAACGCTTCAGACAAAAGCAGGAGGTAGTCAAAAGATGGTTTGACAAACATAAAGCTGGGAAAAAGGACTTTGAAGTAGGAGACTTGGTCCTCAAGTGGGACCACCCCCATGATGAAAAAGGAAAGCATACCAAATTCCAGCAGTTATGGGTAGGCACCTTTCAGATTGTAGCCAAACTTGGCCCTGCTACTTATAAGTTGCAAGATTTACAGGGATGGGAAGAGAACTTGCCAGTAAATGGTTTGGTTCTCAAGCCTTACTTTTCTTGAAGTTTTTCTTTGATAGTTTCTACCTTGTATATAAATAAGCTGTGTAGTTGTTTTCGAGTCACGCTTTCTTTTAATTTAATGTTTAGTCTCGATTTTCAATAAGGGAACAAACTTGTGGTGGACTGGAGAATACTAAGGTCTTTTGGGAATAGCAAATATGTTGAGTATCAGCCTGTGTATTCCTTAAAGAATTCTTCCATCCTAACGGTTTTCTCGAATAAAATATGGTGTGCATTGAAGTCCTGCTTAACCCCTGTGAATTAAACCGGATTCGGAAAGTATGGAGTACTATGTCGGGGCTTCATCCACGTCACATTTAAAATGTTCTGAGGAGCGACAGTAAAGGACCCGTGGGAGGAAGCAAGGTGAACAGCGTATTAAATATAAATGATCCCATGCCAAGAAACAAATTCCAAGAGGCAGCTAAAGAGTCAAACTTCTGGAAAAGTACCATAAATCAAAGCAAGTGCTAAAGCATAAACACTAAATTGCCAAAAGATCCTCTCCGTCTGTGAGCTAGGACTTAAAGTACACCACTCACACAAAAGGGCACTATGGGATAGAGGATCCTGAATTAAAATTCAGTAAGAAAGGCGCACAGAAGGACCCAGATGAAAGGACAAAAGTCCAAAGGCACAAAAGTGTTAAAATGGCATGGGAATGAGGAACAAACGAATACTTCTGTTGCTATGTGCTGCAACCCTGTGGTGTCCACACTGTTAGCTACCTGAAAATAGAGGTAATAATGAAACTCATACTCTGGCCTCGGCATAGTTATTTGGACTTAAGGGTCCCGGTTTTCCTTTCCCCAAAGGACTAGCATCAATGATTAAGGTACACACTTCGGTGATATGAGAAATCTAGATAGCTGGAAGAATTCGATGGATGCATTTGTTGCGGAACAGTCTGCTACTCAAAGACAATAATCACCCAGAGATCTAGGTTCCCCAGGTAATCGCCAGTTGTTGCTACCACAACGGTTCTCCCCGAATTTATTTTTACTTAAGTTTCTGGGCCCCGCCTCATTATTTTTGTATGGCTTGATCGTTGAACTTTTTAGCTCCTTGAGCGTGTTTTCTTTTGCTTCTCTGAAGGTGGATGTCAGTAGCCTATGTGTGCTTTGTTCATCTTTGGTTCGAGTCATGAATATGTGGTCTAAGAGAAGTGAATTCGTTGTTCTTCGGCGCATCCTGTGAAGAAAAATGACTTTGGTTACAGCCGACCCTTAGCATTTCTCAAATACTTGAGTTTCCCTGTAAGTGGGCCTCTTTTACTGCTGGATCGAGGGCTGCGAAGTTTCAACCCTTTCACCGTTGCGGCTCCGAGACTTTTCTTCTGTCCGATCTCCTAAACCATCCAACGCCCGATGTATGTTAACTATAAATCGCGGGTCCGTAGCTTCTGCTTGCCCGCCGTTGCGGCCGGGAGGAGATAGTCAGTTTTCGATCCAAGTCTCTTCCAACGTCCGACTTAGTTGCCCGTCCATTCCGCGTGTCCCCTAGCTCTCCCCCTCCGCCGTTGCGGCTGCTAAAGTCTTCCGGCTTCCGAAGCTAAAACCGCTCGATTTCCGACTTACGACATCTCCCGCCCGCGTTTCACTTGGCTGCGACTTAAACCTCACCTGACATTGCGGTTGGCTGCTTCCCCGGGCTCCCGAACTCGTTTCTCTCTGATCGCCGACTTGTTTTTCCCGCCGGCGACCATAGAATATTGCCAGGCCCGAAGGAGGTTTGCTCGGCCATTTCTTTGGGGATTGGTTAATTGATGATATTTGTCGTTTGAATCATGCTCTTAATTTGAATGCAGGCAGTATACAAGCAACCGGTCAATTTGTCATGACAGGAAGAAAGATTAACCCATTTGGCAGAAGTATGACTAAAAAGAGGCAAATGGAGGACGAAGTCAGGAAGCTGTAGAGGCGTGATTCCAGAAATGGATCAGTTACCAAGTTGTCATGATCACGTAATGACAAAAGACCGGAATGTGTAGAGTTTGGGAAACAGAAGGACCATGGTTCTGGAAAAGAAAATGCCCTGTAATTATAGTTGAAAATAGAGGGACGAGAGACTGAGAAAGGGGCTTTTCCCTGGAAAACTTTGTATTGGTTTACTTGTAAGATGAACTACTTCGTTTTGCATAGGAACTGCAATTTTTGCCTGCCGGAGAGAGTGAAAAGCGAAATGTATCAATGCAAACTAAATGAATAATGTTGAAGAGGAACTATTTCGTTTTCAGTTGTGTTTCATTTACTGTAAGAGTTTTCGATATTCTGAACCTACGTTCTTGCTAAATGTTCTTCAGTAATTTCTGGATATTTTTCGCTGTGAGTAATAGATGTTGTTATAAAATGATCGGCTACCTGGTTATTTGAATATCTGTAAGTGTTCATGTTCTCTAGAAGAAGTATCAGCTACCTGTGATTTTTCTTTATGTATGTGAAAATGTATTGCTCACCCAAAATGATAACCTTGCTCCCTAGGGATAGTGTATATAGTTATCTTATTTTCTTTTGTATCTGGTTTGGTTGCTCGCGAACGCAAGACGAGAGGTAAGAACCTGCGCATCACTTTGTGATCGTTCCCTGCAGCTTGATCACCCTGCATTTAGTTAGGCACTTGCATATCATTTCTTTAAGTCAAAATGAAAAAACTCGGTGGGCCAGGCCACAACCGGTAAAGCCTTAGTTTTGTTCCTTGACCTACGGTAGCCGGACCACAAACCGGACGGATTCCCTATTTCAAACTGTCAATGGGCTAGTTGGGAACGTTGATTGGGGAGAATCCCTTACTGTTTCCGCCTGCGAATTTCCAGGCCTCAACAGAAACTATTGGCCTTCCAAAACAACCACTTATTCTATTTTAAACCATGCCAAAAAATGCACTCGTTGGTAAAAGTTGACAAGTATTGAAAATTTGGTTGAAGTGGACTTGGGAAAATTCCCACCATTTCCTACCTGAGAAAGAGAAATTTGTTATGAATGTACCATCATATAGGTGGATGATTATTTCACTTAACCGTTTACTCAATTTTTATAAAAAGTATCTGTTAAAGAATATATTGGCCTGCCGAAACAACCATTCCACCTGTTTTTATTGCTAGGAATATTACACCTGTTGCAGACAAGAGTTGTTCCTCTAGTTTGAATGGTTCAGATATAGAACAAATGAGTAACATAGAATGTCAGACTCTCCCTAAATCTATTTAAACACTTGAATGGACTACCATGCTTCTTCTATTAACAGATATCTTCGCTATCCTTGAATATTTTTCCTCTGTTTACCTAAAAAAATAGAAGACAACAATAGAAAGTGATAGCATACAAGATATAAAAACTGGATCTATGCTTGTGACCAAGGAGTCAAGCAACACATACACATGATACAACATATATGGGAAAGAGAAAACATTCTTTATTAACAATAATTGGAAAGACTACAACCTTGGTGCCTTGGTGTTGAGATTCCCATCCAATAACTCTTTTTCATCTAGCTTCACCATGCCTCTAAAGACTCAAGAATGATTTTGACAGTGTTTGGGTATGCAACACAATTATTCCTCTCCCCTCCCATGGGGGATGATCTAGTATTTGAAGGCATGGGAGGATAGGAATGGTTGAATATCTCATGGGTGATGTGGATATAAGATCCAAAAAGGGAGGATGTCAACCTCTAGGTGGTCCTAAACCATAGGGATGAGTTTCCATGGAGGCAAGCTTCGAGAAGCCTCTCAAAGCTTCTCTTTTTTCCTTGAAAACTCGAGCACCGCTCCTTTAATGAAGAAAATAGGAAGTTTTAAGGGGGTAACGGTTCTTGCAGTAAGGATAGAGGTGGTGGCACCACTCTTTTCTCATGTATCAGGAGCGTTGCTGACTTAGGAAACACTTTTTGTCAATGGGGAAAGAGCTTTACCAGCTCAAAACAAGGAAAATTTTCAAGAGGATAATTTTCTTCTATCATTTCTCTAGGGAAGACTTTGAGGGATTGGAGAAGACAAGGGAATACCTATCTCATAACATGATGGTGATAAGATTTCGATGTAACAGAATTCCCCCCAAAGTATGATGGCTAGAGGGAAATGATAGGCATAATACTTTGAAATAACAAGGTATCATATCGATGAAAAGGTATAAAGGTAGGAACTTTTCAAGCATCACAAACTTTCTACATCACCTTTTACATTTTGATACATGTCCGAAATGAATCACAACATGGTTTTTGACCAATACAATGCAGATCCATGTGAGATACAAAAAAGTCATGGCTACTGAAATACAACATAGATCCATGCAAAGAAGACTCAAATGTGGACATAGCTACGATACATACAATGTAGATATATTTCATACAAATGTAAATATGAGCACAACCATAGATATACAAATGTGGATCCATGATAGGAATCATACAAAATACTCCATCGCAACCTAGGGAAAGCAATGAGTGCTTTAATAGATACACAGGGTCTTCATCTTGTCTTCCACAAAGTACGATTCTATCCATGTGATTACAATGTATTGATGTCGAACATGGTAGAAACCACTTGATTACCGATCAATGATGAGAACCGTTAACAAGTGTGATGGAAATCACCATTAATTTCAATGATTCCTAAGGTACCCTAGTACAATCTCTTGAGTGTGAATAGATGATTTGATATCGAACGCTCAGTCGAATATATCAATCACAGGTCAATGATGTGAACCTATGTCAAGAGTGAGATAATTTTTCATTAAGGAATACATATCTTAAGGTACTAAACTTGTTTCTAAGACTAATTCCTGGATGATGAGTTAAAGTTGACATGAATAATCTCTTCGAAGGAGGGCCATGATGAGTCCCACATCAACGACACGAAACTTGAAACAAAGTTCTAGAATGTTGTAGATGATGTAACCATAGGACTGACTCAAAAGGTACTAACACAAAGTTTTTTTTTATTATAGAGGTAAACTTTCAACTTCCCTTTGAACATCGGGAGGCACGACCAAAGACTTGGAAACATTGACTAAATCAGGTGGATACCAGGACATAATGCAGTGGCAGACAATGCACTCTCTGAAAGACTCAAAGGAGTGACATGAATCATGAAAGTGGATAGAATCGGAGACAAGATGAATACCCAATTGACTGAATGAAATGCAGGCAAGTGTCATGTTCAAAGGTGACTAACAACTGCCATTATTGCAAAATGTTTTCCCTTTCCCTTAATTTCCCCATCATGATTTATGAATGCCTCTTTTAGTTTTTATGAGTTAAAAGAGGGTAACAAACACTCATTGTAGCTTATCGAAAGACAAGTCCATTCTCATATGTTTTATGAACCTGAGAAAGGATGGGTTTGTTCCCAAAAGAGGGTCCTTCATCGTTTGATTTTATGAGTCCGATGAAAAAAAACTCATATGTTTTTTCATGTTTAGAGAGTATGAAATGGCTAAGAAGACTTCGAAGGGTAATTTTTCGTATGATTTAGTCTCTAGGGCCCAAAAAATTATAAAATAATACCAATAGCACTCTTCCAAGCATGATTGGCTAGAGTGTACCTTTTTCGTAAGTAGCCCCCCCTGGTCCGAAAAAGGGGTAATCTATCACTGGGAGGACGACTCTTCAGGTCCTTTTACGAGTGTGAAGAAGACAAGTTCACTGAAAAATCTTTTCACATTTTAAGAGTTCTAAAAGATCTTAAAGAATACTCCATTAACCGTTTTCATGTTTGAATCTAGAGCACGAAAAGGTGAAAAGTAAGCTCGGACCACTTTTCATGTTTTAACCAGAGCATGAAAAATGAAAAGTAAGCTCAACACAATCTTACCATTTTTAACAAGCTTGAATATCAGTTAAAATAATGATTAGAGTATCTACTTCATTTTATAATGAGCTTGCAACATAGAATGAACTATGCTCAAAACATGGTTTCAGTTTTATGCAAGCTTGAAACCAAAAGATAAACTTTGCTTGACACAACCTATTTCATTTTTTAACGAGCTTGACATAGAATGGGAACTATGCTCATAAACTTGTTTCATTTTTTAATGAGCTTGACACACAAAATATAACTATGCTCACATACATATGTTTCATTTTTTAACGAGCTTGACACAGAAAAATAACTATGCTCTCTAAACTGTTTCATTTTCTAACGAGATTGACATAAAATAAGAACTGTGCTCACAAGCCTGCTACCCAACATGATATCCATAGGTTTGTAGGTTTCCCCCTTTCACATAAGGAGTTAGAAACTTAAATCTAGTATGATATCCATAGACTGGATCCATTCCCCCCAATTTACCTATGATGGGAAGAAAATAACTAGAAGAAGGTGAAGGAATCATAAGAACATGCGGAACATTCAAGGCAGTTTGATTAATAGGAATAATGCGATGGTCAGGTGTAACAAACGAAAGTTGATCAATGGTCACAATCTTCCCATCCTGGGGAAAAATCATCACTCTAAAAAGTGTGGACACTACAACCTTCATGGCATAAACATAATCACGTCCAAGGAGCATATTGAAATCTAAAGGACCTTGGACCACCATAACATCAATACAGACAATTTTCCCTTTTAGTGTAATAGGAAAATGAGTAAGGATCCCTAAAGGTGTAGCAGGTCTTCAATTAAAACCCATTATCTGATCGATATATGGCACAAGATGAGGAGAACCTAAATCTTCCCAAGTAGTTAGGGATATAATACTAACAGAAGCCCCTTCTTCAACAATAGTGCGAAGCATCTGCCTAGCGGTAAATTACACAGCTATATGGAAAGGAACAATTGAATAAATACGAGACTCTATTAGGTTACTCCATCCAAAGTACATAACCTCGGTACTTCGAGAGGGTTCAGTCAAAAGAGACAAAATTTCCTCTTGTTGATAGCAATCAGAACGAAGCATAAAAAATCCAACAGGTTTCAGTTACCTCTCTACTAGGAGAGAAGAACAAGACGAAGAATTGGTCGAAGAGACTACTTTAATATTAGCACTCTCTAACAAAAGAGTGGGATCGAGTGGAGATGACATAGACTCAACCAATTGAAATTCACTCTTCAAAGGAAAAGTGGGATCAACCAAGGATGGTACTAGATCAACCACTTCAAGTTCACTCTTCAACGAAAGAGTGGGATCAATCGAGGTTAGAACTGGATCGACCACTTTATCAACGAATGGGATTCCAAGTGACAACTTATGATAACCTGTTGGAATCCATTGCTGAGGAATAGTAAGATATTCCAACAACTTATAAGCTTCATCCATGAGAGGACAAAGGTAAGTAAAGTGCATGTCCTTACAAAGCAAGTAAGGATTTCTAACTTTACCCTTCCGACTCTTAACCACAAAGTCACTGGTTGAAGGGGGATCATTAGTATGATGAATAGAGACTGATGACATTGGTTTCCAGGAAACCTTATACCACTCCTCTAGAACCAGGTCCATACCATGACAATATTTCAGAAGGTGATCACCCATGCAAATCCTGCAAGGGAATTTGGGCTTACGCGGTTTTTAGGTGTGTAGATCAACACTATCCACACTTGGAGGAGTAATTGGTTGAGACTTGGTTTTCTGTTTGTTTTTATTATTCTTAATCTTCCTTTTCTTCTTCTTCTTATTTACCTGACTACTAGTACTACAAATTTCAACAGGAGAAGAGGGAGAAAGGGGAGAAGTCTCATGTGGTGAAGAAGGAGAGGGATCAACATGAGGTTGATTCTCCCGCATTGAAGGATTAGGATCTGAATTAGTTGGTGTAAATGGGATAAATGGACTAAATAATAACCAAATAGGTAATCCGATAGTCAATCTAGGAAGGCTTAAAGTATCCATGAGAGGAGGACCAAAATCCCCATATGAAGGGAAAAAAAAATATGTTCTTCGTAAAGGAGTCTCTTAGTCGATAGCCCTAGAATCGAAGCCATACCTATGTAGAAAAACTATCTCTCTCTTCTATTAAATACTAACTGTATAGAAAATAAGTGCTACTCATAATAAAGAAACAAGGAAAATATGTGAGAGGAGTGGATTAAAGGTCTGGAACCTCATGGGATTGTCAAACGATCACAACTCGCTATATACCATAGGGTCCAACAGTAAATATTGACAATGAGGATTATGACTGTCCCTTTCCTGAATAACCGGCTACCTGGATGGTATGTGCGTAGTAATATCCCCAAGTGTTGTTCTCGGTGTATTGCGATGATAGGACGACCAAAGGGTTGTACTCGAATGGTATCAGGATTCCTAAAGGGGTCTCCTGATATACACAAGGTACGTGGGAGCTCTACTCCATAGTAGTGTTGTCTAATGCACAACCATTCAAAAGGGGCCTTCCAATACACAACTGAGTATGTGAAGTACCTTTCGACGTACCTCAAGGATACGTGAAAGGTCGTTCCATATACCAGCAGTACATGGAAGAACCACATGATCCCCAGGATGTAGTGCAGGAAGAAAATGATAGCTCCTATGTTTAAAGATGTCGAAACATGTCTCTAACCTATCACACAAATATCAACATATATTAACCTAAGCTAGTGCTTAATTTTATCTTGACTGGTTAGGTGGATGCATGAGGTGAGGACATAGAAGGTAAAACCATCCAGTATGATTGTGCAAAATTTCACTTTAACTTTAAAGGTATGCCCTACTTAAGGAAGGGAGAGAGAGATTCAATTTCTTTGAAACAAAGAATAAATCCCATACAAAAACAAACTGCTTATATGGTCCGTTCCTAACTAAAACAAAAAAATATTTCTTTTGAATGGAAAAAAGAAGTGATATACCGAATGAAAAGCAAGAAAATATAATTACAACTTTTATACAAAAGTGTTCATATTTTTCAACTAAAATAAGAATAAACTAATCACAAAATCCTAGAATAACTTTTATATGGATTTTCACAATTTTTGAAAAAAAGAAAAAACATACAAAAATCATGTATAACAAATGAAGAAAAACTTAAATGAATCTTTTCTTGTTCTGTTAAAGAAGACAGAAATCAAAGATCTAGCATAACCAAGTTCTATTTAAATCCAACTATGAAGTTTTAAAGACCAACCTCAATCACAATTCTTGAAAATACGTATGAATTCATACATGCATATTTTGATTGAGTTTTCTATTCAAAAATAAATTGCATAGTTCAAACAACAACTGTAACTATATGAAGCATGGATCTCAAATACTAAAACAACCCTTTAAGAATAAAATACCAAACAGGGCTAACAAGAAATACCTGGCACCATGAGTTGAAGGTGTTGAACATGGAGTTACCAGCCTGAGCATTGCTTCTTGTCTATAGGAACAGAGCGGTGGAACCACCTATTGCAGGTTCACACCAGAGCGATACTAGTTCCAGCACTGCTTCTTTCACATAGAAAAATGGTGGTGGCACCACTTCTTTCACACAAAAAAAGGGTGGTGGCACTGCTTCTTTCACACAGAAAAAGAGCGGTGGAAGCTCCATAACCGCATTTAGTATACATCCCAGGAGTAGTGGCTGAGATGGAAATTTGAAAAATAAAAAATCGACAAAAAAGTAAGTTACAGTCCAAAACATGATCCCAAACAACCACCAAAAAACCTAGTGAACCAAAAATATGAATATCCAAAGGCCGATAGAGGAAAATCAATCAAATTCCAAGCAGATCTACATATCTATCAATTGAAAAAGTAGATCTACAAACTGAAAATGAAGGTGGAGGTTTCAACTTACCAAAGATTCAGAATTCAAAGCTTTCCCTAGCGGAGTCACCATATTTGTTGCTAGGAATATTACACCTCTTGCGGACAAGATTTTTTCCTCTAGTCTGAATGGTTCAGATATAAAACAAATGAGTAACACAGAATGTAAAAATCTCCCTAGATCTGTTTAAAAAATTGAATGGACTACCATGCTTCTTATATTAACATATGTCTTCCCTATCCTTGAATATTTTTCCTTTATTTACCTGCAAAAATAGAAGACAACAATAGAAAGTGATAACATACAATATATAAAAACTAGATCTATGCTTGTGACCAAGGAGTCAAGCAATACATACACATGATATAACATATGTGGGAAAGAGAAAATAATCTTTATTAACAATAATTGGAAATACTACAACCTTAGTGACTTGGTGTTGAGAATCCCATCCAATAGCCCTTTTTCATCTAGCTTCACCTTTCCTCTAAAGACTCAAGAATGATTTTGACATAGTTTGGTTATGCAATACAATTCTTCCTCCCCCCTCTAATGGGGGATGAGCCAGTATTTAAAGACATGGGAGGATAGGAATGGTTGAATATCTCATGGGTGAGGTGGAGATCAGATCCAAAGAGGGAGGATATTGATCTCCAGGTGGTCCTAAACCGTAGGGATGAGGCTCCACAGAGACAAGCTTCGAGGAGCCTCTCGAGGATCTTCTTTTTTCCTTGAAAACATGAGCACTGCTCCTTTAATGAAGCAAACAGGCAGTGTTAAGGGGGTAACACTTATTGCAGTAAGGATATAGGTGGCCGCGCCACTGTTTTCTCATGTATTATGAGCTTTGCTAACTTAGGTGACACATTTTTTCAATGGGGAAAGAGCGTTACCTGCTCAAAACAAGGAACAATTGCAAGGGGATAATTTTCTTCTATCATTTCTCTAGGGAAAACTTTGAGGGATTGGAGCAGAGAAGGGAATACCTATCTCATAACATGATGGTTATGAGATTTCAGTGTAACAATTTTTCACCTAAATATTATCTAAATGGCCTTAGGAAAATGGCCACCATTTCTTACCTTTGAGGGATAAAATTATTCTAAAAACATAATCTTACAGGTGGATGATTTATTCACTTGACCATTGGATTAGTTTTGGAAAAATGTATATGTTCAATAAAAAATTAGCTTTCCAAAACAACCACTCAACCTATTTCACCATGTAAGGAAATCCCCTCATTGGAAAAATTTGATAAGTATCACAAAATTGTTCCAAGTGGACTTTCGAAATTCCCTCCATTTCCTACTTAAGAGAGATAAAGTTGTTATGAAGGCACCGTATTGTAGGCAGATGATTAATTCACTTTACAATGACTAAATTTTGATAAAATGTCTCTGGTAAAGAATATATTGTCCTTCCAAAACAACCATTCAACTTGTCTTGCAACTAAATTTGGCCTAAATGGACTTAAGAAAATGCCCACCATTTATCACCAGTAGGGATATAATTTTTATGAAAACATAATCATGTCGGTGGATGATTTACTCACTTTAACATTGGCTTCATTTTGGAAATAATTCTATGGTCAATAAAATATTTGACTGCAAAAACATCCACTCAAACTGTTTTGCACCATGCCAGAAAATTCCCTCGTTGGAAAATTTTGAAAAGTATTAAAAATATGGTTCAAGTGGCCTTGGGAAAATGCCCGCCATTTTCGACCTACGAGAGAGAAATTTGTTATGAAGGAACCATCATGCATGTGGATGATTAATTCATTTCACCATTTACTCAATTTTTATAAAAAGTATCTCATAAAGAATATATTGGCCTGCCAAAACAGCCGTTCTACCTATTTTACACTTAAATATGGCTTAAGTGGCTTTAAGAAAATGCCTGCCATTTCTCACTATGATTGATAAAATTATTCTAAAAACACAATCTTGCAAGTGGATGATTTACTCACTTGAACAATTGCTCACTTTTGGAAAAAAGTACATGTTTAATCAAATATTGTCCTGCCAAAACAACCACTCAGCTTGTTTTGCACCATGCCAGAAAATTTCCTCCTTGGAAAAATTTGACAAGTACTGTAAAAATGTT
Organism: Pseudotsuga menziesii; assembly: GCA_001517045.1. Taxonomy (NCBI): domain Eukaryota; kingdom Viridiplantae; phylum Streptophyta; class Pinopsida; order Pinales; family Pinaceae; genus Pseudotsuga; species Pseudotsuga menziesii. The sequence continues at coordinate 476,840 of LPNX010995075.1, read as the reverse complement.
CCAAGTGGCCTTGGGAAAATGCCCTCCATTTCCTACCTGAGAGAGATAAAGTTGTTATGAAGGTGCCATCCAATAGGTGGATGATTAATGCACTTCACCATCAACTAAATTTTGATAAAAACATATCTGGTAAGGAATATACTAGCATGCCAAAACACCTATTCAACCTCTTTTGCACCTAAATTTGGCCAAAATGTCCTTAAGTAAATGACCACCATTTCTCCACAATGAGGGATATAATTATTATGAAAACATAGTATTGAAGGTGGATGATTGACTCACTTTACCGTTTGCTCCATTTTGGAAATAACTCTATGGTTAATAAAATTTTGGCCTTCCAAAAAAACCACTCAAAATGTTTTGCACCATGCCATAAAATTCCCTCATTGGAAAAATTTGACGAGTATTAAAAAATATGGTTCATGTGGCCTTGGGAAAATGATCACCATTTTCAACATGAGAGAGATAAAGTTGTTATGAAGGCACCATGATGCAGGTGGATGATTAATGCATTTCACCATTTACTCAATTTTATAAAAAGTCTCTAGGAAAGAATATATTGGCTCGTTGAAACAACAATTCAGCCCATTTTTCATCTAAATATGTCCTACATGGCCTTAGGAAAATTCCCTCCATTTCTCACATGTGAGGGATAAAATTATGATGAAAACATAATATTGTAGGTGGATGATATACTCACTTGAATGTTGGCTTTGTTTTGGAAAACATTATATGTTCAATAAAATATTGGCTTTCCAAAACAACCACTCAGCCTATCTTTCCCATGCTTGAAAATGCCCTCGTTGGAAAAAATTGACAAGTATTGTAAAACTGTTCCAAGCCTTAGGATAATTTCCTCCTTCCTACCTGTGAGAGAGAAAGTTGTTATGAAGGAACTGTTATTACCAAATTTGTCCTACATGTTAGCATATTTAGACACTTAGGAGTTAGTTAATATCAACTTGTGTAATATATCCGTTAGGTAAAAGTGTGTTTCTTTAGTATGCATTAGTATGCATTTGTAAATATTCTAATCCGACGGTCATGATATGTTCTAGACATAGAGTGATCTGACGGTTCAACTTCTCTTAGGTCATACCTACCATTGATCTATGGCTTAACACCTGATTGGTCTATGATCTCTATTTAAAGAGCATAGAGGGTCCTTGGGTAGTTGATCGATTATGAGAAGCTCATGTAACTTTCTTTCTTTTGCATAATAAATTGCTCCAAGTAGTTATTTGGCTGGGGGCATGGACTGTTTCCCTCTCGAGGGTTTTAACCACATGACAAACATAGGTGTGTTGATCTGTGATCTATTTGTGTGAAGCAGTTGTTGAAGGTGTTCGGTCTTTTGGGAGTACCCTATGTACCCGAACATGGTATCAAAGCTTTTATGAAGAGCTGCTTTCAGTTTTGATCAAGATCTGGAACCTGTGTTGCTGAAACTTTGAAAGGGTTTATGGTTCTAGATTTTCTATGCATTTTTGGCCTATCGAAGTTGTTCCATTGCATCTAGAGCATCATTTCCATTGGGAAATAGTTTTCATTTCACCGAAAATCGTTTTTGTTTGCTCCAGAAACACCCATTTTGGCAAATCTGAAGGTATAATGTTATAGTGATGGATTTGTTTTTTTTAAATCTCTCATATTTTACGAGTTTATTATTAGATCTTTTAGTTTTTAGTCTCGGACTGTTGTTTTCCTTGACTGCGTATGATTTTTTTCATTCACCTTATGCGATCGCGGAATTTTTTTTTTCTTGTCTTCTCGGCTACGTATGCTCTTTACCGCGCACCTTGTGCAATCACGGCAAATCAGAAATAGCGAGAAAACTTGAAAACGTAGACTTTTCAGGTAAGCTAACCAAGATCTAACCCCATTGTATGGAAAAAAAATCGTTTTTTGTTTTTTGTGTGATTTGCAGGAAAAGAAAAGCAAGCACGAAAAACGAGAGAGAAGAGTTAAAAAAAAAAAAAAACCTTTCCTCTTTCCATACTTTTATGTACCTTTTAAAATGAGCTCACTTGGTCCAAAGTTGCTTTACACCTTGATAAGTCTTGAGTTCAAGTCTTATCAAGCTACTTTTTAGTGCACGCAATTTCTATTTTCGAGTTACTTTATTGTAAAAGTGCATTTCACATAAATAAAATAAAATAAAAGTGAGTCACTTAAGTATTTTAATTTATTGCTGCACTATTTAAAAGTCACATTATTGTAAAGTGAATATCACTTATTCTACAAAAGTGATTCACTTCAAAGCAACTTTATTGTAAAAGTGATTGTCAAAGGTTGATCTTGGGAAGAGGGGGCTTCTTTTTTAGTTGGTAAAGTTAATATCTGTCATGTCACTATTGGGGACATCTTCAACATTTTCTTTGATCAAGCATAACTTCATCATCTGGAATCAGTTTTAAGTGTCGTTTTTTTTAAAACCACATTTTTTTTTTAGCTCTTTGCATCCAGATAGTTAGTTTCTGTTCTTTCAGCCATTAGTTTACAGTATGGCCGCCCCTTATGATATTATACTTACAAGTTCTAACTATTTCTCATGGAAATCTCGTATGGAGGATGTTCGACGAAGTAGGGGACTTTTCAGAATAACCTCAGGGAAAGAAACAGAACCCACTGATGATGATAAGAAAATTAAATGGGAAAATCGATGTGATGAAGCTCGTGGATTGATTGGGATGTCAATCTCTACTGATTTTCAGTTCCACATATCTGGAATTGATGAACCTAATCTCGCTTGGGAAAAGTTGGAATCTGTGTTTGGTAAACACAATGAAATTCGGGGTCATCAACTTGAGAATGAGTTGCTTTCCTTGAATCCAAATGATTTTTCATGCATTCAAGACTATTTATCTAAGTATAAAACTCTTAGACTATTATGTGCCGAATGCAAGATTAAGAAAGAAGACAAACAATGTATTTATCATATACTTTCAAAACTTGGACCTGCATATTCTGTTTTTGTATCTACATTCTACTCCATGAAAGAATACTTAACTGCAGCTAGCTATCAAGAGCCTAGCCTTGAATCCTTTTGTGATTCCTTAATTAGAGAGCAATATAAGCTCATTAATCTTGGAATAATTAACAATGCAGATACATCTGGGAAAACCTTATTGTCCCAATAGAAAAAAAAAGTCCAAGCCTCCCAAGAAATAGAATTTTCACAATAATAAGCCAAACAATAAAGGTCTCAAACCCTCTTAGTCAACTCCTTCTTTAAAAAATGACAAAGGATCCAAGCAAAAAGCAGAGAAGACTGAGCATCATTGCAATTTTTGTGGGAAAGATAATCATGATGAATCTAAGTGTTTTAAGAAGATGGCAGCCTTGGAAGTAGCAATGAAGAAGCACCACATCAGCCTAGATTCGTCTTCATAATCTACCTCTCGTGGACATGCACTTTGTGCTTTTGGTTACTCTTATACTGCATCTTCTTCTTCTACTTCAATTGAATGGTTCATTGATTTTGGAGCATCTTATCATATGGCTAAGGATAAAGCCATCTTTTCTACTATGCATGAATGTAACACCAAACAAATATTTGTTGGTGATGATAGATCTTTAAGTATTGTAGGATCTGGAACAGTTCCAGTAGAAAATGGTCACTTCAGTGACGTACTATGTGTTCCAAAAATTTTCTGCAATTTGTTATCAGTCTATCAAATTACTCATTCAAGTGAAGGTAAAACTGTGACGTTTACACTTCACCAAGTTGTAATCAAGGATTTTAAAAATCCTCAAAATATCCTTGCTACTGGAACTGTTGATGATATTACCAGGTTGTACAAATTTAACAACTTTGGGTCATCACCTTTTCCTTCAGTTTTTGTTGCTCATAGTGATAACTTGAGCAAAATTTGGCATGAACGATTTGGTCACTTAAATTATCGCTTATTGCAACAATTATGTAAAGACAATATGGTGACTAGTTTTCCGCTAGTATCTTGCAAGGATGGTGTTTGTTCCAGTTTTGTACTCGAAAAACATCATCGGGACAGTTTTGACAAATGTGCCTCTTGGCACACCTCGGTTCCCCTAGAGCTTACGCATAGTGAATTGTGTGGCCCTCTTCCATCTACTTCCTTTTTTGGTTTCAAATATTTCTTAACCTTCATTGATGACTACTCCAGATGCACTTGGTTTTACTTCCTAAAACTTAAGAGCAAAGTATTTAACAAGTTCTTGGCCTACAAGGCCCTTGTTGAAAAACAATCTGGTCATCAAATTATTAAGTTAAGATCTGACAATGGAGGAGAATATGTTGACAACAAGTTCACTACTTTTTGCACTAAACAAGGAATCCAACAACAACACACTGTTCCATATACCCCACAACAAAATGGTGTAGCTGAATGGAAGAACCACACTTTAAAAGAAATGGCTAATTGTATGATCCAATCTAAAGGACTAAGTCTTCAATATTGGGCTGAGGCCATAAATTGTGCAAATTACATAGTTAATCGCACACCTGCTAAAGTTTTACAAGGTATAACACCGGAAGAAGCATGGAGTAAAATTAAACTAGATGTAAGTCACTTTCGTGTGTTTGGTTGTGAAGCATGGGCTCACATTCCGGATGAAAAACAGAAATCATTGCAGCCTAAAAGTGAAAAAAGCATATTTGTTGGATATTCTGAAGATGTAAAAGGTTATAGACTTCTTCAGCCCCATTCACATGATATAATCATTATAAGAGATGTTAAATTTGATGAAAATCTCTTGGCCTGCGAGCCTAACTTGGCAGGTGTGCCATCTTTGGCCTGCGAGCCTAATTCGGCAATTGTGCATTCTTCTTCTTCTTCTTCTTCCAGCTTCCCTTGATAGATTCCCAACTCCAGTTTTTGATGATGATAGTGAGGATGGAAATCCACCTCTGCCTGCTCATGTTCCTCCAATTGCACCAACACCAATACTTCCTCGATGGGTCCTTTCAACATGTGAAGCAGCTAGTGATCTTGCAGGTGATCCTAGAGATCAACGACGAACATGTTCTTAGTTTCAGCGAGCCTCTTCTCTTTTGGCTCAAGTTTCCAAGAATCATGATCCAAAAATTTTTGCAGAAGCTTCAGGAAATCCAGATTGGGATGCAGCTATGGATGAAGAATATCATTCCTTAATGGCGAATGATACTTGGGATCTCATTCCTCTTCCAAAAGGAAGAAAACTTGTCAGATGTAAATGGGTCTATACAACTAAGTATGCATCAGATGGAAGTGTTGAAAGACTTAAGGCAAGGTTATTTGGCAAAGGGTTTTCTCAAGTTGAAGGGATTGACTACAATGAAACCTTTTCCCCTGTAGAAAAAATGAACTCCATTTGCCTTGTTCTTTCCTTTGCAGCCTTACATAACTGGGAAGTCCATCAAATGGATGTCAAGTCTGTCTTCTTACATGGTGATTTACATGAGGAAATTTACATGGAACAACCTCCTGGATATGTTCAGAATAACTCTAGCCTTGTTTGTCTCCTTGAGAAATCCTTATACGGCCTTAAGCAAGCTCCTAGAGCTTGGTATGCCAAAATGGATAGCTTTCTCCTTGACACTGGTTTTTCTAGATGCCATTCTGACCCCAATGTCTATACCAAGAAAGTAGGAAGCCATCTCATCATACTTGTTCTTTATGTTGATGATCTTATCCTTACTGGTAATGACCCTAAACTTATAACCCATGTGAAATCCAGTCTTAAAGAAAATTTTGAAATGTCATACTTAGGCATTTGCATTATTTTCTTGGTCTCCAAGTCTTGCAAACCAAAGAAGGAATCTTTTTTTCCCAGTCTAAGTATGCTTGTGACCTTCTTCGTCACTTCCACATGGAAGATTGTAAACCAACCCCTTCTCCCTTCCAGTCTGGAGTCAAACTTTCTGCCACTTGTACTTCCCCTAAAGTAGATGCCACCTTGTATTGTCAGCTTGTTGGTAGTCTTTTATACTTGACTCATTCCCATCCTGACCTTTCCTTTGTCATTGGTCATGTTGCCCGTTATATGCAAAATCCTCATGAAAGTCACTGAAAAGCAGCAAAAAGAATACTTCGATATATTCGAGGTACAATTCAGTTTGGGATTCATTATAGTACAGGGGGGGAACCTTTGTTGGTTGGTTTCATTGATTCAGATTGGGCCGGCGATCCTGATGATCAGAAGTCTACTGCAGGTTATGTTTTTAGTTTGGGATCTAGACCTATCACTTGGGCTTGTAAGAAACAACAAGCACTTGCTCTTTCTTCAGCAGAAGCAGAATATCGAGCCATATTTAATGCCAGTCAGGAAGCTTTATGGCTTTGACAGATCCTTTCAGAGTTTGGATTCGAGCAGCAGCAACCTACTCCACTTTGGTGCGACAATCAAAGTGTCATCAAGCTTGCCAAAGATCTAGTTCTACATCAGCGTAGCAAACACATTGAGCTACACATGCACTTCATCAGAAATCTTGTTCATGATAGTGTTATTGAAGTTCTCTATTGCTCTATAGATGATCAAGTTGCAGACATCTTCACCAAGTCTCTTATAGAAGCGAAGTTTTCTAAACTTCGGTCTATGTTAGGAGTTTAGGATGTGTCCTTAAGGGGGGATAGGCTCTAATGCCTCCTTCCTTCTCCTAATAGTGTCACTTTTGTAAATTATTCAATCCTATCCCAATTTGTTCTTAAGGGGGGATGTTAGGATATTTAGACACTTAGGAGTTAGTTAAGAAAAACTTGTGTAATATATCCATTAGGTAAAAGTGTGTTTCTTTAATATGCATTTGTAAATATTATAATCCGATGGTCACGATATGTTCTAGACATAGAGTGATCCGATGGTTCAACTTCTCTTAGGTCATACCTACCATTGATCCATGGCTTAACACATGATTGGTCTATGATCTCTATTTAAAGAACATAGAGGGTCCTTGGGTAGTTTATCGATTATGAGAAGCTCATGTAAATTTATTTCTTTTGCATAATAAATTGCTCCAAGTAGCTATTTGGCTGGGGCCATGGATTGTTTCCCTCTCGAGGGTTTTAACCATGTGACAAACATCGGTGTGTTGATCTGTGATCTATTTGTGTGAAGCAGTTGCTGAAGGTGTTTGGTCTTTTGGGAGTACCCTGTGTACCCGAACACTACAAAATTATCAGATTTTAGTAGCACACCTATAAAGACAGACTTCGATCTTCCATGCCAGAATGCTCATCATTGTCAAAACCTTGAGTCCCTTGTGTCCATCAGGTCAGCTCTTTTTCTCCATATATCAGAGTTTTATTATTGCTTCCTTGTTCTTATTTCCAAAGCGATCTCATGCCAAATTTTCCTTGTCCTCCAAAATTTCGTCAAAGTTGTCATGTTTTCTGCTACCCAATTTGATCCCATGAATTATTATTTGCTGACCTATTTACTCATTTCCCCAAAGTAATAATTTTTATTTAAAAATAAAATAAAATTATTAAATAATAATTTAATTAAAAAGTAGAATCATTATTTAATAGTCTTTTTAATTAAAAAATTAAAATTATGATTTTATCATATTCATGACTTTAGCCATGGTCTTTTTAACATGTCGTGTGGTCTTCTTTAAAAGTGGATAAAAAGTATTTAAATAAAAATGGAGAGTTCCTTTGTTTATTTTTGATCAAATCATATCTTAAACTATCATATCCACTTATCATCACACAAAGTTCGAGAGTCTTAGTTCACCCATGACAGAGTCCACAAGTGAAACAAAGTGCCCAATGCGTCGATTGAAGGATCTTACACCTGCCAATATGAAGAAGTTAATTTATTTTATGTCATGTATGTGGGATAATGTATAAGTATTAAAATATGTAATCGTCATTCAAAGGAGATTATGCCCAAAAACAACCCAGTAGTGAGTTCGTACTCCTCAGTCTTCAAGTATTGATTGCGGGAATGATCAAATGTTAAACAAACATACCCAATCCCTCGAGTGAGATGGTCATCTACAATAGAGAGCCAAGATCACGCTACATCATCCAAGTGGAAGGAATCAATAAGTGACAAGTCCTCATTCTCATAAACTAACCCCATCATTTGGGGCAGCAAATTCAGCCATCATGAAGGAGGATAAATATCAAGAGTCAGATGGTCAAACTATATCCCAGGTTAAACGTCCAAGTGTCATATATCAAGCATACATCTTATTATTTCCAGATCTTCAGGGAGAGCCTTGATCGATAGTTATGTTCATATTGTATATTGAATATTTTCAAACAAAAAAATTCAGAATCAATCCTAGATTACTGGTGGCAGGGCATTTAATTGTCATCTTTTAAAATCCATGTGTTCAAGCCTTCAGGGATACAAGTGGAAACGAGGAGTGACAGAGCATTTAATAGCTATGGATATTTGGCAAATCTGGAGATGTTTTGATTCTATTATTCTTGGATTCTGTGCAACAAATATGGATTTGTTTCTGATTTAGATATGCATTAAACTAGATCCCTAAGAGCTAGCAATAGCTTAGGTCTTGTAATACTTATAAATTTTATGATATGTAAAGGGACAGAGGGAGTTCCATCCGAAAGGGATGAGGAGTTATTAGAGGTCATATTTATGTAGCATGTATTATGTTTACCTTAATATGAAATGCTACTTTGAAATAATTGTGATCATATGAGCCCATTTTGCTTTAATAAATGAATTGTATGTTATCATGATTTTGTCTTGTGTGTGGTCTTATCAATCCATTGCAAGATTCTTATGATTAATATGCAATTATCTTTAAATGCTTGAATACAAAACCTGATTCATTTCTTTCATAAAATTATGCTCGTAGCTATGCCTTATTGATATCCATGATAGTGATACATTTTCTGTTGTTTGATTTTTAAACCTAGACTGATCTTTGTACGGTTATACCTCCATCACTTTATCAACTCAGTTATCCATTAAACCAATTTTAAATATTCACTAGCCATGCTCCTTATGCATTCAAGGTGCATCTTTTAGTGATAACAGGCACCATCTTGTAGGTGGATGATTAATGCACTTCACCATTGACTAAATTTTGATAAAAAAATATCTAGTAAAGAATATATTGGCCTGCCAAAACACCCATTCAAACCATTTTTCACCTAAATTTGGCCTAAATTGCATTAAGAAAATTCCCACCATTTCTCACCAGTGAGGGATATAATTATTAAGAAAACATAATCTTGCAGGTGGATGATTTACTCACTTTACCATTGGCTCCATCTTGGAAAGAATTCTATGGTCAATAAAATGTTGCTTGCCAAAACAACCACTCAACCTATTTTGTACCATGCTAGAAAATGCCCTCGTTGGAAAAATTTGACAACTATTGAAAAATTGGTTCAAGTTGCCTTAGAAAAATGCCTGCCATTTCTTACTTCAGAGAGAAAGTTGTCATGAGGCACCATCATGCAGGAAGATAATTAATGCATTTTGCAATTACCCAATTTTTATAAAAGGTATTTGGTAAAGAATATTTTGGCCTTCCAAAACAACCATTCATCCTATTTTGCACCTAAATATGGCCTAAATGACATTAGGAAAATGCCCTCCATTTCTAACTGGTGAGGGATAAAATTATTCGAAAAACATAATCTTGCAGGTGGATAATTTACTCACTTGACCATTGGATCAGTTTTGGAATAAAATATATTTTCAATAAAATATTGTCCTACCAAAATAACCACTAAGCTTGTTTTGCACCATGCCAGTGAACTCCCTCATTGGAAAAATTTGATAAGTATTGCAAAACTATTCCAAGTGGCCTTAGGAAAATGCCCTCCATTTCCTACCTGAGAGAGATAAAGTTGTTATGAAGGCACCACCTTGTAGGTGGATGATTAATGTACTTCACCATTGATTAAATTTTGATAAAAAGTCTCTCGTAAAGAATATATTGGCTTTCCAAAACACCCATTCATCTTTTTTTGCACCTAAATTTGGCCTAAATGGCCTTAAGAAAATGCCCACCATTTCTCACTAGTGAGGGATATAATTATTATAAAAACATAATCTTGCAGGTGGATTATTTACTCACTTTACGATAGGATCCATTTTGGAAATATTTATATGGTCAATTAAATATTGGCCTGCAACTGTAACTGTAACTGACTGGTTGAACTAATTGTAACCACCAGTTAGCAATTAGGTGCACTAATATCACTCAGATCACCCCCGGAGTGCTCCAGTTAGCCTCCTTGATTGTAGGAGAAGGCTAATTTAGCCTCCTTGACTGTAGGTAGGCGTGGGTGTGACTGGATGATGGCAATTAATGCTCCACTGATGTCAATTAAACTTAGGATAGTGGTTTAACTAGGCCAATTTGACTGAAAGAGTGTGTATGATGGTAGATGTCTCCAACACCCCCCCTTAAGCTATACTCAGGAAGAGTTAGAAAACATAGATGCATAAAATGATAGGGCCCTGGAAAATAAGGCCATAGGTCACCCTGTACAATAAATTAACTGCTTAATATAAGCAAGGAAACGGGGAAAACCTCATGGAAAAAATACCCCCCCTCAAACTAAGCAGTAAATCAAGAATTGGTTCTTCTATGCAGCAGCATCGTGAGACTGTGCATGTGAAACTCTGAATCCAAACTAGATGAATATGTCTAGAGGAATCTTCCACTTTGGAAGAAGAACAATGCACTCAACTGAATCAGAAATATAAGCAGCTGCACGGTGAAAACTGGACCCATGTAGAGCAACTGAAATCATCTGAAGAGAGAGAAAAGGTTCTTGAGGATTCGAACCATGTGTGGAACAATCAAGAAACTGATATGTTGCAGCTTTGAACAGAAAACCATGAGTGTTAAAATCATCCCCAAATCTTAGGAGCAAGTGTCCAAGCGGATGCAGAATGTCTTCCTCTTTACTAGTTCTGTGAGGAGATGAGCTTGTGACCAAAGGTAGAGAATCCATGGGACTCTAGAGAGTGAATGATTTAGCTCCATAATCTGATATAGATTCTGAAATGGCTAATGAATCACAAAATAAAATATCAGCAACCTCATAAGAGGAAACTAACACCAAATCCCCATCAGCAAATTTGAAGAAGAACTGCGGTACTTGATTTTTCACACCGGTATTGGTGAGAGCAGCTACAAGCATGACTGAAGGCTCTTGGATTTTAAAATATGAAAAAAATAATATCAGATAAAAATGTAAATCAGATCTAAATATGTTCACAACAGATCCAAAACTATGAAATGAAATCAAATCCCCAGCAACAGTTTTGTAGGAGACTTGCGGTACTTGTTTCTTCACACCATTGATGAGAACAACTACAAGCAGTACTGAAGGTTTATGAAACTGAAATTTTGAACCAATAAATATCATATCATATCCAAATAATATCATATCAGATCCAATAAGGTTCATATCAGATCCAAAATTATGCTCAACCGAGACAGTAGATGCACAGTTGTCTTTTTCTTCAAAATTCTGAATTTTGGTGCACACAATCCTGCAGAATTTTGCTGGAAGATCTAGATCATGGGGAGAAAATGTGTCACTCTTATAATCTGATATTTCTTCCAAAATATCCAATTTTTTACATATTTGCACACCATCAGCAACATTAGAGGGAGAAAAATCAAATTTCTCTTCACTTTCGGAAGCAATTACTGGTAAATTTTGCATAGAATTCAAAGGAAAATCACCGGTGAATGTTTGCATGGAAGTGCAGCAGTATTTTTCTTCAATATTAGAGATTCGAATGTCTTCTTCTATTTCAGCAATATGAGAATATGAGATATCAGAGATCTCATGAACTTCCGGAGCATCAGGAGAAGGAGTCACTTCATGGAGACTTTCTTCAATTCGAATTGAATGTGTAGAAGAATCTGCTTCATCTTCATCTTGAACAACTTCATTAGAGAGAGTAGAGGCTAAGAATTTTGAGTGAAGAACTCTTGTGGTGTTGGCTGTGATTTCCAAAGTACTATTATGATCCTCATTGTGCTTTCCAAAGGTTTTGTCCAATATTGTCCAAACTTCCTTTGGGTATTCAACAGAACCAAGCCTAAGGTAGTACAAGCTATCAGAAAGGGCCAGACATATTTCTCCAATAGCTCTATCACCATCATTTAGCCAGTCATTCTCATTCTCATAAGACTCTTTTCCAAGTCCAATAGACACCTCATAGAGACCTCGTCTCTTCAGAGATGTAATCATCTTCAACTTCCATTCTGAATAGCTTGTGAATGGGGTGAGAAGAGGGATTGATGAGTCCATTTGAAGTTGTACCTGTTAAGACCTGGAAACAAAAAAAAAGGGGCACCATAAGGTCGGACAGCCTGTACATTCTAGGCTTTCATCACACCCAGCATAGTCAATCAAGCAAGCTTGATCAACAAGTTCTTTACTTGGTATATTGAGTGGTAAACCTTGGCTTCTGGTGCAGTGCTGGATTTTTGAGCTATTGCTCAAATTTCATGGAGAAATCTGTCAAAAATCTTGTTTTTGAGAGATTGATCTTCGTCCCGCCGTAAGCTCTGATACCATATTAATTATTACACATGATCTAGGAACTAGGAATCAAAATCATCAAAGAATAATTAACAAATACTCATGAAGTGGAAATAATCGGGACCAGAAATGGTTTCCTCTCTGTATATTTAATAAACAATAAAGAGTTACAATTCCAATGCTGAGCAATGGCTTAACTCCATGAAGAATTCGAATACTTAAGGAGACAATTCGAATTCAGTGAGTGAGTCTAGCTTAACTGACTCTCAACCATTCAATCTCACTCAGTTAACCACTTGACCAAAACCCTAATTGACTCATCAAACCCTAACTGAAGTCGAAGTGCAATAAATGATTGAATCTCAACTGAAGGAGATCAAATACATGTCATAGAAATCCAACCATCAAGTGCTAGTGCTCCATGACTCCAATGAACCCCGATGAGGTTAATTGAAGCTGAACTGACCATCAGAAGTTGGTGGAGGCTCCTTGTTGACTCCAGATCATTAAATAATAATAAATAATCATTAAATAATCATAAAATAATATATTTAATGACTAGAGGCGCCTTAACTGACTGTAACTTACTGGTTGAACTGATTGTAACCGCCAGTTAGCAATTAGGTGCATCAATATCACTCAGATCACCCCTGGAGTGCTCCAGTTAGCCTCCTTGACTATAGGAGAAAGCTAAGTTAGTCTCCTTGACTGTAGATAGGCATGGGTGTGACTGGATAATGGCAATTAATGTTCCACTGATGTCAATTAAACTTAGGAAGTGGTTTAACTAGGCCAATTTGACCGAAAGAGTGTGTATGATGGTAGATTTCTCCAACAAAAATAACCACTCATCCTGTTTTGCACCATGCCAAAAAATGCCTTCGTTGGCAAAATTTGACAAGTATTGCAAAACTGTTCCAAGTGGCCTTGGGAAAATTCCCTCCAGTTCCTACCTGAGAGAGAGAAAGTTGTTATGAAGGCACCATCCCGTAGGTGGATGAGGAATGAACTTCACCATTGAATAAATTTTGATAAAAATTATATGGTAAATAATATATTGGCCTGCCAAAACACCCACTCAACCTGTTTTGCACCTAAATTTGGCCTAAATGGCCTTAAGAAAATGCCTACCATTTCTCACCAGTGAGGGATATAATTATTATGAAAACATAATCTTTTAGGTGGATTATTTAATCAATTTACCATTGGATACATTTTGGAAATAATTCTATGGTCAATAACATGTTTTCCTGCCAAAACAACCACTCAAGCTATTTTGCACCATGCCAAAAAATGCCCTAATTGGAAAAATTTAACAAGTATTGAAAAACGGTTCCAAGTGGCCTTGTGCAAGTCGCATTGAGAAAATGCCTTCCCTTTCATACCTAAGAGAGAGAAAATTGTTATGAAGGAACTATCCAATGGGTGGATGGTTAATGCACTTCACCATTGACTCATTGTTTAAAGTAACATAACATAACAAAAAGTAAAAAGAATAAACAATAAAAAGTAATTAAAAAAATTAATATCAGCTCTTAAAAAAATGATTAAAATGATAAAATAAAACAATAATGGACAATAAAATAAAAATTAAAACAAGCAATGGATGTCAGTCGTCGAGGACAAACCCTTAAAAATATAAAAAATCTGATGCTAGCCTAGGGAAACATGCATACCCAAGTCATGAATTTTGACTTAGAAATACTTGTAAGTCTCCTACACCAGGCCTATGTTATGTTTTTGAAATACATTCAACATTAAAATTTGAGTTTTAAATACACTCTGTGTGCATAAATTATTTTTTGAACATAGGAAACCATGGTCGCACTTGAAACAACAGCATCCTCTACCACAGACGCAGTTGAAACATGAGCATCCCCTTCTATCACTGTAGTTGAAACATGGGCATCAACCGATGATAGGTTCATAGTAAAAAAATTCTAGGAGTGTACTAATGCATGGAGAGATGAAAATAATTGGCCATAAGGTATGGAATTTATCTTGAGGAAAGCAGGACTTTTCAACTTTTTGTTTGGAATGTTCATTTTTGATAACGAGGAGATAGACGAGGAATTTTTAAATTATGATGCTATGAATATGGAATTGATAATTTTTGGGAAGACCGGTATATATCAACCTTGATTTGGTTTTCCAAGGAACAAAAATTCCATGCAAAGGGGGAGGGATTTTTATCTCTTGGATTACCCCAAACTGGTGAATAACCAGATGGCCAATAAAATTTGCATGAAATTTGTATATGTTCCAAGGAATGGTTTAAGAATGTAGGATTTCCCTCTCAGAATATACAAAACATTGATTCAGATTGTCCTTATGACAATTTTGAAACATCACATGAAGGACATTTTGGGTGAATGTACGAGGGTAGTAATGCATTGGGTATAAGATAGGCCTGTAGATATACCTTGTTTATTGGTTAAGAATATCCACTTTGTCCTGCAAGAGAGACAATTTAAGAATGTTAAATTTAGTTTCCTAGGCACACTTAAAAATAATTGATTTATGTCGACCCCATGCTATTGAAACAGAGACTGGTGATATCAATGAGCATGAAAATATATCTTGGCCAAAACCACTTGTTCATAAAACATACTGTAGGAGATATAATACAAGGTAAAATAATGATTAATTGCCAAGACAGTTTCCTAAGAAGAACACGGAATCACTAGTACAATCTCCTGAGCACCATGAGGAATTACCAGTACAGTCTCTGAAGTAGAATGAGGAATTTCCAGTACAATCTCATGAGCACCATGAGGAATCACCAAAATAGTCTCATGATTTTGTCACCATTGATGTATTTCATGTTTCCACAACTTTGAAAGAGGTACATAGACATGTATATGGAGGTCATTGGAAGGAGGTTACAGATAGTGAAATGCAACAAAATACTGCTGAGTTTTCTATTCCTTAAGAGGTTCTTGATAAAATTCCTTGAAAATAGTTGGCAATTTAGTATGATTGTTTTGTCAAATTTTATTGAAGGGATTCCACTATGCATTTAGACAATCCATCATATAATTTTGATAGTATATTTGTGTTCATCCTGTATTACAAAATGAATCATTTCAAGGAACAAGATTTTGATGTAGGAAATTTGGAGGAAGAGTGCATGACAACATATAATAATATTAAAGAATGCCTTAAATATATAGCAGGGTTGCAAAAGACAGTTATGGATAATCAATTCAAAGAGAACATAATTATAAAATGAATAGAAGAAATGTATGCAAAATTATCCAAAGAGTTTGACAAAATTAATGATGAAACTAGAAAGTAAATTGAGACAATAAGGGTTATGTTTACAAAGGATCTGGAAAATGAAAAAGTTGAACATAATGAGCTTAGGGAAGAGTTGAAAAAAAGGCCACCTATTTTCAATATACCACCATTAAAGAAATAAATGGGTTTTGTACATGAATTGGAGAATAAATTGAATGAAAAGGAAGACTTAATAGAAGAATACTAGTTGAAGATGAAAGAGTGGGAGGGAATCCATGAACAAAAAGTTGGAGAATTAGAATCATTAATTTCTACTTTGAGAAAAACCATTTCTAAGCAAGATTATAAGCTGAGAAGTAAGAGGTTAGAAAGGATCTCTGAGATATTGGAAATTAAAAAGAAAAAGACAAGAAAAAAAATCAAAATAAAAAAGGTGGTGAGGATGAAGGTAAGGGTACTAAAGGAGACAAGGGTAAGGATACCAAATGAGGAAAAGTTAAAGGTGGAAAGAAAAAAACTCCTACATTTACATTGTCTTTAGAAGAGCGATATAAGTCCTCATCAAAATGAGAGAAGATGCTATAAGAATGATTCTCAATGAGATTTTCTCTAGGTGATGTGTTTGGTTCATCACCATTATATAAAGAAATTAAAGAGGATATGGATGAAAAGGATGTAAAAATAAGAGAGGTAGAATCAAAACTCTTGGAGGGCCGAAAAGTTCAACGTTTGGGATGTGATATGGAAATTCAAACACTTAAATCCAAAATTATTGATTTGCAGAAGGAATTACAGGTCCAGATGCTGTGACTATGGAAATTCATGTCATTCACAATGAGACAAAGTTGAGGACATAAAAGTAGGAGAAATAAATCAAGGATCTTAAAGATAAATTGGATGTAGTTACCAATCGGTTGAACCATAAAACATGAGAATTGGAAGGTATGGAAAAAAAAAGAATCAAAGAAGTATAAGAACAACATGGACAAGTTGAAGAGGCTGATGGAATAAAATAATTTCTTTCTTGCAATTGAGAAGAAAAGTACACAAAGAATTAAGGATCTTCAAACCAAATTACAATCAGTGCCTCCTACAGCTTCTGGAGAATCGTAGTATTGTATGAAATACAAGGGAGATCATACAAATTTGTCTCCTACTCAAGAGGATTTATTGAATCCATCTCAAAAACATGGTATACATGTATAAATCATTGTATATATGAATTTATCAACAAATAATGAAAAATGCATTTTTTGCATGATGGAGTTTTCTAAATTCTAACTCATTTTTAGTTGTCTTTCTTTTTCTCTTATTGTACATTTGCAGGTGATAGAAAATATATTCGATTGATTATGCTATACATTAGTGAGTGATATAAAATATGTTCCATTTCTTATACACTCGGGGAATGTTTAGAGCATTTGCAACTATCCAAATACTTTTAATATCCTTCATATATTGTCTATGATGACTTGGTAAATTTCGGTAGTAAGAATCAACAATTGTGCTCGATTTCATTTCTATGAAATAAAAATTATACTATTCTTTTATGGGGTAAAATAAAGTATAACTGCACATGTAACAAAACACACCACAATAGGATGAATTTACGAAGAAATCTCAATAATTTTTTTTTATCAGAAAACTCCACATTTTTATTTCCAGAGAGAAAGGTAAATACAATGCTTATAGGTGCATACAATATTAGACCTTTTTAAATATATATCCAACACTATTCAAAATATTATCAAAACAGGTCTCTTAATAGATTAAGACCATAATAATTCCATATCATTACAAATGTTATGTTCTTCACCACTTTGCATACAATGTTGCTTCTTGATCATCTTGGAAATTTCTCTTTTTTGCTTATCTCTTACTTGCTTTAAAAACAACTTTTTTAATATGATTATTAGCTTCCATCACTTGGATGCCAAGAGTTGTCCCTTGAGTTTCTTGTTTTTCACCACTTTTCTCTGCCCCATTTTTCGAGGATGAAACACACCTTCTATTGTGAATCATATATTCCATCAACGGCATATCAATAATAGTTGCTCCATTCAATTCTTGCATTTGAATGGTCTCCAATGCCTCTGTTGTTGCGGGTGAATCACCAAATTTTTTATTGTTATTGTCTTCAATCATCATTAGGGTATCAAACTCAACTTCCCCTTACATTATTTTTGTTTGATAACTTCGGCCTGACTCATTTCTTGAGATCAGTGAGGTGGACAATGTTGGAGTTCAAGAAAAAGTTGCACCTTCAAACACAAATCAACTAGATTGATAAAGACATGTTTATATGTAATGAATTGAATGCATATAATACTCACTATTGGAGGGAAAACTAGGTTGTTGCTTTTTTGTTTTAACACCATTTTTTTCCTTATGCTTTCCAAATCGATGTGATTCCCGATAAGACTCTTCGCCAAATTTGATGATTGGTTTTGTTATTGGAAGATAGTTATTTAATTGGGAGGAAATATTAATAATTAAACACAAACATTATGACTCCTCACACTATAAAATGAAAATCAAATGAGATAACATTTTAAATTAGGAAAAACTTACTGGTGGTGGTGCAATCAATGATTTCTTAGAATGTTTTTCCCACGAGTTAAATAGTTGTTTCACTTGTTGATAGATGACATCAAGGAAACATGATGCCAAGTATGCTATTGTTTCTTTATTCAATTGATTTCTTGACTTGTCATATTAAACACGAAGTTGACTTCTAATATTTGAAGGAAAGAATATTCTTTGTATAAACTTTGGGAAAGTACCTTATGATCTCATAACAAGCTTGAAAATTGTGCTCTCATATAATTTCCAAGACACATTATATCATGTTAAAATGTGCTTCTATTCTCCCTATGAAATCCTCTTCCTCCTCCTTGGTTTCTATTCAAAATTTTCATTTCTCTATGCTTACACTTCATTACTCCATTACTTAACTATCCCAATGTATAAGTATGAATAGACTGTGTCATATCAAGAACATGGGCCCCTTGTACATGCATATATGGTACCATCTCATATCCTAAAAAAAAATAACACAACCAAATCAACTCACTTGCAAGGAATCCTATCCTACAATCGAAGTGGCTCAAAATGTTCATCATGAATGAAATTATACTACCATTAAATATATATAATATGATGAAATTGATGTACCTTTTCTCATATGCATAAACATCATCCCATATACACCATTGCAGTTGCAACATGTGAAATTCCTTATAACACTTCCAAATCCTCACCAACATTTTATTCTTCTCTTCATCTGATAGGCCCTCAATAAACTAGAAACAATACATAAGTTTCAATGCATATGTATAAATACTAAGTTTCATATTCAAAATAAATAACACTGAGATCCATTCAACAATATTCAAAAAATAATAACATCATCATGTATTATTAATCAAGTCCCACATAAAAAATAATTGATATGTTAACATAATTATTAAACCATTAAAATTCTCTCATGTCGAATGAGTATCTTTTTGATGCTGATCCATCTGATTTCCCATAGTTAAGATCATTGTACTGTTCAATTTTATGATGGTATGGTTCTCCTAGCTTACATGGAACACCAATTTTACCCATCTCCTCCCAAATTTTAACAAATTTTGTTCTCTCCATGCCTATAGTGGGATGAACCTTGTCATAATCTTGTGCAATTCTTTGAATTTCATGAAACATCTTCAAAATTAATATGATCCCAGCATGGAAAGAACAATATACAAGCTTGGACATTGATCCATCAATCAATTGTAATTGGAACCACATGTTTTAGTAGGTAGGAATTAATGAAATACTAAGAAACTTAATTTATAGGTAAGAACTGATCATGAAAGTGTTTACCTTCTCATCATTTATGCTATCAATGGGATAATTCTTCACAATAGTCATATTTATACCAAATAAGGTTGGTTGAATGTTTATAATATGATAATCTAACTTTTCTTCACATCCTTTTCTTGGTTCCAAAGTGGGATTCAACTCCTATCATTCAAGAACATAGTTAGATTAAGAAAGTAATGTCAAGATATAAACAAAAATTTCAAAACTTGTAATAAATTTGCATAGCTTACAAGGAACAATTATGTTGACATTTCATAACATTCATAAACACTATGAATAGTATCTCCTTCTTCGATTTTTATTTCATATGTAACCATGTGTATCGCTTTTTTATGGCATGTGCACTAAGGAGAAAAAATATTTCCCATAGGACAAACAATATTATTGCATATTAAATTTCATATGGCCGCTATATCATGGCACTCAAACAAATTAGTTTTCACAGCCCTACCGTCCACCATTTTGATGAAATCTTGTGAAAGCTTATTTATTTGTTTCATTGAGTTATCCTCATTTTCAGGATCAACAACATGTGCTAAAACTTGTCTATATTCTTATTTTCCTTCCCATTTTCCAAGGCTTACACAATACATCAATACATTATATTCTAGTAACTCAAATAATATCTCACATATCTTCCCGCCTCGATCATAATGTACGTGAGAATGATTACCAAGATTGAAAGAAATTTCATTGACTAAATTTCTAGACCTCTTTTCATATTATTCAACCATAAAGGAAGCATACGAATTTACTTGTTTGACCTTAAATCCATATGTGAAACCATCAATTCTCTCCCAGCCAATATCAATATCCTCAGCTTCTTTACTCCAATTTTTCTTTTCCATACAAAATTGATGTTGGATTAACCCCCTTTAGTACACAATGAGCATTAATTCTCTTAAGAAATTGCAAATCCTTATAAGTCATGCTTGATTTGATAAATACTGAAGCCATGTTCCTCGACATAAAATCCTTATGAATCTATGCCACAACAATTAATCAAATTTTATCAAGCATTCCATCTAGATGTTCAAGAACATCCTCAATTTTAGTTTCTTCATTATAGTTTTTGCTCATGAAGTGCCAAATTATAGAAATAATTTCATTTCATCTACATATTGAAGTGATTTTCCATAAAACCATCTCCTGATTTGTTTTAATTTATTCTTCCCCTCATTTAGTCTGTGGTTATACCATCCCGACAACTTCTTAACATGTAATAAGGATGTTCTTAAGTGGTTTCCTAGTGACATTCTCTTAGCATGTGTAGTTTTATTTGTTGAAAACTATTTCTAGGAAAAATGCACCTCTTGCAGAGAAGAGTTGTTCGTCTATTATGAATGGTTTAGATCTAGAACAAATGGGTCACAACAGCGATGGAAGACATCCCCTAGAAGTTGCAGAGATC
The DNA here is from genome assembly GCA_001517045.1 of Pseudotsuga menziesii. NCBI lineage: Eukaryota > Viridiplantae > Streptophyta > Pinopsida > Pinales > Pinaceae > Pseudotsuga > Pseudotsuga menziesii. The sequence goes on along the minus strand of LPNX010995075.1, from coordinate 455,861 downwards.
TGGAATGAGTCCTTTGATAGAGTGATGTAGTTGTTTCATATGGTGATGGATCTCCACGGACGTACCTGCACAATCACACCAAACAAGTAAACGAGATCAAAGGCACCAGAATATAATCTACAATTCTATGTCAATGACTAAGGAATCCAATAGTAAAATGCATGATTACAACATAACATATTTTACAGGGAAAGGAACCAACTTTGCATTAAAATGAAGAATAAATCTTACAACCTTTTCCTTAGTGTTGATATGCTCCTTCACATTCCAATTCCTTGTCCCAAAAATTTCCAACTTGCTCCTTCTATGCTCACCCTAGATTTGGCTAGAACCTCAATGTAGCAGCATAACTTTTCTCTCCCTCAACCATGGGGTATGAGCCTGGTTTTATAGGCCTTAGGAGGATAAGGATGGTTGAGTAAATGGTGGGTGAGGTGGAAGGGATATACCAAAAGGATGGATCTCATGTCGACGTGGTCCTCAGAAGTAGGGATGAGGGTGCCACAAATTCTTCCTTTGAGAATCTTTGTGGAATCTTCTCTTTTTCACTTTTTACCTCGAGCACCGATTCTCTTCCAATATGATAGAGCGGTGACAGGGTGGAACCACACTTTGAACAAGAGGAATAAGTGGTGGCACCACTTATTGTAAAGAGACAGTAGGAATTACTGAAGAAGGTAACGGCTCTTACCTTAGGGGCAAGAGCGGTGCTGGACTTTTATATGTAAAACTGAAGTCGGGGCCAATTTTTCACTTCACAACTTGGTATTTTAGGGAAATAACTGATGTTTAGGACCTAAGAACATGATGATGATGAGATTTATGTGTAACAGAATGCCCCCCAAAGCATGAGGCTAGAGGGATACGATAGGAAAAAGATTTGAAAGAGCAAGTTATCACTTCGAGGCAAGAAATTGTTTGATCGAAGATCATCATCAACTAGGAATCTACAATACATCGATACTTTTGAATCATAACCAAATGTATCCTCATCATGGCTGCATACCAATATAAGGCAGATCCATGAGAGAGATGAACAAAAATGGCTACTAGAATATAGTGTAGATCCATGTGATAGAGGACTCAAACTTGGACATAGATACTAGACATATACTATAGATCTATGTCAAATGGAAACAAATTTGAGCACAACCATGATGATACAAATGTGGATCCATGCTAGAACTCATACAAAATACTCCATGGAAACATGGGGAAAGCAATGACCGCTTTAATAGATACCTAGGGTCTTCATCTTGTCTTCCACAAAGTACGATTTTATCCATGTGATTACAATGTCCTGACGTCAAACATGGTAGAAACCACTTGATTACTGGTCAATGATGAGAACCATTAACAAGTGCGAGGGAGATCACCATTAATGTCAATGATTCCCAAGGTACCCTAGTACAATCTCCTACACGTGAATAGACGATCTGATGTCGAACACTCAGTCAAATCTATCAATCAAATGTCAATGATGTGAACCTATATCGAGAGTGAGAGAATATTTCATTAAGGTATACAGATCTCAAGGTACTAAACTTGTTTCTAAGATGAATTTCTAGATGATGAGCTGACATCGACAAGAATAGTCTCATCGAAGGACGGCCATGATGAAGCTCGCATCGATGACACAAAACTTGGAACAAAGTTATCGAATTTTGTATATTATGTAACCATAGGACTAAATCAAAAGGTGACACAAAGTTTATTTTGATTATAGAGGTAAACTTTCAACTTCCCTTTGAACATCGAATTTCACAACTAAAGACTTGGCAGCATTGACTAAACCAGGCGGATATTAGGAAATAATGCAGTGGCGGGAAATGCATTCTTTGAAAGAATCAAATGAGTGACATGACTCATGAAAGTGGATCGACTTGGAAATCAACTAAATACCCAATTAACTAAATGAGATGCAGATAAGTGCCATGTTCAAAGGTGACTACTAACTACCATTTTATTTGCAAAATGAACTAGTTCCCTTCCCTTAATTTCCCCATCATGATTGATGAGTGCCTCTTTTCATTTTTATGATTTCAAAGAGGGTAAACACTCATTGTATCTTATCCAAAGACATGTCCATTCTCATACATTTCATGAACCTGAGAAAGGAGGGGTTTGTTCCCAAAAGAGCGCCTCTCAGTGTTTAGTTTAACGAGTACATTGAAATTTAACTTGCTATCATTCATGTTTAGAGAGTTTGAACGAAGACAAAATAATACTCCAAAGGCTCCTTTTTCATATGATTTAGTCTCTAGGGTCTGAAAAAGTATAAAATAATACCCAAGATAACTCTTCCAGTCATGATTGGATGGAGTGCTCCTTTTTTGTAACTAGTCAATCCGAACCGAAAAAGGGGTAAACTATCATCGGAGAGATGAATCTTCAAGTAATTTTATGAGCGTGAAGAATAAAAATTAACTCGACAATATTTTCACATTTAGGGAGTCCAAAAAGAGTTTAAATAAGGCTCCATTAGGGTTTCTTTTCGCGATGAATAGGTTTAACGATCCCGAAAAGAAGTGAAAATGACTTGGAACTTTGATACTAGGTTTAAAGAGCATGATAAAAGTATTGAAATGAACGCATGATGAGTTTTTCATTTTGCAGAAGTATGAACAATCCAAAAACAAACTTACCCAAAGACAATATTGTTCTATTTCCACCCCTACAAAACTTTTTTTAAAATCCATTAGTTCCCTTAAAAATATTTAGAACTGACTTTTATAAACTATGGAAAGGGAATTTTTAATGAAAATGATTTAAAAATATTTAAAATAACTTAAGAATCCTAAAAATATTTTATAAAATCCAAAGTAAATAGTAAAAACCAATTTTTTATCATTTACCAAGTGTTGGAGAGCATTTGGGAGAAATTTTTGTGCAGATTTCAGTTGGAGATTGTAGAGTTGTTATACGTCCATTTTTCGAGCTATTACACACATATGTTGTATGAACTAGAGGCCATGGAATCCACAGTGTTTAACTGGGCTGAGGAATTGTTGCCTGTGTTCAAATATCAACTAACGAAGTGTCGGCAATGAGAGCTCAAATAGTTTGGGTATGGGACTATCTTGGCATATTTCTTCTTCGAGAGGGTACCTCTCCTGAGACCACATGTAATTTTTACTGAGATTAGAGCTCAAGACCCCCACATGTTACGGTGGGTAGAGATCATGTCCTGCACTGGAGGTGGCGAAGCCAAGGTCAAATATAGGGCTTTCTTCTTCCATTGGTTGAACGACCAGATCCTCATGATTGAGGACTATGCTTATGCTGGGACTAACTTTCGAGGGGATCCATATATACCACTACCAACTGGTGCTTAGTGGGGTGACATCGGTAAGAAAATGCTCAAGATGTTGATTACTTTTTTGTTTTCAAGTTTTATAATTTTTAGAGATGATAACAAGACCTAATGTTTTCATGCAGATATTGGATCTGTGTGTCCAGGAGGATCATCCCGAATGGATAGGCGAGTAGGATATCTCCTTGTAGATAGGGGCGATGATGAGCTTACCGAGCTTGAAGATAACCTCGGCCTATTGACTTTAAACATCCCAGATGCTACGATAGATGACCTCCCTAGGAGGTTTCAAAGACACACGATGGGAGTGTCAGACCGTTTCAGACACTTGCTACGTAGAGTAGCAAGGGCCATTATCTGCTACCACAAGCACCGTTATGCATTATGCATGATGTATCACTGAAAGCTAGCTAGCTTCAGGATATTTTGTATCATTTTGTATACTTGAAATCCAGAGTGCTTCAGATGGGGTCTCGTGACCATATTTTTCTAAAAACACTTTATATATATATATATATATATATATCCAGACTAATTTCCAGTGTTTATATGTGTTTCAAATGGACAAATTGTATTTACATGAGTTTTATGTGTCTTCTAAATTTTATTTTACTTTACGATGGACCATGTTTTATTTTTAAAATTTATGAATGGGCGATATATCAGTCTAGAATGTAGTTTGATAATGATTCAACAATCATATTATCAGACCTAGGGATATGCCTATAAGTGATGAAATCGAATGGCCTCTCTAAGAAATACACTCTTAGAAAGAGATGAAGAAGTGTGGGGTTCCTAATGGTATAAATGTTTTTTAAGTGACAAACCACTAGCTGAGAGTCAAAAAATACTACTAAGTCATGAGTGTCCTGAGATGCAGCCTTGGTCATTAAACCTATCAATTCCTGATACTTGACGATGTTGTTGGTAGCCAGACCAATACAAAATGCTCCTGAAATGACTAAGTTATGAGATAGAGAATACAAAACCCAAGCATCTGAAGTGAGGTTCAAGGTATGATGACAAGAACCATCACCAAAACCATAAAATCCAGCCTATCTGCATAACCAAAACATGGTATAAATAGTATGGACAACAAACTCAAAAACCATATTGAAAATTCCGAAACCTTCTAAAAAGTCAAATAATATACATATATACAAGGTACCATATAGAAATGACTTAAGCATAGTACCTCTTCAGGTACAACCCATTGCGAGGTTGCTCGAAGAGTAGCCCGTCATAGTATACCATCCTGTAAGCTCATTTCTCTAAGACCTTACTAACGACAAAGGGATCGTACCACATAGATTCAAACTTTCCCTTCCCTAGTTTATCATGTCTCTGATCATGAGTCGGGACTAGGTCACCTTCATTGAAAAAAGAGGCTGAACAAACTATCATACTTTTCCTTGATGCATTTTCTATGTGCCTCATTAGCCAAGGCAACATCTCTTCTACTTTCATAAAGGTTGGTAAAGTACACAAATCTCTCTTACTCGACGGAAATGTTTGGGAGATGTTCTACTGCAAGTTTAAGTGACGGGATTTGACACTCAATAGGGAGGAAAAATTATAGTCCATAGACCAACTGAAAGGGTGTGAAACCAGTTGTTGTTTTTATTGAAGTCCTATAAGCCCAAAGTGCGGAGAAGAGAGTCAAGTTCTAGTTGGATTTGTGATCTCCAACCATCCTATGCAGCATAGTTTTCAAAACCTTGTTAATGGCCTCTACCTAATCATTAGCCTACGAGTAATACGGAGTTGAGTTTTCATGGAAAAATTGTTAGCGCTTAACTTAGCCATCATCTAATTTCAGAAATGAGATCTTTGGTCAGTGACTGGCTTGCAGGACTCCAAACCTAGCTATCACATGGTTAAATAAAAATAAGGCAACAATCTTACCATCCTCTGCATATGTAGGCATTGCCTCAGCCCATTTGGTGAAGTAATTGATGGCTATGATGATGTAACCATCCCCCCCGGTTGAGGTAGGATTGCAATGCATGAAATCAATACCCCACTTGGAAGAAGGACCAACAACAATGACACGGTGTAAAGGAGCAGGGTGGGTGCGTTTTTTAGGATAAAAGTGTTGATAGGGTGGGCATTTCTTAACTACTTCAGGACAATATTTAAAGATTGAAGGCTGGAAATACCCAGCATGAAATATTTTCTGGGTTGTAGCCATCCTAGAAAGATGATCGCCACATGCTCTAGAGTGGCATTAAATCAGAACCTGTTCAGCCTCTTCATGTGTAACACACCATCGAAGGATGGAGTCAATACCATGTTGATACAACGTATCATTTAAAATGATATAGTACTTTGTATGGTGACGATCATCATAGGATATGTTGGGATGAAATCTCTAAGTCTGCAGATAGATGATCAAATATCCATACCATGGATCAGTTCTTATCAAGAACAAAAATTCATCTAGAAATGAATCGTTGGGCTCAGCTTCCATCAAATCAGAGGGAAGGTAACACATCAACTCCATGAAAACCAAGTATTTCTTCGAAGTGGCCTTGGAAAACTCAAAATCAAATTCCTGTAAGATAACAATCCAATGGGAATACTTTCCCCCTAGTACGTGACGAGTCAGAATGTAGTGCACGGGGTTTTGATATGCAAGCACAGTTGTAGTACAAATTAGAATGTAATGACGAAACGTTTGTACAACAATGACCATAGCCATAGATAACTTCCCCACAAGAAAATGAATGATGTTTTATGATGATCAATGGGAACAATCTCTATTTGAATGCAGCTAGAAAATCCATCCATAAAAAATGATGCTCCCAGCACAGTTATCGATGATCTGATCAATGTGTGGAGTAGGAAAATTGTCCTTAGGAAAATCCTTATTTAAGTCTCAAAAATTGATAGAGACTCTAATAGTTCCCTGCTTCTTAGCCATAGGGACAATATTAGATACCCATTCCTTCAGGGGTATGGGATAAATAAACCACGCCTTCAGAAGTTTCTCTACTTCAGCTTTAATAAACACAACCTTCCTAGGATGGACTTGATGCAATTTTTGTCAGATTGGTTTTTCCATGCGATATGTTTTAATCTCATGTACCATGATAGGTGGATCAATGCCAGGAATTTCCTCATACGTACAGGAAAAAATATCACGGAATTATTTGAATAATGCTTTATAACCTTCAGCTTCTTTTGTCGAGCAGTTCTAGCCTACATGAACATGCTCAATAGTTCCAGGCTTGACTAACATGTCAATTGGGGTTTTCTTACTGATTTTGCAAAGGTTTCCTTCGAAATCTATGTCTTGCAATAATACATGAGTTTATGGATTGCTGACAATATCAATACTAATAAGAGATACAAGGTCAAAATCTACTGAACTGGAATTGGGAAGAAAAGAAGATCGATGATGGTGATATTCCCATACGGGTTCATCCATACTCATGATCTCCATGATGGACTCATCCAAAGGAAAACTCTGCAAGAGATAGTTTAGAGTAGGGAGAGAGGGTTCTAGCCAGTAGGCCAGGTGGTAAGGATCTGAAGCCACTAGATGAAGATCATCAGAATGGACATCAGAAGCATATTGAAAAGCATCATAAAGTGCTTCATAAGGGAAAAGAGAGGATGACTCAACAACTTCTTTTCCTTTAGGACTATATCCAGTCGTGGAAATAATGTTCACAGTTGGCACTTCCATACTAGGAGGGACTAAGGGAAACACTCCCATGAGGGTTGAATCCTTTAGCATACCTAACCCAACCGACTGATAAGGAGGAGGAGACTGACCTAGCATAGGGATTTTATTTGCAGAGTAGCAACATTTGGTGAAAAAAATTCAAGTTGATCGATGGACACAATATTCCCTAAATGATAAAATTGGAGAGTTTGATAGACTGTTGAAGCGACGACAGTCACAACATAAAACCAGTTTCTCCCCAATAGAATATTGTAATCCAACGGGGCATTGACCAACTCCACCTGAATGGAAATAGTCTTGTCCCCAAGCTCAACTAAAAGGGCTGGTAAAAGACCATGAGGCTAGAAACCTCGTCCATCAAAATATTTTAAGGCCATACATGACTTCGTAAGTTCAGGAGAACCAATGGACCTTCCGCAGGATGCAGACAAAACTAAGGTTGAAGCTCCCTCATCCAAAACAAACTTCCAGACCTTTCTCCCAACTACTATGGTCGCAATCTAGAATGTGAGCTGGTGGGTTAATATAGATTTGTAGTTCTCCACATTGAAATGAAACAGATTAGTGTTATTAGGGTCTAAATATCCTAAAGCAGTCAACAAGTTCATGCGTTGCGTGGGACAACTTTGGAGCAACTCCAGGGTAGACATTGCATAAGATTCCTGAGCCAAATATTCAATGATGTTGTTGAATTATGCAGGTCGAGCATTGGGATTAAAAAAAACATTCCTGAGGGTATTCTTAGGTGAGCACAAGATCAAGTCGAGATTAGGTTTCTTGATGGTAAGAGGGACATTAGACGAAGATGAAGAAGAAATAATGGGAGGAATTTTATCGAGAGAAGGGTTTTCATCCTTCTTCTCTACAGGTTTGTCGTCTGTATGATTACAAGTAGTCAAACTAATGGTTTCTGAGGAAATCATTCTAATTTATTCTGTATAATTATAGGTCCCTTGATTAGACATGTGATCTATCAATTGTTGCTAATACAGGAAGGGGTCGGTAAGCACCGCTCATGTAGGGTTACTCTTCAAACATTTACTAATATCTTCACAATGAGGGAACTCCTTCATGAAGTGATCACCACCACATAACAGGAAGGGGTACTTGGCCTTTCTCTTTCCTTTATTATCATTCTTTGTGGCCATACCCTTGGGATTCTCCTATTGGTTTCTAGGTTTTTTTATTTTTTCCTTTTCCTTTCTTTTTGTTGTCGGGTGTCTGCATACTTTGGATAGAATTCACCTTGGCACAAACCGTAGTAGTAGAAGGAGCATCAGTAGAAGCATTTTGTTTCTTAGCAGGGTTAGCTATTGACAAAGGTTGGATTGAGCCAACAACTCTATCAACAGGAGTTTCTACGGGTGTCTTGGTAGGGTCCATGATAGGACGAGGAGATTAAGGGATTAGGTCATACAAAGTTCCAGTTAGGGAATAGACCAAATCCAGATACTGAGTGTGACTGATAGCCTGCTCTTCAGTAACAACACCACCCATAGCCACATCTTGGGAAATGGGAGGCAACAAGTATTTCATGAACCAATCAAATAATAGTTGGTCTGCGATGGCAGCTTTAATGAGTCATCTCCGCCTCCTCCACTTATGAATATGGTCCGATATATTTGTGGAAGTGTTTTGACGGAGTGAGGTTAAAAGGTCCATACCCGTTTCATAACAAATGGATAGATGAAAGTGTGTGAGAAAAAAGGTTTCCAATGTGCTGAAGTCCACAAATGAATGTTGTGCAAGTTCAATGTAACACTTTGCATCCATACCAGTCAAAGTTCATTGAAAGAGTCTCAAACGAATAGAGTCATTCATCAAGGAGTTGGAAGAACACCATAGATGGAAAATCATGACATGGTTTTTGGGATCATCTCCCTACTTTCCATCAAACTTCAGAATTTCTAAGGGTAACTTGACTAAAATAGTAGGCCGCGAAGGGTTATGCTAAATGGGATCATTAATCAACTTGGAAAGATCGGGCAAGTCCAAAGTTTCCAAGATTTTTTTTTATTAGGTTCAACGTACTCATAGTATTAATCAGGCATATGCATACCAGTAGGACCATAAGTTGATTGATACACTGGATGTTGGGATGGTCGATAAGCAGATGATCCTCTCGAATATCCTCCTGAATGGGGTGGACCTCAGAGGGAGGGCCACTTGGAGGTGATGGGCCTCCAGGTGGGGGCCCTTTGGGTGGTGTTGGACCTCCAAGTGGTGGTCTGTCAGGTGGTGGTCCCCCATAAGGTCGACCTCTAGGTGGTGGACCTACTAAATGTGGATCTTTGGGTGGTGGTCTCCTAGAAGGTGGACCTCCAGGTGGTGTACCTCTCGAAGTTGGACCTCTGGGTGATGGGCCTCTGAGTCATGGTCCTCTTGATGGTCATCCTCCAAGTAGTGGTCCTCTATAAGGTATCCCCCCACTCGGTGGGCCTCTCCCAAGTGGTCTTCCAAAGGGTGGGCCACCATAAAGTGGCCCTCCAAAACCTCCGACAATATTAAAAGGTATTCCTCCCATTGCTGGCATGTAGGACCAATTAGGTTTCCCCCACGACATAAACATGTTTCCAAGGTAAGGGATACCAGGATACATAGCCCCTGTAGATGTAGGTTGATAATTCATATTTCCTATAGGTGGTTGATTTCTTTGGTAAGAGTAGCCCCAATAAAGTTGGTTGAATGAAGGTTGTACCCCTGAGGGTTTACCTAAACCTTACGGATGGCTTACCATATTGGTCTTGGCGAAAGGAACAACCATTGTTGGTTGTCCTATAGCAAGGGTTTGTCTGAGACTAGAAGTAACTCCACTAATAATGGACGCAACTTGAGTTGGGGGTTTCCCCCCACTGTTGGAAGATACAGATACCACTTGAGCTGAGGATTCCCCCCAGTTACAAAGGGTATGGGAGGACTATGAACAGACCCAAGATTCGAAACTACAGGAGCAAGGTAGGAGGTTTGACCTGTATTATAAGTAGTCACACCATGAGCCAATGATACATTAGGAACAGCCAAAGACAAGGAAAGTGAAAGATATCCATAAGGAAAAGGTTCTGAAAGACACTGTAAAAGAGAAAAAATAGGTTCTTTATGTGGAACAGGTGTAGAGATGATTTTTTCAAGGTTATCATGAATGTTTTGTAAACATTCAAAGGAAGGCTGGAACCTTCTATACATCTCTTCATCTAATGAAGCACCTATGGGAGGATTTACAAAAGAAGGTCTAGTAACCCCAAATTAAGAAATGGCTTGACCCATAGAAGTTCTCCAAAAGGGATTGTTAGGGCCATATTCTGTCTCAGCATGACTATTAGCACGACCTTCCATTGGAAAATAGAAGGCGGTTTTAGCTACTGAAGGTTGTTTGACCAAGGGATTAGTGTAAGTGGTGAATTTCTCTCCACCTTACACAATTGGGATTCTTTCCACATGGGATTCAGTTGCAGCAGCTTGATCTGTGGCTTCCATTGGGCTCTCCCCTATGATAGGAGGAAAATTGGGTGGTAAGCCCTGGTTTTTTCTGGATCATCTCAACTGAAACTTAGCCATATTGTATGGTCACTAAAACCTAACCTAGGGTTTCAAAGCTAGAAAAATAACAAAAAACTTCTCCTACACAAACTACAGGCCACAAGAAAACTTAAGTGACAATAGGGGTTGATACAAGTCAAATCCTCACTATGATTGTCAATTTTTTGCAACTCTCTATATACCACAGGGTTCAACAGTAAAACACGGTGTCCAACAGTAAAATGTGGCGAGGAGGATCAATCATCCCTCACTTGAATACTTGAATACCTAGATGGCATGTGTGTAGTAATATTCCTGAGTGTTGTTGTCAGTGTACTATGCCAACAGGACGACCAAAAGGGATTTTCTCAGATGGTATAAGGAATCATAGAAGGGTATCCTAATATACACAAGGTATGTGGGAGCTCAAATCCGTAGTAGTGTTGTCTAATGCACAATTGTTCAAAAGGGGCCTTCTGATATACAATCGAATACGTGAAGTGCCTTTCGATATACCTCAAGGGTACGTGAAAGGCCTTTCTATATACCAATGGTACGTGGAAGAACCGTGCAGTTCCTTGGTTGCAGTGTAAGAAATAAATAAAATCTCATACGTTTCACGACGTCAGAACACGTCTCTAACCTATCACTCAATTTAATAAGATTTTTAACCTATAGCTACCATTAATTTTAAGTTGAACAGTTAGGTGAATGCATGGAGTGTTGAAAGAAAAGTAAAACCATGCAATTGTGATATGCAAATTTTTCACTTTACCATTCAAAGTATGCCCTACTTACGAGAAGGAGAGAGCGTTTTCTTTTTCAATTTCGTCTCAAAACCAAAACTTTCCCAAACATTCTCACTAAACAAATCTTTCCAAGAATACAAACAAGAAACACACTTCTAATACGATATTTGAAAGCAAGCAATGAAGCGAGATCTCTTTTCCTAAAAAGAAAGACAATGATGCTAAAAGTCACACTAAGTACTTTTTCAATTTTCTTCAAAAAATGGAAATATCTAAGTTAAAACTATAATATATTTTTTCTTTTAACAAGACAAGAGTGTATAAAATAAAGAAGAACATGGATATCTAAAAGCTTATGAGGCTAGTCAGAGGTCCAATAATTCTTCTTTAAGCACAATTATGATCAAATCTCAACAAAAAAAAATTCTTTCTTTTTAGTTTATCATTTCAGTAAAATAGAAACCTAACTAAACTAGCTTCCAAGCACTCCTTTCGAAAATTAAAAACCAAGAATACAAGCAATCAAAATGATGGGTGTAACCTAGATTTTGAATAAGAACAAAGTCATCATTTACCACATACAAACTTTGAATCTAAAAATTCAGATCTCTAAAATGAAGATGCAAAACTCACAAACAAAATGCAAAAATCAAACCAAGCCTTGAAATGACAAGCATGTAGAAGGCCTACCTGGCACAACTTGAGAAGAGTTAGTGATAGAGCGATTCTGGCTCGAAACTGCTTCTCGACCACTGTGACATGGTGATGGCACCACTTAGTGATTATTGCGCACAGGCAATGGCACCACTTGTTTTCCACTATGGAGGTGTGGTGTTGTTGTAGAATTCAAAAACAAAAAAAATGGACAAAAAGAGATAGTCAGTTGCTGCAATACTAGAATTAAATCATGAATTTGACAGGAATATGAAGTATAGAAAGTAAGAATGACTTAGATCTAAGTAGATCTGGTTATACCAAACCAATATCTCATTAGATAAGATAGTAGATCTGATCAATGAAATATTGGAGCATGTATTTCACACAAGAGTTTGAAGACCAAGGAAGATCAGATGTGCTGAAAGCTCTTCCCTAATACGGTCGCCAGATTTGTTTTTAGAAAAAATGCACCCCTTGTAGACAAGAGTTGTTCCTCTAGTCTGAATGGTTCAGATCTATAACAAATTGGTCACAACAGAGATGTAACAATTCCCCTAGAAGTTGCAAAGATATGGAATGAGTCCTTTGACAAAATGATGTAGTTGTTTTCCAGTGGTGATGGCTCTACATGGATGTACCTGCACAATCACATCAAACAAGTATATGAGATCAAAGGCACCAGAATATAATCTACAATTATATGCCAGTGACTAAGGAATCCAACAGTAAAATGCATGATTACAACATAACATATTTTATGGGAAAGGAACCAACTTTGTATTAAAATGAAGAATAAATCTTACAACCTTCACCTTAGTGTTGATATTCTCCTTCACATGCCAATTCCTTGTCCCCAAAAGCTCCAATTTTGTCCTTCTATGCTCACCCTATATTTGGATAGAACCTCAGTGTAGCAGCATAAATTTTCTCTCCCTCAACCATGGGGTATGAGCCTGGTTTTATAGGCCTTGGGAGGATAGGGATGGTTGAGTAAATGGTGGGTGAGGTGGAAGGAAGATACCAAAAGGATGGATCTCAAGTTCAAGTGGTCCTTAGCAGTAGGGATGAGGGTGACATGAAGTATTCCTTTGAGAAGCTTCATAGAATCTTTTCTTTTTGATTTTTTACCTCAGGCACTGCTTCTCTTCCACTATGACAGAGCGGTGACAGGATGGAACCACACTTTGAACAAGAGGAATAAGCGGTGGTACCACTTACTATCAAGAGACAGTAGGCATTACTAAAGAAGGTAACGCCTCTTGACTTAGGGGAAAGAGCAACGTTGGACTTTTATATGTAAAACTAAAGTCAGGGCCATTATTTCACTTCAAAACATGGGATTTTAGGGAAATAACTGATGTTTGGGACCTCATCACATTATGATGAAGAGATTTATGTGTAAAAAAACCCTTCTCCCATTCCTGTTACAACTTGGCCAATTACAGAACTTTGATTTTCTGTAGTTGCATTTCTATTTATTTGTTCCTTAAAGACAATAATTTCAGTTGTTTCATGTATTCTAGTAGTATCCAAGTTCCTAATATATTATTGTTACAATTTCTTCCCATTGGATTCTACACTTTGTTTCCCTTCATTATTAAATGCAATCAAAGGCTCCCTAGTATGTTGAGAAACACAACCTTCACTTTGATCAGAGTGATTTGTAACAACAGTAGCATCAATCACTGGTTGTTGAGGGAAAACTAGGGCCTCATTATTGAAAACTGGGTTCTTTGGTGCATTATTTTATTTTTCAAATCAAAGTTCATTGTAATGGAAACATGGTTAAAAATTGTTCTCTGAGGGAAATTTGGGACATGCAGATTCTCTGAAATAGAGCTCATTATAGTGGTAATAGGGAAAAAATATGTTCTCTGAGAGAAGTTTGGGACCTTCATGTTCTCTGAAACAGAGTGCATTGTAGTGGCTGAATGAATAAAAAATGTTCTCTGAGGGAAATTTAGGACACGTACATTCTTTGAAGCATAGCTTATTGTAGTGACCACAAGAATAAAATCTATTCTCTAAGAGATATTGGAGACCCTCACATTCTCCGAAACAAAATTCATTGTATTGGAAACATGAAAAAAAATTATTCTCTAAGTGAAATTTGGGACCCTCACATTCTATGAAATAGAGTTCATATTGTTGTAGAGATTTCCATCTTGTACATTAACATTCCCTTCAACAACAATTAGAGACAATGGTTTCCTATGTTGTCCAACAAAAGTGTTGTTTATCAAAGGTTTCTTACATTGAGGACATTTAATTTGAACAATGGTTGGATGATTGCTTGTTGTTTGAGGGAAAATTATCAACTCATTCTGTGGTATGGATTTTTTATCTCCAAATCGTTAACATTGTCCATGAGCAACACATTGAGTAATCGTTGTATGTCTAACATGAGTGAATTGAAGGAAAATGTCATGTGGTTCCAAAGTTGGAAGAGTTTAGTAATTTAAACCCTAAAATCGTCCTCTCGAGGAATATTTTGTTGATATGGCTCATTTGAATGATCCATTGATGAGTTACTCTACAAAATAAACAAAAGTATTCAATATTGGCATTAGATGTTAGATTGAATTTCTCTATTAAAAAAATATGAAATATATCATAAATGATCCTATAATATATGATATATATCCTAATTATAGAGTGTGTGTCTACATATAAAAAAAATGAGTGAAGTTTTATACTTTATTAATTTTAGACCTAAAAACATATGGTGTGCAATAAAAATTCAAGTTTATGTTAACAAAACAACCACTCGGCGTGTTTTGTACCTAAAATTGGCTTAAATGGATTTAGGAAAATGCCCATCATTTCTCATCAGTGAGAGATACAAAATTTCGGAGAGTATTATTTTGTGGGTGGATGGTCTAATGACTTGACCATTCACTCATTTTTTTAAAAAGGTTTGTCAACAAGGAGATAGTTTCCTTCCAAAACAACCATTTAGGTTGTAATGCACCCCAACAAGAAAATGCTCATAGTTAGAGTAATAATCAATCATATTACCAGATTATTAGACCTTAGACTCATTCATTTTCTTCTATGCAGTGTTTTCTATGGTTTAGACTTATAGAAATTGACAATTATAATAGTTGAGGCGCTCCTGGTTGATCATTTTCCATAGTTGAGGTGCTCTAGGTTGATCACTTTGAAAACCCAAGCACTTGCATTGATGAAATTCAACCAACATGCGCTACCCTTCCCCAATGTCATGGATTTGGTCCAACTTCAGGCGCCAGTGCTTGGTTTAGGTGGGTTTTGGACTCTCTTGGGAATTTATTGCTCTCCTAGAGCCACTCCCACTCACCCATGTGCTCACCCATGCCTGCCATACCTTCATTGATGTTCCATCATGCCTTTCCCACTTTCCTATAAGAATTTGTGACCGTTTTGGATGATTAGGAGGCTCATTGGTCCACCTAGGGGGGTTTGAGGGTCAAATATTGGGTTGACACTTGTATGCATTCACATGGCCTCCAAGGCCTCATGATATTTCCCTATTATACTATATATCAGTTATATACATAGTTACATCTTGGAAAATCATAATAATATCTGTTATTGACTTCATGTGTGTATGTAATTTTCATTCTTTCAGCTATTTTGTGCATGTTTTGTAAAGTATCGTGAATTATGAGAGTTTATTTGGCTCCTAGATCCAACTATGAACAAATTATCACATGGTATCAGATCTAATGGGAGCTTCAAATCCATCCCATAGTATTTTATTTTATTTTAGAGGGATTCTCCAGATAGATTCAATAGTTTTCATTGCAGTTACATTCAACAATTTGTCACCAAGAGCATAAGCAAAAATTGAGCAGACCCATGTTTTGTTGAACCCATTCGACTATTTTGAATGGAATAATGAAATGGTTATCTAGCTGAGGTCAAAAGGCCTATACATGGTGACCATGGGAATAGAGGTTGAACCAAACTCTGCTGTTGAGAAATCAAAGTTCTTCAACAGGCTTGATGAAGCGTTTGGAATGTGTTGAATCATCATTTCGAGGCACTTTATCTTTCATATAGATATTATAATAGCTATGAATGAAGTATGGATGAATATTGAAGCTTTTTGTGGGAAGACTAATGAGATGAAAGGTCACTAGCTTGAAAATGAGATCGTATCCTCGAGTCCTGCTCATTTTGAGACAATACAAGATTTCTTTACCAAATTCGTGTAATTGGTACTTCATCTCAAGCAATGTGGCATAAAAAATAAGGATTATTGGTGCATACTCCATACTTTCAAATATAGGGCCAAAATAATCTTTGTTTGTAAGCACATTTCACTCAAGGAAGCTCACAGCTCGAAATTGGAAAATTCCATCACTAGCTAACTTAATGGAGTCACTAACTGAAGAACAAGATAAGCTAGTGAAAATGGGTACCATCAAATCCAGAAAATTCCAATCTCTTCCTATAGGGGTTTCAAATCCATCCAAAGGAAAGAATAAATCCAAGGATTCGAGGCAGCAAGACAATAAGAATCAAGGCATGCCCAAATTTCCTGATGGGGGTTTGAATCCTTGCAAGGACAAGGACACGAAGAACAAGGATAAGACCAAATGCACATACTTTTACAAAGGATGGAATGTAAAGAGTGCATGTATGAAGAATACCATATACATAATGGCACAGCTTTCAGATAAGAACAACATCCCAGACCCTAAGGGTGTGAGGAAGAAGGATGGAGGTTCAGTCTCAAACAACAAAGAGAGGTTCCATTCCTTAGTTGCAGTTTCTTCATATTCTTCATCCT
Organism: Pseudotsuga menziesii; assembly: GCA_001517045.1. Lineage (NCBI taxonomy): Eukaryota > Viridiplantae > Streptophyta > Pinopsida > Pinales > Pinaceae > Pseudotsuga > Pseudotsuga menziesii. The sequence goes on along the minus strand of LPNX010995075.1, from coordinate 439,158 downwards.
TCATCATTGATTCAGGAGCATAAAGGCACATGGACTCTGTCAAATATTTCTTCACATCCGTGTATTCAGACAGTGGCCCAACTATTCAAATGGGCAATGATTTAGATATCGAAGACAAGGGGATTGACATGATCAATCTAGAAGATGGGTATTTCAATAATGTATTGTTTGTACTAGATTTGGAAACAAACCTACTAGAAATGTACCAAATGACACACTGGTGAATCCAAGAGAGTAAAATTTACTCTAGGCATAGTAGAGATAGCTGAAATATCTACCAACAAGGTGGTGGCATTGAGGTTTGCTGATCATCAAGCTAGGATGTACAAATTCTCCCATTTTCTTCCCTACTCTAGAGGGAATGCGCTCCTAACTCATGCCAATGAGTCAAGAAAGCCATGTCATGAGAGATTCATCCATCTAAACTATGGATATCTCTAGGAATTGAGCAAAGAAGGAATGGTGGAAGGGATTTCTTCTATCAAGATCTCCAATGGCCCATGCATTGGTTGTGTGATTGGCAAGTATCTAAAGTGCATAAATGAGAAGGGGAAACGAAGGAGAGCTACTCAAGTGCTTGGATTAGTGAATTCATATCTTATTGGACCTTTCCCTACACCTTCATATGGATCATAAAGGTATGTGTTTACCTTCATATATTATTTCTCAAGGTCTTGTTGGGTGTACTTTCTCAAACTCAAATCTGAAGTCTTCGAGACTCTCAAGGTTTGGAAAAACCTAGTGAAGAATCAATGTGGGAACAAGATAAAAGTCCTTAGGAATTATAATGGGAAGAAGTATGTTAAAAACATTTTTCAGAAGCTCTATGATTAATGTGGCATCCAAATACAACATTTGGTCCCCTACACACCACAACAAAATGGTGTGGTAGAGCGCAAGAACAAGGCTCTCAAAGATATGGATACCTGTATGATTGAAGCAAAGGACATGGGCCGACGAAATGGGATGAAGCCATAAATTGTGCTGCATACATCCAAAAAATATCTCCTCACAAATAAGTGGATGGAAAAACACCATATGAGGCTTGGTTTGGTAACAAGCCAAATATTTCACATTTCAGGATTTTTGGCTCAAGGGCTTGGGCTAGGATTCCATCAGAAAAGAGAAAGTCCTTGCAACCTCAAATCAAGGAGTGCATAATGGTTGGTTATGAAAAATATAAAAAGGGATAAAATATTTTTGGTTTCTCAACTCATAATTCTTTCATTTAAAGGAGTGTGCAATTTGAAGAAGAACTCATGCCAGAGCTCAAGCTAGCACCGAGGGAATGCTCACACTCTCCAAACCAAGATGATGTAACTGATGAATTTTTATTTCATATTTATTGTTTTTATGATTCTGATATAGTTGGATATGATGGATAGGATCATCGCTCACCCATTCGACCCTAATGGGTTGAGAAAACCATTGAAGCAGCTAGGGATTTAGCTGGAAATCCACTAGATCCTAGGAAGACTAGATCACAATTTCACATTGCTTCTTTTGAAAGTGAAGTTTTTATTGCTGAGAAATGCTTCATGATGGTTGGATATGATCTTCAATCATATTATTAATCATCAATTCAAATAATATTTTAAACAATAATGCAAGAAGAGTTCAACACTCTACAGGAAAATGAGACTTGGGAATTGGTTATCTTGCCCTCCAAGAGGAAGCTAGTGCAATGGAAATGGGTCTATAGGACCAAATTTGATGTTTATGGGCCTGATATAAATTATAAGGCTATATTGGTTGAAAAATTATTATCTCAAGTTCAAGGAGTGGACTATACAGAGACCTTTGCACCAGTTGCAAAGATGGACTCTATCATGCTAGTTTTAGCTATTGGTACCTCCAAGCGCTGGGAGGTTCAACACATGGATGTCATAAATGAATATATTCATGGTGAAATACATGAGGAGATATATATTCATAAACCTTAATGTTTCCAAGATGATACTTCTCTTGTATGTAGGTTAAAGAAGTCTCTTTATGGCCTCAAGTAAGCCCCAAGAGCTTGGTATGCCAAGATAGACAATTTTCTGCTATCACATGGCTTTGAAAGATGAAAATATGATCCTAATGTTTATTTGCAGCATGTTGCTGATGTATTTCAGGTAATTTTACTCTATAGTGATGATATTTTGACTATAGGTAGTTTCATCAAAGAAATTGGTTCAATCAAATCCTCATTGAACAGTGAGTTTTTAATGGTTGGTCTTGGATTGTTGAAGCAATTTCTTGGTTTGGAAATTAAGAAATATGAAAGAAGAATCAAGTTCAGCCAACAAAAGCATACTTCAGACCTGTTATTGAAGTTTAATATGGCTGAATGTAATGCAGCCAAGTTCCCATTCCTTTTCGGTATCAAACTAGGTGAAGTTGTTGACTCTCCATTGGTGGATAGCTCATTGTATAGACATCTAGTCGGGAGTTTGTTGTATCTTACTCATTATCGACCTGATTTATAATATTTTGTATGTGTTTTATCTAGATATATTCAACAACCTCATGAGATCCATTGGAAGGAAGCCAAGAGGATCCTTCACTATGTGCAAGGAACCAGACACTTCTTGGTGCACTATGCTGCTAGCTCTCCCCTAGAACTAGTTGGATTTGCTGATTCTGATTAGACTGGAGATCCTATTGACATAAAATACAATTCAGGTTATGTATTCATTCTAGAATAAGGTACAATATGACGGTAAATAAATAAACATCACACCATATCCATTTCTTCAGTTGAGGCCAAGTGCAGAGGAGCAATGAATGGAACTACACAATGTGTGTGGTTGCAAGGTATTCTTCGGGAACTTGGAGTTGCAGTTGATTCACCCACAATAATTTGGCATGGAAATCAAAGTGAAATAAATATTTCCACAGATCCAGTGTAGATACATAGTACCAAACACATTGAGATACACATGCACTACATCTAGAGCTTGGTGCAAGATCAGGTGATAGCCTTGCAGTATTGCCCATCTAAAGAGAAAACTGTTGACATTTTCGCCAAGTGCTTTACAGAGAATACCTTCACCTATCTAATATCCCTTTTGGATTGGGTGATGCATGGTGATGGATACCATTCACCTTCATATTTTTTTCTCCATGTCCATTTTTGAGGGGGGGTTTTGTTCCCATGTGGTTTTCATCCTTACCTTGTTTCTATGGACAAATAAAAAATTTTGTTGTATAAGGTGACTTGAGCCTTTGTTTCCAAGACCTCTATGATATTTTTTGGTAAATTAGTAATAATTAAGGATTAATGGATGGTGTTAGAGTAATAATCCATCCTAGTACCATAGTATTATACCTTATACTCATTCATTTTCTTTTATGCAATGGTTTCTATGGTTTAGACTTGGGGAAATTGGAAATTATGACAATTGAGGCACTCTCGGTTGATCATTATGCACAGTTGAGGTGCTACAGGTTGATCATTCTGACAACCTAGGAGTCCACATTGATAAAAATCAACTATCATGCGCTCCCCTTCCCCAATTTCAGGGATTTGTTCCAACTTGAGGCGCTAGTGCTTGGTTTAGGTGTTTTTTGGACTCTCTTGGGAATTTATTTCTCTCCTAGAGCCACTCCCACTCACCCATGTGCTCACCCACACCTGGCATACCTTCATTGATGTTCCAGCATCCATTTCCCACGTTCACACAAGGATTCATGATCATTTGGGATGATTAGGAGGCTCATTGGTCCACTTAGGGGGGGTTGAGGGTCAAATCTTGGGATGACACTTGTATCCATTCAAATGGCCTCCAAGGCCTCACAATGTTTCCTTATTGTACTATATATCAGTTCCAGACATAGTTACATGTTGGAAAGTCATAATAATATTTGTTATTGACTTCATGTGTGTATGTAATTTTCAGTATTTCAGCTATTTTGTGCATGTTTTGTAAACTATAGTGAATTGTGAGAGTTTATTTGGATCTTAGATCCAACTATTTTAATTCCCTCCAATCCTCACCTATGAGGAATAAAAAAATTATGAGAGCATAAGTTTGTAGATGGATGATCTATTCACTTTTCCATCAACTAACTTTTGAAAAAACAACTATTCAAGGAGATATTTTCCTTCCAAGGAAACCATTTAACCTCTTTTTCACCCTACCAGAAAAAGGATTCCCATTGGAAAAATTGGTTAATTATTGAAAAAAGCGCTTAAGTATCCTTGGTAAAATGTCCACCATTTCTCACATGTGAGGGATAAAATTTCTATGAAAGAATCAACTTGTAGGTGAATGTTTTTTTCACTTACCCATTGATCATTTCAATAAAAAATTCTATGGAATAGAAAATATTGGCTTGCCAAAATAGCCACTCAGCTAGTTTTTCACCTAAAACGGGACTAAATGGCCTTAGGAAAATGCTCATAATTTCTCACTAGTAAGGGATAAAAAGATTATGAGAGCATATATTTGTAAGTGGACGATTTATTCACTTTTACATTGACTCATATTTGAAAACAAGTCTCTTATCAAGGATATATTTTCCTTCCAAATCACCCATTCAACATGTTTTGCACCCTAGCAAAAAAATGCTCACCACTGGAAAAATTAGTTAAGTATTGAAAAAATGGCTTAAATAGCCTTGGGAAAATTCCCACCATTTCTCACCTATATGGGATGAAAATTTTAGGAAACATCATATTATAGGTGGACAATTTATGCACTTTGTGATTGGATCATTTTTGAAAAATAGTCTATGGTCAAAATAATATTAGCCTGCCAAAATAGCCACTCAGCTTGTTTTGCACCAAAACTGGCCTAAATGTCCTTAACAAATTTCCCGCAATTTCTCACATGTGAGGGATAAAACAATTATGAGAGCATAAATTTATAGATGGATGATTTATTCACTTGTCCACTGACTCATATTTGAAAACAAGTCTCTTATCAAGGAGATATTTTCCTTCCAAATCACCCATTCATCCTGTTTTGCACCATGACAGAAAAATGCCCCACCATTTTTTGAAAGCATAATATTGGAGGTGGATGATTAAAAACACAATTTCCAGAAATTTAGAGACTCAACCAATCATTTTATATAATCACTATTAAGTTCAGAATTGAGATATAAAATAAGTTTTCATGGAAATTATTTGCTATCATCCCTCAAAACTTTATTGTAAGGAAATAAAAACAATGAAAAGTGTTTTTAACTATTTATTCAACCAAGGAAATTAACCAGTTTTGGAAATCAAATTTATGGTTCCTTTTGTAAAATGCTCCATCTAAATTGAGATCCAATACTACCACATTATCAGTTGATAGGGTTTCCCAATTTTTCATGTCCAACAAAAAAATGCACAGCAGGACTTTCCAAGTACACCCCATGTATGAAATATGGCATGAGGCATAACTACACATATATGAGCATACTTAACCATGAATCACCTATTACAAATTGGCTACATGCAAATATCTGGGCCTACTTATCCATGATTTGGAAGGGAAGCCAATTTTCATGATTAGCATAAAAGTGCACACTTCCTCAACCAATCGACCAATTATTTTTCTTACTATCATCACTATCATAGCAGAATATCCTATGAATGGGACACACATAGAAACAATGATTTCAAAAATTCTATAAACATTCGTATGCACATGCTCTTATTTCTCATATTTCTTGTTTTTTATTGATCAATAGTAACATGAAAGTGTAGTTTTATTACCTATTGAGATTACAATTTCTTGATAAAATGGTTTATTTCTAGCTTGCATGATGTACCTTCGATACAATTTTTTTCTTGGATGAATTTTTAGGAATGGTATTTGGTGTGAGTCATCTTGATGGCCAAATGTAAGGATGAATACACTGGCATGTTTTCATTGTTTCATGACCATTCCAAATATAACATAAAAAAGTATTTTCTAAGAACATTATTAGTTAAATTTCTTCCATAATATTTTTTTTAAGTTTGCCTCTAGATTGATGATCAGGAATCGATGCTCGACCACTCTAATTAAGTTTCAAAAAATATTATCAGTTCAATTTCTTCCCTGAATTTTTCTTGAGTTACCACCAGATGGGTGATAAGAAATGGATGCTTAACCACTTCCATTTTATGAAACATTTGTCATTTTATTACTCGTTAGATCGTAATCAAGAACATATGCTCCACCACTTCTATCACATAATTATGCCACCATTTTTTTAAATACGTAGGAGTTAAAAACGAATTTACTTGTAGGTTTCACTCTCGGAATACATTGGTTATTTAATGCAATTAGCAATTCAAGACAATTAACATACTCTTAAACCCATATTTGATTTGACATATCGCTTCCTAACTCATGTTGAACCTGCGTTCACTCTTTTGTTTTGCCAGAAATTGTCCCCATTAAAATTTTTCCAACCAAATACTTTTTTTCAATTTTCATTATTAACATGATTCATCTACTGATTTCACATTAAAAAGTAATATTTCTAAATCCATGTGATGAATTATAACCAATAAAAAAATATTGTTTCCATAAAGAAAGCATCTTAAGATCATCTTTTGGCATTATTCTTAATGAAATAGGACACACACTAGAATTGAGTAGGATGTTATGGGCTCACAACCAAATGTGAACCACCAATATCACCGTCCAAGTGAAGCATAGGAAAACACATATTTAGATGACCGTGGGATCAACAATGTGTGCAATGATAGGGAACATTCTTGTAATCCAAAATCTGCATAAGGGAATGGTCCCATGCTTCTAGCAAGATATCATCTAGCAATCCTTGATCAATATCCATCTCGACACAAATAGAAGCAACCGAGGTGATAGTTTTTTATCCGATTCAAGGGCCACTCGAAGGAAGGTGCCTAGATGGTCCCTTATGGACTTGAAAATTCTATCATCCCAATATTCAATAGGTAAACATGGCAATTTCACCCATAGTGCCAGTTTATGAATTTGTTCCCATATGGGGTTAAAACTCGTGTGCTACCTAAAAATCATCAAGGCTGCACTACCCAAAAACCATGTTCCATCCATTATTATTTAATGGTCCTTGATTTTATGGAAAACATAGGTGATGTAACCTTTGTCTCCAACATGTACTAGTGGTTTATATCCATGAAAAAGATCCCGAGAACACTGCACCCATTTTTTCAGGTCTTCCTCCTTTAATATTCGAGCATGAAACCTTCTAATAAAGAAAATTCATTGGAGTAGAGGATATTTTTTTGCAGAATCTATAGATTGACCGATACCTTCATACAATCTACTGTCTTCTTAATACATTGGTTCCTTTTTTCTGACCTCTAGTTTTCTTTGAAGCTGGAAGATAGTTCTTAGAAATACGAGGAGGGTTGTTAAGGGAAACCTTACTTGTAGGAGTGTCAAAAGGGGCATCTGGTAGATGAGGAGTCACATTGGGAGAGGAAAATACTACTAGGGAGCCTCTATGATGGTAGAGAGTAGGAGGACCAAGATAGAAATACATAGGTAAATTGTGAGGGAATAATAAGGGTGAGGTGTGAAAAAACTTTGAATAACCCGATGAAAAGAGAAGAGCCCCTTCTGACATGATAATTTGCATAGGAGAGTTAGGTGGGATGGCCACCAAAGTGTCCTTGAATGGTACAATGTTGTAAGAATTCTTGGATTTGTGTGTAGCTGAAATATTTAGATTCTTGAAGCATCCTATTCTTTTCTTTACACGCATATATCTCGTTGTTTTGTTTTATTATTTAAATTTATTTATTATATAATATAAATTATTTATATTTTTGTTTTATTTATTTTATAAGCCTATGTTTATCCTTATCTGACCTTCTTTTATCTTTTATTATATTAATTAAAAGTTTTGTTTATCCTTATATAACCTTCTTTATCTTTTATTATATTAATTAAAGGTTCTGGCGTTCTTTTTGGCAATATATATATCTTCATCTATTTCTTCTTTTCTTTATGTTTTTGTTCTCTTTGATCCTAACGATGGAATACATATCATAGTACAAAATGTCAATAACTTTTTTTTAACACAATGAATCTTGAAAATCTAAAGAATATAAGAAATCAACTCATTGTGATGGCTTATTTTTATGCATTACATTAAAAAAAATACAAAACTATACGATATAATAGTCTAAATTCTAATCAAATTAAATAAGTGATATTTATAATAAATATAATTGAAAAGAGAGGATCCTTTCTCCTAGGGTTATTGCCGAGAAATAAGATCAACATGGAGAAGAAGTAAATAAGGAAATTAGTAGAAATATTAATTATTGTCTTCACTTTGGATAAGAAGGGGAAGGGTGCACCTAGAAGGGGAAGGGGCAAACCTAGAATTGTCCATTTAGATAAGGTGGGAGTGCAACTAGAAAACCGATATATAAGGTGAATAGGTGCACCTAGGACAATCCATATAGATACCATAATGGAAATGGTAAAAAATATTGAATAAGGGGAAGAGTTGCATTCACAATATTCCATTAACTACTCTCATGTACATGCATGCATGTATCATGCATCGTCATCACCTACATCATATATGATTACATGCATTGTCATCACCTACATCATACATGAATAATCATAGTTATCCCATATAACAACGCCTTCCATTAATGACACATTTTCCTTGAGAAGTAATGAAAAAATAAATTAGTTATCTAATCATTCCCTGTAGGGATTATTTTTTGTTTCTTATTCCTAAACTCTAATTTCACATTCGAACTTCTCAAATTCCATTTTTTTCATACATTGTTAACTATGGTTAACAATGCGAGAGGTGATTTTTCATTATTTGGTATTTACTAAATTTATTACTTACTTTTTTTTGTTTTATATTAGCATGGAAACCATCATTAGGTATTCATTAGTTTTTTCATATTTCATTTTATAGTAGTTAAAATTGAAAATAAGATTATATTTCCGAAGGTTAATACACCCATAATAACAATTTCTAAGATGAAGAAGTAAACAGGGAACTCGTAAATGGACAAGAGAAATAGAAAAATATGAAGAAGGGGATAATGTGCTCCTATACGTTACATTCCATATAGATAAAAATGCTTGGATTAGCTGACAACTCCCCTGCATGTGCACATATCATCCTGAGATGTTTATTATGGCTTATGACCATTGCACTATGAAAATTGGTCTAAAATATGCAATGATATGATATGTGCACATGCATGGGAGTAGTCACTTAATCCAAGCATTTTTGTCTATTTAAAACATTGGTTTAAAAAATGTAATGATTTTCAGAAAATAGCTTTACAACATCTATTTAAAAGGTTCCCAAATACACAAATGAGTGGTAGATGGGTCATTTATAAATTCTCTCAAACCACAAGGGACGAAATACCTTAAAAAATGAAGCATGTTTGAAGTACTTTTCTTTTTAATCACTCATGTTTGCATTTTTGTCATTTCATTATGTATCATCATTTAATTTTATAGTTGACTTCATTTTTATACCTGCCTCAGCAGGTATATTGTAATCGATTGCAAGTCAAACTCTTTTGACTTTGTATTAGTTGCTCTCTATCAAAAAAATTAAAATCTGTTTTGTAAAGTATAACTTAGGGATTTGTAAAATATTTTTTTTAATTTTGTTAAAAAACTATTTTGTAAACAACTTATTGGTGGATAGAAGATGATGTAAACTTTGGAATTTGGTATCTGGATTTGAGTTGACATGTGGCAACAATGACATCATAATAATAAAATTAAAAAAATAAAAATTATATCCCATTGCCATCTGTTATAGAAATACCCGTTTTACGTTTTTCTTTCTGCCACCGCCAAAACCGTGAGATTGTTATACATACAAGGATGTTACTAGTTCTCTCTACATTGACAACGAACCCGTACAGCACCAAACATATTTTGGCATTAAGATTACAACTATTCAATGCAGTCAAACCAACCAAAGGAAGACAACCATGGCTCTGAACATTGGCCTGTTATGTCAACTTCGGGCTGCATACAGGAGCTAAGTATTCCATTTTTCCCGAGCTCGGACTCTGGCAAGAACATGTCTCTAAATTCATGGAAAACATCGCAATCAATAGGGAACTCATCATCAATACTAAATCCAAGAGGAGGGATATGGATTTTGGGTTCTACTGTGGTTTTCGAATGCGTATTGTTGCTTCCATTGCCTGTGGGTTTCTCCTTACTGTTCATGTAGTTTACTGAACTGAAATTATCTACTTGCAGTCCGGACTCATGGCCCTGCATTGATGTAACACTCTCTGAGATGCTGTGATATAATCCTGGGATCGTGTAGTCTGATGGGCAAGCCATAGGTTTGAACTGGGGAGAGTAGACAGCCGAATGATGACTCAGATGAGGCCATGCACTGTCAATATGATTGACGGTGTTGTAGATCAAGTCCATATTAATGACCGGATCATGGGACCGAACAATTAATTGCTTCCAGTTTTCAATGGATTCTGCGTCACGGGCAACATACGCACTGCGGTCATAGAAATTTTCTGCTCCCCCGAGAAAACTATTTCGCCAATTTGCGAGCATGAAGAGCCCTTGTTCTAATCTTCTGCCATATGTCGAGTAATGTCGGCGTCTTCACAAGGAGCAAACGAAGGTTCCATTTCATTGACATTGAGAGTCCCAGTGCCTCCTTCGCAGATTTCGTCAAAGCTGGACGGCTATTTACATAGCGATTGAGAATTGCGAAGCAGGCCTTTGGTGGTATTGAATTTCTTTCTCAAATGCATTAGAGGAATTTTGGGGTCTAAAATGGGCCTCCCAAGGAAAATAATAAAATAATATTGATTAATTTTGGAGGAAGAAAGAAAAAAACTACTTTTTGTGTTCGTATTTTCAACATATCTCTCTGTGTTTTTACTCAAATTTCGATCGGGAGAGCTCGTTAGATGCATAATTTGATTCTGCATCCAACGAGTACCCACACTGCATACTTTTGACAGACCCCGCTACCCCAAAAATAAAAAATACCTGAAAAAATGTGATGATGATGTCATCATCACATTTTTTCAGGTATTTCTTGTTTTTGGGGTAGAGGGGTCCATTAAAAGTATGCAGTGTGGGTACTCGTTGGATGCGGAATCAAATTCCGCATCCAACGAGCTCTCCCAATCGAAATTTGAGTAAAAACACAATGAGATATGTCGAAAATACAAACAAAAAAAGTAGTTTTTTTTAATGACAAATATGTCAATTCAACCATTATGGTTGACTTATTTTATTGAAATTCTATTGGTTCTTGAATTCCAACTCACAAAAACTTATTTTGGCACGTTTTCTTATAAGGCCTATTTTAGACCCCAAATTTCCTCTAATGAGTATTCCAGTAGTTCTTCACTTCGTTATCGGTTCTGCCCAGAATGCGGCCGGCTATCAACGACCACCTGAAAGATAATATATTTCTTCCGTGAATAATAACTTGAATTTACGGTTTTAACCCTAGGGTTTCTAGGGTTTGAAATGGTTAATGAAACAATACGTAACATCAAAGGCAGAATGGCCATTTAAACCAGTTTGACTGGTTAGAAGTGCATTCAACTTGGATCTTAAATATTAAATTCAAAATTCCCCAAAAAATGAGAACCAAACAAAACAGAAAAAGTTAAGCACTTTTTTTGCCAAACCCTACGGAACCAATCTAAACTTTTCCAAATCCAATCCCTGAAAAATAACAAGAAATGCTCCATGAAAACGATGCAATGTGCATATTTTCATGTCTAATATATTTCATATATAACACTAAGATTATCAGAATGATAAGAGTATCCCATAGTGTAATATTTTCATACCGATTCCCAAGCAGCTTATGGAGTCTGACAATCATCTCTTCTTCATCTGGTGAAATATGACCACGCTTCACATTGGGTCGAAGATAATTCATCCAACATAACCTACACCCCTTTCCACAACGTTGCAAACTTGCGTGTATATATAAAAATAAAACGCAGACACTTTTTTTTTTAATTACTTCTGAGAAACAACACAAGGCATTGCAAAAGCAATCACTCTGGGTTGCATGAAATAATTACTGTATAAGCTTCAACACATGAAATAGGTAAAACAATGCTTTCATAATTTTAGCAATATAACAACAAAATACAAGTATTCTTATCTCAGAACCACATCTATCAGATGAAGAAGCAATATGAGCAATCTAATATATCTATCAGATGAAAATACAAGTATTCTTATCTTGAAACCACACCTATCAGATGAAGAAGCAAAATGAGCAATCTAATATATCTATCAGATGAAACTATAAGAAATGCAAATAATCTTATGTTTTTACTACCTGCTTTCCTTGGAAGAGTGTGCCAATTCCCTTTTCCATGAGCTTCTATATATTTTATGAGACGAAGGTCCTCTTCAGGCGTCCAGGGGCCTTTGCTCAATCCAACATATGAACAACAAGGTGTATGTGCTCTCCCCATCTTTGAATTTCTCTCCCTCTATATTCTTTCAGACGAGGATTCGAATTCCCTTAATGATGAAGTAAGAAGCAGATGCCGTGTACATTTATAACAGAAACTCACAAGTCACAATCACAAAGACTCATCTAGTTTAAGGTGCATCTGCACATCCATACGTCATGCTTTGGTCGAGATTTTGAACAGTTACTATTATTATAGATTATGCAAAATACGTATGCATGTGTGGACTGCTCATTTTTGCTGTGGATATTGGCACTTTCTCTCAATGTGGTTATTCCCAAAACGTTCCTGTACGCTCAAATTCTGACGAATTTTGGCCAAAGTCCATTTCCCAACAGGTTGGATTATGGATATCTCATCTATGATTCTATAACGAAATTCATGCAGAATGACAGATGGGTAAGTTAGGGACTATCGCGTAACCTAAGCAGCCAGCCAGTCATATAGTCATGACGATGATCCAGATAAAATGGTCATATCAAAAGGCCATGTATATGGTAATAGAATAAAATAGTTCTGGATCATGTTGCCCTTTGAGTCATCTGTCAGTAAAGTTATTATCCCATCTATCATTTCTTGAATCCACAGTCAAGATCAGATTGATAGATGCAGACTGCAGTGACAGTAATATGCAGATTGTCTTCACGTGAGAGGCAGCAATATGTCTTTCAAAACTTGCCATTCAACGACTGATTCAATAGCAATTTGTCTGGCCTGTCTCGAACTTATCGTTCAACGAAGACCTATAGAAAGTTTTAAGGCGCTGACCTTTGTATTAACTGCCACATTAAGCTTATGTAAGTTCGTTACCTCCATTTTTTTATATGTTAAGTTTCATGTTTTTTTCCCAACAAGTAGATATATGCATGTTATTTGATAACAATAGTTATTTTGAACTATCTATAAATTATTCTTGGAAAATCCATTATTCAAAATATTTAACTAAAAAATATTTTTTTTCAATTTAAAAATAATTAAATTTATTTTAAATTTAAATTATAAATTTATAATAAAATATAAATAAACTATTCTCACAACAATGAAATTAATTTATAGTCCTATAAGCTATTATTTCTCATTTCCTATTTATGCTAGTCTATAAAAAAAACTTGCATATTTGTATAACATTATAAATTTATAATAAAATATAAATAAACTATTCTCACAACAATGATATTAATTTATAGTCTTATAAGCTATTATTTCTCATTTCCTATTTATGCTAGTCTCTAAAGAAACTTGCATATTTTTATAACATAAGTCAAGAATATTACTAGAAGTATGTAAGGAAGCTTGAATATGCTTGTTTTATGCTACATTGCAATAACCTATATCGTATTTAAACGGACATTTTTTAATTCATTTTTGTTTTAATTTCTTTCAAATTGTAATTATATTTGTTTTATCATATATTTTAATAGCAAAATTATCCTATTGCTATATATTTTCAATCTCTTCCTAGGAGGCAGGTACTAAGCAACTTTGTTGCTTATTCCACTTGTTTTTTTAGTAGTTTTGAACAAATTGAGTGAGTTCATAACAAGAAAAAAATACCAATGGATTTTGATATAACAATCTTTAAAATATCATTAAGGATTGGGAAGAGGCTAGGAATATTTTTCAAAAGAAGATGGAACAAGAATGGGCTCTCAAACATCACAACAAAAAAATACACAAAGGCAATAAATAATATATAATTAGTTGAATTATTTTATTCAAATTTATTTATAACTCGTTTATAGTTGTTGTTTAAGTTTTAAATATAACCAATATAAAAGAATATTGTATTGTCATAATTTACTAATTTATTTAGCTTTTAACTTAGAATTATTATTTAGATATGATTTTGGCCTTGATATATGAAACATATTTACATTCCTACATTGTATTTATTCTTTGATGTAGAATTTTAGTACCATTGACTTCTTGTTGTGATCATTTCTTAAAATTAACTAACCTTATTTTATATACATGTATGAATGTAAAAAAAAAAATACAAATACAAATTCTCTGTAAGATCCTTGTAAGTTTATCAATAATTATGTTAATATACTACCTAATATAACCATAATTAAATAAAATTATCTTTTATTGCATACGTTTAAATGATTATAGTCAAGAGCCAACTTAGGAATAAATAAAGTACCCACTGAGGCATCGTCATGCAACAAAGGTGGAAGTTAACCAACCCATGCCCATATAGTTGGATTATTTATTTAATTAACTTAGTTATTATTATATTTTTCCATACCACTGATGATGAGAGTCATTCACAAGAATTAAAGGGTATTAATTTTTTTAGAATTAGTATTGCATTTTTAATATATATATATCTATATCTTCAAATGTTAGCAATTTTTTATTTTATTGAATTCATTCTTTTTTATTATGTTCTGTTATTTTATAGAGTGAGGATAAATATGGTTTGGAAGATGAGGGAATTAAGAATAGTTCATTCGAATTTTGAATCCAAATTCATTTTATTTCCTTATCTATACATTTTTTTATGCAATTTTGTATACAAAGTTGAAACTTCCAGGGGTGAAAATGTACCACTTATTACAAGCATAGAATATTACATGATTATTTTACAATTTAACGTCAAATTCATAATTATGTTTATATATACATCTTTGTTTCCATGTAAAATTGATTGAATGCTCGTGTGTTGAAATTTTATAAATGGGTAGGAATAGTAGGTGCAAAGAGGGTAGAGGTGAGCATGTGGTGGGGGATAGGGGTGTCATATATAACTTAAAGGAAACAATATTTGGCTTATGAGTTTGGATTAGGAATGGAAAAAAACAATCAAATAGAATTCATTGCTTTATATCATGGAATTACCATTTTACAATTTTACAATATTAAAAATGTCTTGATCTTTGGTGACTCACTAGTTGTATTTGGTCAAGTGAGAAAGGTAGGTCTTGGAAGTATATCCTCTCTATTTATATGTAGCTAGAATAAAAGGACTCATTTCTTGCTTCATGTCCATATATTTTCTTCATATTCTTTGTTCTTGTAATTCTCATGTGTATGTTATGATGAATAAAGTGGTTACTTAGATAAAGGGGGCTTGGTTAAAAATGGGAGTGACCCCATGATCTATTATATACCATTAAAAATAACATTAGTATAATCATGCAAGGAAGAGACAAGGACAAATGATGATTGGATAATTTTGAGAATGTTCAATCTTTTAAGCTTCCTCCTTCCTTCATACTCACTAGGAACTTGACATTCATCATCATGGTGAGACTTGCTTTAACTTTGATTGAATGGGAAAATACCACATAGGTGGGATATATTAGGAGTGTAGAGAAGTGGGTTTGCTTGTCTATAAAGTTGGGTTGGTCCATGATCTGGTTTCAACTTACCACATGTTGGCCTCTTTCCCATGCGTCCCAGGTTTAGCCCCTCTCCTTGGTCAGCGCAAAAAATCCCAAGATATCGGCCTGAGGGAGCATAGCCCAACCGACAAAACCTATGACACAGACGCTGTCTCACCCGAGATATCTCAGTTCTTATGGGTAACTTCCAGAACCACGTTTCCATAGTTTGTGTGGGAGGGAGTTTAAGTCCTTGGCCCTACGCCAAGGTTCCAACAAAGACCGGGAAGGTGGGTTGGTGGTTTGCACTTTATATATCAACACTGAAGTATTACTCTCCCTGATTTATGCAATCTTATGCAAATGCACAGTGAATAGACATCACAGACATCTTCATTACTTGAAAGAAATTATTCATACAATTATCTCTTTAAATAAAAATAACCAATCAATCATTTAATACAGTAAATATGCACTTGTCTAAGCTACTCAACATTCACACATATACACAGCACGTAACGTGGAAACCAATTCAGCAAAAAACCACAAGGTGCTCTTCATCTGGAATTGGCATGAGGAAATAGATGCACCTTTTGTGTGTACATAAAGATACAGACTCTATTCAATATATTCTCTTCTATCTCTGTAGACTTCTCCTCCCTCTCATGCTCTCTGTTCTTCTCTATCTGTATTACTCTACTCTACTCCTACTTAGTGATCTGGACATAGCCTATATTGAATTGACCTTCTCTATCTGTTTGCGCACTCAGCAATAGATCCACTACTCCGATGCACTCAATGATCCAGAATCACTTACTCAAAACTCTTGTATCCTCTAATCAACTCAAAATCATTTAAAACAAGAACTAGCTAATGGGCTAACTGATTAACTGACTAACCTTGTGAAAAATGTTGTGTTGTTTAAATCATCAAGCAATGAGTCCAATATTATTGATGCGGTAAAATAGAAATGAATATACAGATTGAAAAAATCAAACCACACAAGAAACAGATGAGTATATCTCAAATAATTACAGTATCATTGTCATTAATTAATACAGTTTACAATAGTGTTACATAAGGAAAAAATCGAATTCATTAGGGATGAATTCGAATCTACCAAATGGATGTGAGTGTATCTGACTGACTAGCTAACTTAGGATGTCCCAATCAATATCGAAGTCCAAATGGTTAACTCTGGATTTCTAATAAAGTCACACAACTAGTAATAATCAGTTAACTCAGTCTAATCGAAGTGGTAGGTGAGGAAAAGAGCCTTATCCACATGTAGTCATGTCTAAGAGGTGCTAACTAAGCTGATTGTGATCTAACTGAAAGTAACTAGAAAATAACTAAGCTTAACTTGTTCCAACTCCAACTAACTGAAGGAGGTTGGTGCTGGAACTCCCAGTGGCTCATAAAATGTAGGGATTGGTCTAGGAGGTGCCTAAAATACTGCTTGCAAGCGCAGTCAGTGGAAGTTATGCTCTAGTAGTGTTCCCCACAATCTAGTAACTAGTACATGTGGCCCCATTAGTCCAAGTGGACCCAATGGTACTAGTGGACCCAATTAATTAAATAAAACTCGTAAGTTAGGCTAAAATAATATAATAGATAGTTTGTTCAAGGGAGGATTATAAATCCTAACACCCCCCTTGAATCCTAACTTGGACAACTGTGGGACCTAGAAACAAGGCCAAAAGTCACTGTTGGGTAAAATATTGTCTTGATTAATTCACCTAATATTTAATTATCGACTAGGGTTGGTAATATTAGAGTTGAAAAAAAGTATATGCGAAGGTAGAGGAGTTCCTAGGGTATCGTGGTAATACTTTAACAAACAAAATATCCAAAGATCTTTCAAAATGAAAAATTTAGTCAAACTCCTAAGAATTCAACTATCAAGGTAATTGAACAGAGTACAAGACCAGAGTGGTACCAAGTTATACTACTTTGTAAACAATTACTAAAAGATAAAGATTAGACAATGCTATTCTACAACAATAAACTACTTTCTATAAGAAGATCTATTTTACTGCTAAACAACTTTAGAGCCTGATTGCACAAGGAAAGATTTGCAAAATTACAACAACTAGATATGCTTCTAAAAACTATACATGTAACTAACATATGTACATAATGGTTTAAACTAAACTATATAGTTCCATTCTCCTTGGTTGGTCTGGGGATAAGGATTTACTGTGAGTGGAACAGGAGTAGGAGAACTGTCAAAGTGACTTTCAAAGGAAATGAAGAAACTAAATGGAATCAAATCTAACTTAACTTCTACAAATATGTGTAGACTAAGAAACGTCCAATTGCAAGCGATAGTAAACATGAAGATTTATTCCATAAGCAAATAACTCCTAACTACAAAAGATGGAACAAGACTACAAGAAGGTAGACTTAACTTATAAACAAGTAGAAAACTTAATAAATATGATTTTAAATCATATTCTATAGGTTTCCTTGGTAACCACCTAATTGGAAGGGATAGATCCTACTGGTTATAATCAATTTACAAGGTACTAACATATTTCCCTAATATTGACATATCTAACCCTAAGCTCTATATAAAAAGAGGGATAAAATTAATCAAGTCAAAGATACAAATGCAAAGCAATACAATAAAGCAAAACACAAGGCATAATTCTAAACATAGGGTGAAAAGAGAGAAGAAAGAGAGATATAGTGTAATAAATAATTTAGATTGTCTAACCTAAGGTCTTAAGAATAAACATAATCATTATATAACTACCACAATCAAAACATAATCAGAAAGCTAAAGAAAGAAGCTCAAAACATATTAAAAACTCTAAAGGTTGAATTAAAGGCTGGATAACAGACTGGAACACAGGTTTGGATGACTGGAAGAACAAGCTGTCTGAATGACAGTATACACACAAAAAGCACTAAAATGTCAAGAAATATTTAGTCTAAATGATTTTGAAATCAGCTAATCCATGCACATGATAACGAAATGTAAAGAACATAAATTAAACCTGTCTAATGATTAATTTCAATCTATAAAATAACTTCAACTCAATCCATAATTAAAAGACATCATTATCTACTGCATTATTAAAAAAGCTGTAATATAACTAAATGAATTCATAACGAGATGCTAAGGAACATAATTGAACCTATTGTAATTAGATCCTACAATATCAAAGTAATATATTCTATCAACATAAAACCAAGCAGTGAACTAGAAAGACTTTGAAAAGGAAATTGAAAGCAAATTTGTGCGCAACCGATTGCTTAACCCATGAAAGGAAACTACATTAACAACATAATATCAAAGTGTAATCTATGCTACAGGAAAAAAATAACATGAACAATTTCAGTAACTAAATTGCATAAACAAATTACAAATAAAACTATGCTAATTGCAAAAGGGGAATAACGAAAATACATAGGAATAGAAATCTTTGGTTGATGAGGGCCCCTCCCAACAATCAGAGCAATGAATTGCTAAACGCTACTAAGACACGGTCATGCAAAGCATAAGCAGAACTTCCATTAAATTGAAGAAATGTTTTACAGAGTTTCTGGAACCGACTGATTACATGTATCATAAATAGTTAGCTAACTAACTCCTTTTCCATGGAAGCATTTATATATATAGTGTTTTACAAAGGGAGAGAAAGTCAACCCTTTAAGTTGTCAAATTCTCTTAAGATAAGTCAACCATTATGATAGATAATTAAACGAATAACCAACACATAATGTTTTCCTCTACTTTGGCGTGGATGGTGTCAAGGTGTCATGCATAGGCATCATGCTAACAATCTTCCAGAATGGGGCTTGTGCTATCACTTTGGGGCGTGGACAATAAGAAGTTTGCAGGCCTATCGATACTTTAACGCTTAGGAATCTATCAGTACGATCATGGGATTATCTTGGCGGACTGAATGGTGAGTTGTGTAGTGAGCTGGATATGCTCTACACATATCTAGAATGGATGCATGGTCTATTCGTTGGCTCACCGAAGACTAAGATCTGTAATAACGATTTTATATTTTACCATATCATCAAATATCATCGGATTTAACAAATAAAATCGTGAAATAATATAAATAAATCATAACTTGCATAAACACAAAATAAAGTTGTACCCGGGGCTGAATAGTGAACTGCATGACAGAAAACATGCCAAAAAGGTGACAAAACTTATGTCAAATATGTAAATTATTAGTCAAAAAATGATGACAAAACTGGGATCAACATTCCCCCAAACCAGAGAAATCCTAGGTCCCACTAAGCACAAAGAGAAGTGAATCAGGAAGAATGTTGAGTTGTGTTAGCAGCTACCTTCGACTTGGTAGATGCAGAAGGGGTTTTAAACTTCAATTTTTGAGCCTCTGATTTCAAAATAGCAAGCCTCTCTTGTTGAGACCTATGCAACAAATTGATGGCCTTGTTTTGCTCTTCTACGGTCTTAACCTGCAAGCACAAATATTTATTCTCTTGCCGAAGACTTGTGATCATCTTAGAATACTCTTCATTTCGGCTAACTAATTGAGCCAATTCCTAAGTCAATTAATATACCATTGGCTGATGCAGAGTAGATGGATCTACAGGCTTCTCAGACTCTTGTGGGGGACTCATAAACTTGGATGGCAATTTGATATCAATAATCAGAATTTGTATTTCAGGACCTAAATCCAGAACAGGTGTAGAAACATTTTCATGAGCGGGTGCAAGAATGGTCTCATGATCATCATCTTCAAGCATTTCAGCTGAAATGCTAGCCAAGGTGAACAGAGGTGAGGTAGTGTTGGGTTTTCTTGTTTTGGACATACTGTCTTAATGACTCGTCTAGATAGTGGGATGAACCATAGAATGAACAAATTTCTCCTTCTGGTCTCTAGTGCAAGGTTGTGGTAGGGGTATAAATTCAACAGATACAGGAATAACAGGGATAGAGTGAGTGGACAAACTCGCCTCCGATTTGTCATCATCAACATGGACAACATTGTGGCTTTTCTTCTCTGATGATGGGGATGGACTGGATTCATGATTATGAAGATGTCGAGGGAATTTTTGGATATTTAAATGTGGGTTAAGAACTTTAAACATGAAGGTATCCCAAGGTTGACTCCACTCTTTAAGGTGATCTAAGATCAAGACCTTGTTCAAACTATGATGGTATAAGATGCCCTTAGGATTAAAAATATTCTTTCAAACCTTATTCAACATCTTTTCTAGGCTCCTAAGAAAATAATAAGGTAAATTGAGATATTTCTGATGACCAATGAAATCAGCTAACAAATGGAGATGACATGACTTAAAGACGTTGAACTTACCTTAACAAGTAATAAACTGGATGATGATCATCAAAGGATTAAGGTACTCAGGTTTTATCCAATCACGATGAAAACCTTTTATGCTTGTCACATGCCGAAACTCGGGTTTAAGTGCAAACTTATGAGATGCCCACAGAACAAACTAGTTCTTGTGCCATCGAACGCCCTCTCGTGGAAGCTTGGTTGCACACGCGATTGATTCCTCGGTGACTTGAAAGACAAGATGGAAAACTATTTCCTTCTTTCCATCAAATCCCATCGTAAACAACAATGAAATTTATTCATCATACCCTTGTAGCAGATGAAGCAATAGGTTCCAACTATCCTGAAAAAATACTTCTCGGCATTCTCTGAGCTATGGCAACTAGAATAAGTCTTGGTAGCTCTCAGGTTCAAAGCGATTCGGCATGGTTAAGCAAAAAATAGGATACAGGGTTTGTGGGAAGTATGGTGGAAAGGTGGCTAACACACTCTATAGTGGCAACGGTCAGTGAAAGCGATGGAATGGAAATAGGTTTGCACAACGTTGATTTAGAACATGCTTCATTCAACCCATCAAATGATCACACAAATAGCTCAGCACGTTTAGATGATCGTGTGATTATGGCAATGTTTGAAATGTGTGCCATCAAATACCTCGTATTTTGATGAGTTTACAAAGTTTCAGTTAGTTCAACCATGTCCAAAGTAAACTTTGGATAGGTTGAACATTTAACTTAATATGGATGCATAACCATAACCTTGATTTAACGACAAGGTCGACTATTGGATATATTATGCTTGCAAGTGGCTAATAGGATGGGGGTGATGGTAGCGTAATGACGACTAAGAAGTACCCTAAGTTCAAATAACACTCATATGGGAGTACGACGAGATCATATTAGATCTAAACCATACTACATCATGTATTGAAATTAGTTATAATGCCCTTGTGGATGTTACCTTAATAGTGATGGTATGACTCAGCCAAATTTTAACATTTTTCCCAAACAAAAATTAAGCTAACACTTAACCATAGGTGCTAAAATATCACAGTTTTTATTCAGATCATCATTCGACCCTTTATATGATCCTTCATATGGTCCTTTGTATAGATTTCTGTAAAAATGAGCTTTAATGGATCAGACTGGTGCTAACCATGGATTTTCCTAGGCTTCCATCCCACAAGGAAATTATATAGAATAATTCTCTTGATCTTTTAACTGCGCTCTCCCTTATTCATCTAGGATTTTAAGACCAGATTTGCTGTTTGCATTATCTTGTAAACACTTCGTCGTTTGGCGAAGAAAAAATGAGTCTTTTATAAGTAACTTAGAAAAATAAAGACAGATAGTCTAATCCTCCCCCAAACCAAAGATATGGCATGTCCTCAAGCCATACAAGAAAACTAAGTAACTTCAAAATAAATTTATAAAAGTTCCATCGTGCTGTTGTGATTTTTTTTTGCAAGAAAAAGAAACACTAACTAATAAATGGAAATGATTCATATATGTACATTTATAAAAAAAACAGTGCTCAGATATGTAGATATGTATATTTATCATTTATCATGTGATGAGAACATAATTGGAAATGCCATAGGAAAAACTAGTCATCCATGCCTGATTGTAAAGATCTCTTGTCATCTAAAGAATTTTTGAGTTCACCCTAGAGTTTGTGAGATTTTACAGCTATGGGTCCCATTTCTAGGATAATCATATCTTAGATTCCGGTTGAATTAGATGGCCATATCAAATCCCAACTTATATCCATTCTCTAATGACATCATAAACAACTGGCCTTGACTTGTTATTCATAAATTCTGAAAGATTTTCTTTATAGTATCATTATTTTACGAACCATGTGCATAGTGGTGCATTAACCAAATCTCTTTTATTCGATATTTTCCCACTTCCAGCAGGCCTATTTAGTACCCTGACAAGTTTATCTTGGTACCATGCAAGCATAGCCCCACTGCCAGCGAGCCTATTTAGCACCCCGATGGGTTTACTTGCATTTATCAAACTTCCTTGTTTTTAAGCTGTTACTTAGTATTGACCCGCTACCAGGAGGCCTGTTCAGTACCTCGACGGGTTTCCCTTATATAAATATTTTGAGTATATGGAAGTCGATTGGTACTAGAGTGTGCTAAGCCCTGCTAAACAAATAATTCAAATTTTAAAGAAAATTTATAAGTAATTTTTATAGTGGCCTGAACCATAAATTATGTCAAAAAGAGAATAACTTAAAGGTGTTCCTTTGTCTCTTAGTTTATCTTCTTCATAAAGGATAAATAATGTTCCCCACAAGCAGAAATTCTACTTACTCTGTAGTGTCCTAAAAAATATTTAAGAGTCAAGTTTTGATAACAAGTATAGGATGAACTAGTAGTCCATAGGTGTGAAAATTCTGAAGAACATGATGATTAAGTAAGTATTTCGAGCAACTGTTCAAATAATCAGAAATGTACATGTCTGAATCAAGAAACCATATATAAAGCGTAACCAAATCATAGAATAAGTGGTTAGAAACGATATACAAGAATTCTTTAATTGTGCTATAAACCTCAAATTTTGATAGTGACCAAAAAAAAGGCAAAAGTTAAGATATATTATGAGTGTTTTTAGAGCACTTCCTTTTTTAGATAATATCTCATGAGCTGCTTACAAATATAAAGTACTTGTAATCAAACTGCGAAACCACTTGTTAGATGATTCACTTTTATTAATGAAAACATATTTATCATTATAGAAAGAAAAGAGTCATATGTAAACAACTTGTCAGAAATGACTCTTATTTATTCAAAGAAATACACACATATTTACATATATACAAGTGATGATAACCCACAATATTTTTAAGGATCAGGAGGAGGAAGAGTTTTTGAGAGGGAAGTCCGATGATTACTTCTATTTTGGTAGGATCCACCTTGATCTTTTGGGGAAAAACATGATGCCCCATACAAATATGGCATGCAGAGATTTTGTTCAATGGGCATTCGTGTTGGAGATGTTTAGTCTTACATCTTGGATATAAGATGCCCTTTGCTGCTTGTTCTTCTTCTTGTTTCTTCATGTAAGTTTGGTTTCTAAAGTGAGTAAACTTAGAAGGTTCCTTTCAAGGTGAGAATGGGGCGACCCAATGTTCCTTTTCAGGAGAGATCTTCCTCCAATCAACCGTGCTCTTATTGGATCCTAAAGGGATGGTAGGTGCTACTGTGGATGTTTCGATTTGTGGGATTACTATGTTTATTGAGTTTCAAAATACAGCTTTCACTTGGGCAGGATTGACAAAGTTTAGTGAAGTTCGGCTCCCCTACTAGTGAAAAAGTTTTATTATTTGGTTTTGTGACTAGTGGAAGGTTTAAGGGTTCCCAATGGTTAGGCCCTTTGAACTTCATCAGGAATGAGGCCCTCAGGACGTCCTGCCAGGATCTCTTCTCCTTCTATGGCTTCCCATGTAAGATCTCCTGAAAGAGTCTCTTTATGTTTCAAGCAGAACTACCTCCTATAGGTGTTATTTTTCGATGCATTTCCGCTAAGTTAATGGTTAGGGTATTACGTCCCCCGTAAAAATTAATAAGAATTTTAAGAAAATTTTACTGTCTTAACGAATCATTAGAGGAAATTTGGGGTCTAAAATGGGCCTTATAAGAAAATGGGCCAACAATAAGTTCTTGTGAGTTGGAATTAAAGAACCAATAGAATTCCAATAAAATGAGTCAACCATAATGGCTGAATTGACATATTTGTCATAAAAAAACTACTTTTTTTGTTCGTATTTTTGACATATCTACCTATGGTTTTACTCAAATTTTGATTGGGAGAGCTCGTTGGATGCATAATTTGATTCAGCATCCAAGGAGTACCCACACTACATACTTTTGACGGACCCCACTATGTCATCATCACATTTTTTAGGTATTTCTTGTTTCGGGGGTAGTGGGGGCCTGTCAAAACTATGTAGTGTGGGTACTCATTGGATGTGGAATCAAATTATGCATCCAATGAGCTCTCCCAATCAAAATTTGAGTAAAAACACTAGAAGATATGTCAAAANTAAAATATTCTACCTTACAGAACAACTCCCCAGCAACAACACCAAAATGTTGGGTAAAATATCATCTTGATTAATTCACCTAATATTTAATTTTCGACCAGGGTTGGTAATCTTAGAGTTGGCACAAAGTATATGCGAAGGTAGAGGGGTTCCTAGGGTATCGTGGTAAAAATTTAACAAAAAAAATATCGAAAGATCTTTCAAAATGAAAAAATGAGTCAAACTCCTAAGAATTCAACTATCAAGGTAATTGAACAAAGTACTATACCAGAGTGGTATCAAGCTATACTACTCTATATATAATTACTAAAAGATAAAGATATATACAATACTATTCTGCAACAATAAACTACATTATATGAGAAGATCTATTTTACTGCTAAACAACTTTAGAGACTAACTGCACAAGGAAAGATTTACAAAATTACAACAACTAGATATGCTTCTAAAAAATATACATGCAACTAATGGATGTACGTGATGGTTTAAACTAAACTATCTAGTTCCATTCTCCTTGGTTGTTCTGAGGATAAGGATTTACTATGAGTGGAACAGGAGTAGGAGAAGTGTCAAAGTGACTTTCAAAGGAAGTGAAGAAACTAAACGGAATCAAATCTAACTTAACTTCTACAAAGATGTGCAGAGTAAGAAACATCCAATTGCAAGCAATAGTAAACATGATGATTTATTCCATAAGCAAATGACTCCTAACTGCAAAATATGGAACAAGACTACAAGAAGCTAGACTTAACTTATAAACAAGTAGAAAACTTAATAAAGATGATTTTAAATCATATTCTATATGTTTCTTTGGTAACCACCTAATTGGAAGGGATATATCCTACTGCTTATGATCGATTTACAACGTACTAACATATTTCTCTAATATTGAGATATCTAACCCTAATATCTATATGAAAAGAGGGATAAAATTAATCAAGTCAAAGATACAATTACAAAGCAATACAATAAACCAAAACACAAGGCATAATTCTAAACATAGGGTGAAAAGAGAGAATAAAGAGAGATATAGTGTAATAAATACTTTAGATGAGTCTAACCTAAGGCCTCAAGAACAAACATAATCATTATCTAAATACCACAATCAAAACATAATAAAAAAGCTAAAGAAACAAGCTCAAAACAGATTAAAAATGCTAAAGGCTAAATGAAAGTCTGGATAACAGACAGGAACACAGGTCTGGATGACAAACATAACAGGCTATCTAAATGATAGTATAAACACAGAAAGAACTAAAATGTCAAGAAATATTTAATCTAAATGAATTTGATGTCAGCTGATCCATGCACATTATAACGAAATGTAAAGAACATAAATTAAACATGTCTAAAGATTAAATTCAATCTATAAAATAACTTAAAATCAATCTGTAATTAAAAGACATCATTATCTACTACATTATTAAACAAGATGGAATATAACTAAATGAATTCATAACAAGATGGAAAGGAACAAAATTGAACCTACTGTAATTGAATCCTACAATATCAAAAAATTCTATTCTATCAACATAAAACCAAGCAGTGAACTAGAAAGACTTTGAAAAATAAATCAAAAGAAAATTTGTGTGCAACCAGTTGCTTAACTCACACAGGGAAACTACATTAACAACATAATATCAAAGTGTAATATATGCTATAGGAAACAAATAACATGAACGGTTTTAGTAACTAAATTTCATAAACAAATTACAAATAAAACTATGCTAATTGCAAAAGAGGAATAACGAAAATACACAGGAATAGAAATCTCTAGTTGACGAGGGGCCCTCCCAGCAATTAGAGTGATGACTTGCTAAATGCTACCAAGACATGATCATGCACAACATAAGCAGAACTTCCATTAAATTGAAGAAAAGTATTACATAGTTTCTGGAACCGACTAATTACATGTATAAAATGGCTAACTAACTAACTCCTTTCACATAGAAGTGTTTATATATATATAGCGTCTTACAAAGGGCAAGCGAGTCGACCGTTTCAGTGGTAGAATTCTCTTAAGATAAGTCAACCATTATGACAGATAACTAAATGAATAATGAACACTTAACGTTTTCCTCCTTCGTGAAATGGTTCTTCTATGGTGCGTGATGTGGCATACAAGATCTGCTTTGGCGTGGCTGCTATCAAGGTGTCATGCCAAGGCATAATGGTGGAAATTTTCTAGAATGGGGTTCGTACTATCACTCTAGCATATGGAAAATAAGCAGTTTGCAAGTTGTTCCATACTTTAACGCTTGGGAATCTATCAATACCAGCGCGCGATTAGCTCGGCGGAATGAATGGTGAGTTGTGCAGTGAGCTGGATATTCTCTACGCATATCTAGAATGGATGCATGGTCTATTCATTGCTCACCAAAGCCTAAGATCCGCAATAATGATTTCATATGTTAGCATATCATCAAATATCATTGGATTTAACCAATAAAATTGTGAAATAATAGAAATAAATCATAACTTTCATAAACCTAAAATATAGCCGTACTTGGGGCTGAATAGTGAACTGCATGACAGAAAACATGGAAAAAAGGTGACAAAACATATGTCAAATATGTAAATTATTAATTGAAAAATGATGAAAAAACTAGGATCATCATTCCCCCAAACCAGACAAATGCTAGGTCCGATTGAGCACAAAGAGAAGTGAATTAGGAAGAAGGTTGTGCTGCGTTAGCAGCTGCCTTCGACTTGGCAGATGAAAAAGGGGTTTTAAACTTCAATTTTTGAGCCTGTGATTTCAAAATAGCACGCCTCCCCTATTGATCCCTATGCGACAAATTGATGGCCATGTTCAGCTCTTCAATGGTCTTAACCTGCAAGCACAAATATTTATTCTCTTGCCAAAGACTTGCGATCATTTTAGCATACTCTTCATTTTGGTTAACTGATTGAGCCAATTCCTGAATCAAATGATCTACTATTGGATGATGCGGAGTAGATGGCTCTGCAAGCTACTTAGAATATTGTTGGGGACTCATCTCCTTGGATGGAACTTCGAGATCAACAGTCTAAATTTGTATCTCAAGACCCAAATCCTGAATAGGCATAGAAACAGTTTCATGAGAAGGTGCAAGGATGGTCTGATGATCATCATCTTTAGGCATTTCAGCTGAAACGCTAGCCAAGGAGAATAGAGGTGAGGTAGTGTTGGGTTTTCTTGTTTTGGCCATACTGTCTAAATGAATCATCTGGATAGCTAGCTAAACCATAGTCTGAACAAATTTTTCCTTCTGGTCTCTAGAGTGAGGTCATGGAAGGGGTATAAATTCAGTAGATACATGAATAATAGGGATAGAGTGAGTGGATGGACTCGCCTCCGATTTGTCATCATCGAGATGGACAATATTGGGGATTTTATTCTCTGATGATGGGGATGGACTGGATTCTTGATTAGGAAGATGTCGAGGGTGTTATTGGATATTTAAATGGGGGTTAATAACTTTAAACACAAAGGTATCCCAAAGTTGAATATGGTCTTTAAACTGATATAAGATCAAGAGCTTGATCAAACTATGATCATATAAGTTGCCCTTCGGGTTAACACTATTTTTTCTAACCTGACTCGATGTCTTTTCTATGCTCCTAAGAAAATAATAAATGAAATTGAGACATTTTTTTATGATCAATGAAATGAGATAACAAACGGAGATGACAGGACTTAAAGACATTGAACTTACCTTCACAAGTAATCAAATGGATGATGACCCTCAAAGGATTAAGGTACTTAGGTTTTATCCAATCACGATGAAATTTTTTTATGCCTGTCACATGCTGAAACTCTGGTTTAAGGGAAACGTTATGAGATGCACGCAGAACAAACCAGTTATTGTGCCATCAAATTCCCTCTTGTGTAAGCTTGGTTATGCGTGTGATTGATTTCGCAGTGATTTGGAAGGCAATATGGCCAACCCTTGCCTTCTTTCCATCGAATCCCATCACAAACAACAATGAAATTGCTTCATCATACCCTTGTAGAAGATGAAGGAATGGGTTCCAACCAGCCCAAAAAAACACTTCTCTACATTCTTTAAACTATGGAAACTGGAATAAGTCTTGGTAGCTCTTAGGTTCAAAGTGATTCGGCATGGTTAAGTAGAAACTACGATACAAGGTTTGCAAGAAGTATGGAGGAAAGGTGGCTAACACACTCTAAAGTGGTAACGGTCATTGAAAGCGATGGAATGGAAAGATGTTTGCACAACGTTTATTTAAAACATGCTTCATTCAACCAATCAAATGATCGTGCAAACATCTCGGCACATTTAGATGATCATGCCATTATGGCAATCTTTGAAACATGTGTCGTCAAAGACGCGTATTTTGATGAGTTTACAAAGTTTTAGTTAGTTCAACCATGTCCAAAGTAAACTTGGGACATGTTGAACATTTAAATTAATATGGATGTATAACCATATCCATAACCATAACCTTGATTTAACAAGAGGGTCGACTATTGGATATCTTATGCATGCGAGTGGATAATGAGATGGGGGTGATGGCAGTGTAATGATGACTAGGAAGTACCCTAAGGTCAAATCACACCCATATGGGAGTAAGACGATATCATATTAGATATAAAATGTACTACATCATGGATCGAGATTATTTATAATTCCCTTGCAGATGTGACTTTAATAGTGATGGTATGGCTTGGCCAAATTTTAACTTCTCTCCCAAACGAAAATTAAGCTAACATTTAACCATAGGTGCTAAAATATCAGAGTTTTTTCTTTCCAGATCACCATTCAATCCTTCATTTGGTCCTTTGTATAGATTTCTGTAAAAATGAGCTTTGCTGGATCAGACTGGTTCTAATCATGGATTTTCCTAGACTTCCAGCCCACAAGAAGATTATATAAAACAATTCTCTTGATCTTTTAATTGCGCTCTCCCTTATTCATCCAAGATTTTAAGACTAGATTCGTTGTTTGCATTATCCTACAAACACTTTGTCATTTGGCAAAGAAAAAATGAGACTTTTATAAGTAACTTAGAAAAATAAAGACAGACAGTCTAATCCCCCCCCAAACCAAAGATATGGCATGTCCCTAAGCCATACAAGAAAAATAAGTATTTTCAAAATAAATTAATAAAAGTTCCATCATGATGTTGTGATTTTCTTTTTCCAAGAAAAAGAAAGACTAACTAATAAATGGAAATGATTCAGATGTGTACATTTATAAAAACAACAGTGCTCATATATGTAGATATGTACATTTATCATTTATCATGTGATGAGAACATAATTGAAAATTCCATTAGAAAAACTAGTCATCCATGCCTGATTGTAAAGATCTCTTGTCATCTGAAGAATTTTTGAGTTCACCCTAGAGTTTGTGAGATTTTAAAGCTATGGGTCCCATTACTAGGATAATCATATTCTATATTTTGGTTGAATTAGATGGTCGGATAAAATTCCAACTTACAACCATTCTCTAATGACATCATAAACAACTGGCCTTGACATGTTATTCATAAATTCTGAAATATTTTCTTTATAGTATCATTGTTTTATGAACCATGTGCATATTGGTGCATTAACCAGATCTCTTTTACTCGATATTGCCCCACTTCCAGCATCCTGTTCAGTACCACGACGGGTTTATATTGGTACCATGAAAGCATAGCCCCGCTACCACCGAGCCTGTTCAGTACCCCAACGGGTTTACTTGCATTTATCAAACTTCTTTGTTTTTAAGTTGTTACTTAGCATTGAACCGCTTCCAGCAGGCATGTTCAGTACCCCAATGGGTTTTCCTTGTATAAATATTTTGAGTATATGGAAGTCGATTGGTACTAGAGCGTGCTAAGCCCTACTAAACACACAATTCAAAATTTAAATCAAATTTATAAGTAATTTTTACAGTGGCCTAAACCATAAATTATGTCAAAAAGAGAATAACTTAAAGGTGTTCCTTGGTCTCTCATTCTATATTCTTCATAAAGGATAAATAATGTTCCCCACAAGCAAAAATTCTACTTACTCTGGAGTGTCCTCAAAAATATTTAAGTGTCAAGTTTTGATAACAAGTATAGGATGAACTAGTAGTCCATAGGTGTGAAAATTCTGAAGAACATGATGATTAAAGTGAGTCTTTCGAGCAGCTGTTCAAATAATCAGAAATGTACATGTATGAATCAAGATACCATATATAAAGCATAACCAAATCATAGAATAAGTGGTTAGAAACGATATACAAGAATTCTTTAATTATGCTATAAACCTCAAATTTTGATAGTGACCAAAAAAAAGGAAAAGTTAAGATACATTATGAGTGTTTTTAGAGCGCTTCCTATTTCAAATAATATCTCATGAGTTGCTTACAAAGATAAAGTACTTGTTAGAAAACTGCAAAACCACATGTTAGATGATTCATTTTTATTCATGAAAACATATATATCATTACAGAAAGAAAAGAGTACCCTGTAAACAACTTGTCATAAATGACTCTTATTTATTCAAAGAAATACACACATCTTTACATATATACAAGTGATGATAAGCCAAAATATTTTTAAGGATCAGGAGGAGGAAGAGTTTTTGGAGAGGGAAGTGCAACAATTCCTTCTATTTTGGTAGGATCCACCTTGATCCCTTGGGGAAAAACATGATGCCCCATACAAATATGGCATCCAGATATTTTGTTCAATGGACATTCTTGTTGGAGATGTTTAGTCTTACATCTTGGACAGAAGATGCTCTTTGCTGCTCATTCTTCTTCTTGTTTCTCCATGTAAGTTTGGTTTCTAAAGTGAGTATACTTAGAAGGTTCCTTTCGAGGTGAGAATGGGTCGTCCCAATGTTCCTTTTCAGGAGAGATCTTCCTCCGATCAATCGTGATATTGTTGGGCCGTATAGGGATGGTAGGTGCTACTATGGATGTTTCAATTTATGGGATTACTATGTTTATGGAGTTTCCAAATATAGATTTCTCCTAGGAAGGATCGACAAAATTTAGTGAAGTTCGTCTCTCCTACTTTTGAAAAAGTTGTATTATTTGGTTTTGTGACTAGTGGAAGGTTTAATGGTTCCCAATGGTTAGTCCCTTTGAACTTCGTCAGGAATGAGGCCCTCAAGACCTACTGCCATCAGGGATAATTTTAGGGGCGAATTTTAGCCCAATGGGCTATTTTTCCATGTTTTTCTTCCAAAAAATATTCGCCATTTTGCATTTTTTGAAGCCCTGTTTTGCCAAATGTTGATGGGGTAAAAAATTTTCACCCTAAAAATCACCAAATTATTATATAAATGACATAAAATCCTTGGAAATTAAAATATTTTTCGAAAAATATTGCCAATCATTTTATAGTTGGCGTTTTAAGAATTGGTAATATTCTCCAACATTTATACACTTTTAAATAAGTATGGTTCCTTAAAATCATCCCTGGCTGCCATTAGAGGAAATTTCAATTTAAAACAAGGCTTCCAAAAATAATATAAATTCCATGTCATCATGTATTAGCCAGTAAAAATGCTTTAAAAATAAAAAAGGGAGCACCTCTTAAACAATTTTTTAACATAAATTTTGGGATAGGTATCATAAAAAAACTACTTTTTTTGTTCGTATTTTTGACATATCTCCCTGTGTTTTTACTCAAATTTTGATTGGGAGAGCTCGTTGGATGTGGAATTAAATTCTGCATCCAACGAGTACCCACTCTACATACTTTTGATGGGCCCTGCTACCCCAAAAACAATAAATACCCGAAAAATGTGATGATGATGTCAACATCACATTTTCTCAGATATTTCTTGTTTATGGGGTAGCGGGCCCCATCAAAAGTATGTCAATAGGGTACTCATTGGATGTGGAATTTAATTCCACATCCAACAAGCTCTCCCGATCGAAATTTGAGTAAAAACATAAGGAGATATGTCAAAAATACGAACAAAAAAATAGTTTTTTCTATTCTTCCTCCAAAATTAATAAATATTATTTTATTATTTTAACTATTATTTTATTAATTATCCTTAGGAGGCCCATTTTGAGTTGAAATTTCCTCTGATGCAGGATCTCTTCTCCTTCTATGGCTTCCCTTGTAATATCTCTCGAAAGAGTCTCTTTATGTTTCCAGCAGAACTACTTCCTATAGGTGTTTTTCTTCGATGCCTTTCCACTGAGTTAATGGTTGGGGTATTATGTCCCCCATAAAAATTAATAAGAATTTTAACAAAATTTTACTGTCTTAATGAATCTACCTTGAGAATCTCTAGGTTTTTTCATAAAAAATAAAGGGAAACCTATGCTATTACTACTACTGGATTTGGGGGTTCCTGTTATAATAGATGTGTAGGTTCTTACCTCTCGTCTTACCACTCCCCTGCCACCAACCTGTTACTAAACTATTATACCTTACAGAAAAACTCCCCGACAAAGGCACCAAAATATTGAGTAAAATATCATCTTGATAAATTCACTTAATATTTAATTATCGACCTGGGTTGGTAATCTTAGAGTTGACACAAAGTAAATGCGAAGGTAGAGGGGTTCCTAGGGTATCCTGGTAATAGTTTAACAAACAAAAGATTGAAAGATATTTCAAAATGAAACAATGAGTCAAACTCCCAAGAATTCAACTATCAAGGTAATTGAATAGAGTACTAGACCAGAGTGTTATCAAGTTATGCTACTATATAAACAATTACTAAGAGATAAAGATATAGACAATGCTATTCGACAACAATAAACTACTTTCTATAAGAAGATCTATTTTTCTACTAAACAACTTTAGAGACTAACTGCACCAGGCAAGATTTACAAAATTACAACAACTCAATATGCTTCTAAAAAATATATATGCAACTAATTGATGTACATAATGGTTTAAACTAAACTATATAGTTCCATTCTCCTTCATTGTTCTGAAGATAAGGATTTACTGTGAGTGGAATAGGAGTAGGAGAAGTGTGAAAGTGACTTTCAAAGAAATTGAAGAAACTAAACAAAATCAAATCTAACTTAACTTTTACTAGGATGTGTAGACTAAGAAACGTCCAATTGCAAGCAATAGTAAACATGATGATTTATTCCATAAGCAAATAACTCCTAACTGCAGAAGATGGAACAAGACTACAAGAAGGTAGACTTAACTTATAAACAAGTAGAAAAATTAATAAAGATGATTTTAAATTCTATTCTATAGGTTTCTTTGGTAACCACCTAATTGGAAGGGGTAGATCCTACTGCTTATGATCAATTTACAAGTTACTAACATATTTCCCTCATATTGATGTATCTAACCCTAAGCTCTATATGAAAAGAGGGATAAAATTAATCAAGTCAAAGATACAATTATAAAGCAATACAATAAACCAAAACACAAGGCATAATTCTAAACATATGGTGAAAAGAGAGAAGAAAGAGAGATATAGTGTAATAAATACGTTAGATGGTCTAACCTAAGGCCTAAAGAATAAACATAATCATTATCTAACTACCACAATCAAAAGATAATCAGAAAGCTAAAGAAACAAGCTCAAAATATATTAAAAAAGCTAAAGGATGAATGAAAGGCTAGATAACAGACTGAAACATAGGTCTAGATGACAGGAACAAAAGGTTGTCTGAATGACAGCCTGCCCACAGAAAGCACTAAAATCTCAAGAAATATTTAATCTGAATGATTTTGAGGTTAGTTGATCCATGCACATGATAACAAAATGTAAATAACATAAATTAAACTTGTCTAATGATTAAATTCAATCTATAAAATAACTTAAACTCAATTCATAATCAAAAGACATCATTATCTACTGCATTATTAAACAAGATGGAATATAACTAAATTAATTCATAACAAGATGGAAAGGAACATAATTGAACCTACTGTAACTGGATCCTACAATATCAAAGTAATCTATTCTATCAACATAAAACCAAGCAGTGAACTAGAAATACTTTGAAAGGGAAATTGAAAGAAAATTTGTTCCCAACCGGTTGCTTAACTCACGAAAGGAATCTACATTAACAACATAACATCAAAGTGTAATCTATGAAACAAATAGCATGAACGATTTTAGTAACTAAATTACATATAAAAATTACAAATAAAACTATGCTAATTGCAAAAAGGGAATAACGAAAATACATAGGAATAGAAATCTCTGGTTGATGAGGGGCCCTCCCAACAATCAGAGTGATGACTTGCTAAATGGTACTAAGACACAATCATGCACATAATAAGTAGACATTCCATTAAATTGAAGAAAAGTATTACATATTTTCTGGAACTGACTGATTACATGTATAAAATGGCTAACTAACTAACTCCTTTCAAATATAAGCATTTATATATAGTGTTTTACAAAGGGTAAGCAAGTCGACCCTTTCAGTGGTCAACTACTTTTAAGATAAGTCAACCATTGTGACAGATAATTAAAAAAATAACCAACACATAACGTTCTCCTCCTTCTTTGTGAAATGGTTCTTCTATGGCGCCTGATGTGGCATACAAGCTCTACTTCTGTGTGGTTGGTGTTAAGGTGTCATGCAGAGGCATCATGCTGGAAATCTTCCAGAATGAGGTTTGTGCTATCACTCTGGCGTGTGGACAATAAGAATTTTGCAGGTTGTTCCATACTTTAACGCTTAGGAATCTAGCAGTACCAACACGTGATTAGCTCGGAGGACTGAATGGTGAGCTATGCAGTGAGCTGGATATGCTCTACGCGTATCAAGAATGGATGCATAGCCTATTTGTTGGCTCACTGAAGACTAAGATAAGAAATAATGATTTCATATTTTAGAATATCATCAAACATCATCAGATTTAACCAATAAAATTGTGAAATAATAGAAATAAATCATAACTTGCAGAAACCCAAAATATAGTCATACATGGGGCTGAATAATGAACTGTATGACATAAAACATGCCGAAAAGGTCACAAAACATATTTCAAATATGTAAATTATTGTTCAAAAAATGATGACAAAACTAGGATCAACATTTCCCCAAACCGGAGAAATGCTAGGTCCCATTGACCATAAAGAGAAGTGAATCAAGAAGAAGGCTTAGCTGCATTAGCAGCTACCTTCGACTTGGAAGATGAAGAAGGGGTTTTAAACTTCAATTTCTGAGCCTATGATTTCAAAATAGTAAGCCTCTCCTGTTGATCCCTATGCAACAAATTGATGGCCTTTTTCAGCTCTTCGATTGTCTTAACCTGCAAATGCAAATATTTATTCTCTTGTCGAAGACTTGCGATCGTCTTAGCATACTCTTCATTTCGGCTAACTTATTGAGCCAATTTCTAAGTCAATTGATTTACTGTTGGCTGATGTGGAGTAGATGGCTCTGTAAGCTGTGCAGAATCTTATGGGGGACTCATATCCTTGGATGGAACTTCGAGATCAACAGTCAAAATTTGTATTTCGGGACCCAAATCCTAAGCAAGCGTAGAAACAGTTTCATGAGCGGGTGCGGGGATGGTCTCATGTTCATCATGTTGAAGCATTTGTAACTTTGGAATGTATTCACTTATATATCTTATGTATTGTACCGTGATGTTTATTCCAGGAAGTATCTGTAATGTAAATGAGTCATGTCATGTACCGATGTTCCTATTGGGAGATTCAATAATGTAAACAAGTCATGTAAAGTCATATAGTGTAACCCTCCTTATTGATCAAGGGTTAAAGTCCCCACAGTTATGGGACCCTAGGGTTATTAGACTCTCCTAGAGAGGTCAGCCCTAGTGAGTTATTGTCAAGTTGGGAATTAGTATAAATAGAGAGTGAGCCTCTCTATTTAATATACATTCACTCACACTCAATTGTAGTGCATAACAGAGAGAGAAAGAAAAATCTAGGACAAGAGAGAGAGAGAGAGAGACTACTACTATTGGGAGATCATCTTACTATCTTTGGGTTTTAATTTTGGTATTGATTCTATCTTTGAGGAAGTTGAGGGGTTTTCTCCTTAATGGTTTCCCGAAGGAAAATCTTTGTGTTCATTGTCTCTTGTGTTTGATTGTTGTGCTTTTTATTCTCTCAGATAAGATCCTAAGATCATACTGTCATAATTGATAAATATCTAACATGGTATCAGAGATAACCTAAGAAGAAGACATTGTGCAGCTACTGAAGCTAGGGCTTCCTACTTTTTGTATCTCTCTCCACATATTTTCAGCAAAAGGAGGTTGGGATAATTATCCTCCCTAGGGTGCATCTTTCTATCGAAGCGGAATCTAATTTTGAGCACTTTCAATTTTTGACCCGACACTGCTATGGGAAATTAGGGCTTTCCACAGAAGTGGAATTTTTTAGTGAGCCCAGGCCTGGATTGATATCTCCGCAAAATCAAAGTTTAGAGATCAAGATCAAAGTTTTTTGTTGGGTAGAAATCCAGGAAATTCAAATCCTAATATGCTCCTAAACTAGAAAACCAACTCTGCAGAAATTTAGATCCAGATCCAGTTTCGACATCTTAACGTGGTAAGATCTAAATATTTTTCATTACCATTTGAGTTTCTCTATTAATATGTCTCATCATACCAAGCTTGATAAAAATCTTGAGGGAGCTAATAACTTCCGAGCTTGGAAGTATAGGATCTCCCCGGTCCTGGAAGAAAATGAGTTTGACTCTTACATCAATGAAGAGGTTCCAGTTCCATAAAAAGATGAGGCTAAGGCCTTACACAAAAATAAATTGGCCATGGATAAGAGGATTATTGCTGATTCAATCAAGGATCATCTCATACCACATGTGTCCTCCATAAAGACACCTAAGGAAATGGTTGATGCCCTAACCAAACTATTTGAAGAAAATAACATAAACCAGAAGATGACTTTGAGGAACCAATTGAAGAGTGTGAAGATTTAGAATGTGGAGACCATACAGTCATACTTTACAAGGGTCTCCCATATTAAAGAATTGGATGAAGAAGTGGATGAAGAAGTAGAGAATGCAGAAATTATGATAACTACCTTGAATGGTCTCTCTAGGTTATGGGACTCTTTCATTCAACTGATCTGTGCTAGAAGAAAGCTAGTCACCTTTAGTACACCATGGAAAAAATTCTCAGAAGAATAAGCTTGAATAGTAGCCTGAGAAAAATGTGAGAAGTGAAGATCAAGCTCGCACAGTACACTCCAAGAAAAATAGAAGGGACTATCATCATTCTAAAGGTAAGCATCCTCACTCTAGAAAAACTCAAATCAGATGTTTTACTTGTGATGAGATAGGACACTATGCCAGAAATTGTCCTAGAAACAAAATAAACTCCCAAAAGAAGAAGAACAACAAGAGAAGACATCATGCTCATGTTGCAGAGGGTGATGAACCTTCCAAGGAGAGAGTTAGACAAGAAAGTGACGATTCTTCAAGTGATGAAGAATATGTTTTGATTTCCACTCTCATGAGAACTATCCCACATGGAATAAATGATTGGCTTATAGACAGTGGGGCTTCCACACATATGATGAGATTCAAAGAATCATTTGTGAAACTATCAGAATAAGAGTCACCCTACAAGGTGAAACTTGGGGATGACTACCAATATCTATTAATTTGTCACAGTGGTCTAGGAACTGAAAACACAGTTGCACAAAGAATACAGACAGATAATCATAAAATTGGAAAAATGGTGCTGCAATGGAAGTAGCAGCTCTGTATAATCAAATGAATAATGAATAATACAATACAAATGATTATTCTAGATGCATGAATTCCAAGACAATTTGAATTCCCCAGGAGGTCATTCAAATTGAATGAGTGAGTCTAACTTAACTAAATGTAAGCCACAGTCAACACTCAAGTTAACCACTGATCAAAACCCTAATTGACTCAACGGAGCCCTAACTGAATTCAAAGTGCAATAAATGTCTGAGTCTAACTGAAAGTAGCTCAGACACATGTCACTGCAAGCCAACCAACAAGTGGTAGCGCATCAATGACTCCAATGAACCTCGATGAGGTTAACTGAAGTGTAACTAACCATTAGAAGTGGTTGGAGGTACCCCTGTTGACTCTAGTTCATTAAATAATCATTAAATAATCAATTTAATGAAGGAAGGCACCTTCACTACTCTATTTAACTAATTGTAACCATCAGTTAGCAATATGGTGCATTAATGACACTCAGATCACCCCCAAAGTGCTCCAGTTAGCCTCCCCGAATGTAGGAGAAGGCTAAGTTAGCCTCCTTTACTGAAGGTACGTATGGATGTGATATAGCGGATGTCATATAGTGCTTCTTTGATGTTAATTAAGTCAATAATACTTAGGATAGTGGTTTAACTAGGCCAAATTGACCAAAAAGAGTGTGTATGGTGGTAAATGTCTCCAACACCCCCCCTTAAGCTATACTCAAGGAGTATTTTAGAAAACATAAATGCATAAAAATTCTAGGGCCCCAACAACTAAGGCCATAGGTCACCCTGTATAATCATGAAACTGAAACAATGCTAAAAAAAAAACTAAGTGAGGGAAAGAGGGAAAACCCAGTGGGAAAAACCCCCCCTCAAGCTAAAAACTGAAAGTAGTATAAATCACCCTGATGACCTCACCCCCAATAGTGAATGGAGGTAAGTGAACTTATTTTCTAAAAATCTCTTGGTGAAGATGTCTGCAATGTGCTCATCGGTCGGGTAGTATTGTAGAATTTGGTCTTGTCATGCACT
The DNA here is from genome assembly GCA_001517045.1 of Pseudotsuga menziesii. NCBI lineage: Eukaryota > Viridiplantae > Streptophyta > Pinopsida > Pinales > Pinaceae > Pseudotsuga > Pseudotsuga menziesii. Next base: position 399,429 of record LPNX010995075.1, on the reverse strand, counting down.
AGCTCCCTGATATAGTGCATGTGGATCTCTACATGCTTGGTCCTCTGCCTGGTAACTGGATCTATGGATATATTAATAGCACTTTTATTGTCACAAAATAGGACAATGGACAAAGTACTACCAAGATCAAACTCTGAAAGAATGCCTTGCAACCAAACTGCTTGGATGCAAGCATTCAACACTCCTCGATACTCGACCTCTGCTGAAGATAGTCCTATGGCAGCCTGATTTTTGATAGAATAGAAAATAGTGCCACCACCAAGCATGAATACATATCTATAAGTAGACTTTTTATGAATATAATGACCCTCCCAATCGGAATCTGTGTATCCAACCAGCTCTAGCTCGGAGTCTGCAGCATAGTGAATGTTGTAGGTCCTGGTTCCCTGAATATATTGGAGGATCCTCTTGGCTGCCTTCCAATGAATATCATGAGGATTCTACATATATATTGATACATCATTCATGGAATAATATATATCAGGCTGATAATGTGTCAAGTACAACAAGCTACCAATCAACTGTCAATAGATAGTGCAGTCCATGGGGGGTGTGCTTTTTCCTTCTTCAAGGTTGATCCCTGAAAGGAAAGGGAATGGTGAAATCCTACATTCAGCAATGTTAAACTTGAATAACAGGTCTGATACGTATTTTTACTGAGTGACCATAATCCCATCATAATTTTGCTCAATTTCGAGCCCCAAAAATTGTTTAGGAGCCCCAAATCACTCATTTCAAAGGCATTGTGGAGAGCAGTTTTGATGGCTGAAATGAAAGAAACTGTGATACCTATGATCAGTAAGTCATCAAAATATAAAATAATAATAATTAAATTACCATCATACTTCTTTAAATACACATTTGGATCTGATCTACACCTTTGGAAGTTTTGCGAGAGAAGGAAGGCATCCATCTTGGAATATCACTCTCTTGGGGCCTGTTTTAACTCGTATAGTGACTTATTTATCTTGAAAACCAAAGACGGATTGGTGATATATCCCTCAATATGATTCATGTATATCCACTCATGAATATATCGATGCAAAAATTCTGACTTAACATCCATATGATGCACTTCCCAGTGCTTAGATGCTGAAATTGCCAAAACTAGGCGGATGGAGTCCATTTTTGCAACCGGTGCAAAGGTCTCATGGTAGTCCACTCCTTGGACCTAAGAGAAACATTTTTCCACCATAATTGCCTTATATTTGTAGGTTCTTCCATCAGCAGCAACATTGGTCTAAAACACCCACTTGCATTGAACCAATTTCCTTCCCAGAGGAAGGGAAACTAGCTCCCAAGTAGTGTTTTTCTGAAGAGAATTCATCTCTTCATCCACGACAACTTACCATATCGGATCCTTCTGAGCATGGTAGTAGGATTTTGGGTCTTAAATAATCATCAAATAGCAATTTTTGGACAGAAAATTATCAACATAAGAGAGCACAATACCTGCTCTTTGTAAATCAGACCAGGTTCTCCTTGGATCATCTGGATTTCCAATGTTATCTCTTGCAGAGGAGAGTGTCTGTCGGGACTATGTGGGAAGATGATTTTGTAATCCAGGTTTTGATTCAGCATCTAATGTTTGCTGCAAACTGATATAAGAAATCATAGGATCCAAATCAGGGTCATCACCCCCAATTTCATCATCTAAATATTCAGTAGAATAAGAAAGAAAATCAACAGTTTTCTCCTTCACTAGTTCCACCTCCTCAAGAGGCTCATCGAACTTGACACTTCTCTCGATGATGATCTGTTTTGTTTTGATATCCAGAAGATTGAAATATTTTTATTCATCAGGATACCCAATAAATATACATTCTATGCTTTGCGGTTGCAAAGCCCTTCTTTTATCAAGTGGAATCCGGGCCCATGCAGTGGACCCAAACACCCACAGGTTCGACACATCCAGCTTGTGTCTAAAGTATGCTTCAAAAGGGGTATTCCCTTTCACAAATGAGTGTGTAACCCTGTTATAAATGTATGATTCAGCATGCATGGCTTCATCCCACAAATTTGCAGCCAAATTCTTTGATTCCAACATACAGGTGGTCATCTCCTTGAGAGATCGATTCTTCCTTTGCGCTACTCCGTTTTGCTGGGGAGTGTAGGGAATTGAATGTTGGACCTGGATACCACTTTGGGAGAATATGTGCAGCAAATAATTACTTACATACTTCCCACCATTATCATATCTCAATATCTTGACCTTAAGCCCAGAGGCATTCTCGACCAAGGCCTTCAGTTCAGAAAATTTTTCACATACTTCAGACTTCTTTTTGAGAAAGAAGACCCATGTATCCCTTGAAAAATCATCAATACAAGTAAAAATATACATTGATCCATTCATGGATGTGACAGGCATCAGACCATTGATATCAGAATGTATCAGCCCCAATATGCATGTAGCTCGGTTTGCCTTCCCCCGATCGAACTTGTGCTAAGGGTGTTTTCCAATCACACAACCCTTGCAATTTCCAGTGCTTGCCTTGATGACTGGGAGGCCTTCAACCATGGAGGTTTTCTGTAATTTCTACAAATATTTGAAATTTATATGGCCAAACCTTTCATGCCACAACCTACTAACTTCATTTCCATGAGTTAGCATAGCAGTGGGCTTTGCATCCGCAACAAAGTGAGAGAACTCATAGGCTTTTGCATGATGGTTTGAAAGGCCTTTAGCAATGAGTTTCCTGGATGCAAGTTCCATTATCTCAACATCATTTGGGATGAAATAAAATCTCTTAGGCACTCTTGTATGTGCCATCTTATAGACACTAAGGAGATTTGATGCCAGAGATGGTACATACAAAACATTTGAAAAATAGCCATTCTCAAGATCAAGCGTACCTTGTCCTTCTGAAATGATGGTGGAGTCATATCTCATGTGGATGGGGATGGATTTTCCAGTATCCAAGGATGAAAAGGAGTCTCTTTTAGCCATCATGTTGTTTGAAGATCCATAATTAATCAAGAGTGCTTTGTACTTTGAAGTGCTTTCCACGAGGGCATGACCTTTTTCATGCTATGGTTCATGATCTTGTTGATCTCTCCTCTGAAAGCTTTCCAGAATATTGATGTGATTTATCTCAAGTAGAGAGGTAGCTTCATCAAGCTTCTTCTTCATGCAGGAATGTTCAGGGTGGAAGCCCTTCCCACAGTATGAACACTTGAATTTTTCCTTTTCATGGTGCCCTTTTCCTTTGTTCTTCCTTGAGCCGTAAGACTCATCATGCTGCTAGTTTTCAATTTTAGGTTTAGGAGCTTCGAATTTAGTTTTTGGGTTCTTTTGATGCTTTCCTTTACCCTTCAAATATTTGGGCCCCGAGACATGGAGGGCTTGATCATGGGAGGATCTGATGATCCCCATCTGGACAAGATTATCATGTTCACTTGTTAGGGACTCAATGAAGGAATTGAGTGTAGGCATCTTCCATCTAGGGGTTGTGAGATTCCTCACACGAAATGTAGAGACAAAAACTGAATAATCAGCTCCAAGTTTGGAGAGTATGGTGAGGATGAGCTGATCATCCGCCTTCTCCACTTTGCATTGCTTCAAGAGTAAGACAGTGTGCTTGAACTTTGTGAAAAATTCATTGAATGTCTCGAAATTGGAAGGCTGGAGAGACATCAATTCATTTTCAAGTTGGTAAACTCTTAAATCATCCTTCTTTCCATATAGGGTTTCCAATTTGTCCCAAATTTCCTTTGGAGTCTTCAATCCTGAAAGATGGAAAAGAAGATCACGGGAAATAGAGAGGCACAAGAATCTGAATGTTTCATTCTTCTTGTTCAAGAATATTGATTTGTCTATAGTAGGACTAGGCTCATCTTTAGTGTCCATGGTGACTCTATAGAGTCCTCTGGAGTGTAGCTAAATATCCATGTCTCCTTTCCATGAGTGGAAATTGAATGGAGTCAAAAGATCTACTGAGGAGGCCATCTGGATCTGTTGGAGTGAATGCTTCACCTATAGAAAACTTGAAAATCACAACAGAAAGGGAAATGTAAGGTCAGACAGCCTACAAATTTTAGGCTTTCATCACACCCAGCATATTCAATCAAGCAAGCTTGATCAACAAGTTATTTACTTTGGGTATTAAGTGGTAAGCCTTGGCTTTTGGTGCAGTGCTGGATTTTTGAGCTATTGCTCAATTTTCATGCAACATCTATCAAAAACCTTGTTTTTGAGAGATCTAAGCTTCATCCCACCGTGAGCTCTAATACCATATTAATTTGTCACAATGGTCTACGAACTGAAAACACAGTCTCACAAAGAATATAGCTAGATAATCATAAAATTGGCAAAATGGTGCTGCAATGGAAGTAGCAGCTCTGTATAATCAAATGAATAATGAATAATACAATACAAATGATCATGCCAGATGCATGAATGCTAAGAAAATTTTAATTCCCCAGTAGTTCATTTGAATTGAATGAGTGAGTCTAGCTTAACTAAATGTAAGTCACAGTAAACACTCAACTTAACCATTGATCAAAACCCTAATTGACTCAATGGAGCCCTAACTGAAGTCATAGTGCAATAAATGACCGAGTCTAACTGAAAGTAGCTTAGACACATGTCACTGGAATCCAACCAACAAGTGGTAGTGCATCAATGACTTGAATGAACCCCGATGAGGTTAACTGAAGTGTAACTAACCATCAGAAGTGGTTGGAGGCACCCCTATTGACTCTAGTTCATTAAATAATCATTAACTAATCAGTTTAATGAAGGAAGGTGCCTTCACTGCTTTTTTTAACTGATTGTAACCATCAGTTAGAAATATGGTGCATTAATGACACTTGGATCACCCTTGGAGTGCTCTAGTTAGCCTCCCTGAATGTAGGAGAAGGCTAAGTTATCCTCCTTGATTGAAGGTAGGCATGGATGTGATCTAGCTAATGTCATCTAGTGCTCCTCTGATGTTAATTAAGTCAATAATACTTAGGACAATGGTTTAACTAGGCCAAATTGACCAAAAAGAGTGTGTATGGTGGTAAATGTCTCCAACAGTATCCAATAAAAGGTAGTGGTGAATCCTCATATAAACTAGGCTCTGGAAAGTCTATGAAGATGAAGGATGTCTTATTTGTATCATGACTAAAGAAGAATCTCCTCTCCATTTCTACATTGGATGCAAAAGGCATGATGGTTGCATTTGTAGATGGCTAAGTCCTTATGTGGCCAAAGGGAAAGAATATAGATGATGCAGCAGTAATTAGAGAGCAAGAGGGAGGAATATAGAAATTGAAGGGTCAACCATAACAAGATTTGGTCCATGATTCAGTAGAGCCAAATGAACTTTGGCAAAGAAGGATTGCACATGTGCACTATAGGGAACTACCACTTGCAAGTAAAGCTATTGAAGGTCTTCCAGAAATACAGAAAAAACATGACAGTGTCTGCAAAGGATGTGCAAAAGGAAAGAACACAAAGAAGACATTTCCAAGTAGCAAGAGAAAGGCAAAAGGGATATTGGAAATCATTCACTCTGATGTATGCAGAACAATGTCATCTAGTTCATTAAGCAGGTATGTATACTATGTTTCTTTCATTGATGATTTTTCTAGGAAGACATGGATATACTTCTTAAACAACAAAGATGAAGTATTCAACAAGTTCAAGGAATTCAAAGCCTTGATCGAGAACCACATAGAAAAAAATATCAAAACCTTTCGATCAAACAATGGCGGAGAATTAACATCAAATGAATTCAAAGAGTTATGCAAAGATTCAAGGATTAAGAAAGAGTTGACCACTCCATATAATCCACAACAGAATGGGGTTACAAAAAGGAAGAATAGAACGATCATGGAAGCTACAACGCAAATGCTTCATGATCAAGATCTTCCCCATGTGTCTATGGGCAGAAGTTGCTAGAACATTTGTTTATGTACAAAACTGTACTCCACATAGAGTACTCGAGAACAAAACACCTAAAGAAGTCTTCTCCGGAAAGAAACTAGAAGTCAGTCAACTCAAAATATTTGGTTTTCCATTATACATACACATTCCAAAAGAAAAGAGGACAAAGTTAGATCCTTCAGGGAAGAAGGGTATATTTGTGGGATATAGTGAAATCTTGAAGGCTTATAGAATATAATTCCCAAGATTCAAGAAGATCGACATCATCAGGGACATAACATTTGACGAAGACTCAGCTTACAACAAATCCAGAAAGAGACCTGCTGAAGAACCTGAAGAATCGGAAGTACCCAAAATCCATAATACAACTATGGATGAAGCAACTCCAGAAGAAGATGAAGAAATGGAAGAATGTCAAGAACCAATAGATCCACCTCAAGAGAAGAATCCTCACAAGAGGAAACCTTCATGGGTACAAGAGGCTATCTAAGGTGCAGAAAGATACAGGGTTCCAGAAGAGATACATAGAGAGAGGAAAAGAACCAGGTCCTGCTCCTGTTATGTAGGCCTATTATGTTACTTCATTGATAAAGAACCTTCCAATTATGAAGAAGCAGCAAAAAAGAAAGAATGGAAGGATGATATGATAAAGGAGTATTAATCAATCATGAAGAATGATTTTTGGGATGTTATCCCAAGAACAGAAGGGAAGTTTGTTGTAACTTCCAAGTGGATCTACAATATTAAGCATGCTGCAGATGGTAGCATAGAGAAATATTTGTGGCTCGTGGCTTCTCCTAGAAAGAAGGAATAGATTATGAAGAGACTTTTGCACCTGTAGCCAGATACACTTCCATCAGATCAGTACTTGCTCTGGATGCAGTAATGAAATGGAAGATACACCAGATGGATGTCAAGACTGCCTTCTTGAATGGTGTAGTAGAAGAGGAAGTGTATGTGGAGTAGCCACTCATTTTTGAGACACAATAGGGAGACTCATGTGTGTAAATCAAAGAAATACCTGTACGGTTTAAAACAGGCACCCATGACATGGTATAGAAGAATTGACAAATTCCTATATAGTTTGGGATTTACTAAGAGTAAAGTAGATTCCAACCTTTATTACAACGTTGAAAAAGGGAACCCAATGATAATCCTACTATATGTAGATGATCTGTTTGTGACAGGTGAGGATGCGTTGATTGCTGATATGAAGAGGAATCTTGCTGCTGAGTTTGAAATGAAGGACTTAGGTATGATGCACTACTTTCTAGGCATGGAGTTGTGGAAGAATGTAGATGGAATCTCTCTAGGACAAGGGAAGTATGCAGTAGATATCCTAAAGAGGTTCAGGATGATGGAATGCAAGGCCATGACCACACCTATGGCATCGAACCTAAAGCTATTGAGTGATGCTTCATCAGAGATGGTTGATGCTACGATGTATCATCATATGATTGGTCCTTGATGTACCTGATGAATACAAGACCAGATATTTTATTTGATGTGAACATATTAAGCTAGTTCCTGACAGATCCCAACATGTTCACCTGATTGCTGCAAAGCATATTCTAAGGTACCTAAAGAGTACAGTTGATTATGGGCTCAAGTATGAGGTGGATAAGAAGATTAACCTAGAAGGTTATGTTGATTCAGATTGGGCAAGTAGTGTGATCGATATGAAGAGCACTTCAGGGTACTGCTTCAGTATGGGATCAGGTGTGATCTCTTGGTTTAGCAGGAAACAGTCTTGCATGGCACTCAGTATAGCTGAAGCAGAGTATGTCGCAGCTTGTTCAGCTAGTTGCGAAGCAATGTGGCTAAGGAAGCTACTATATGATTTGTTTGATCTCCAGTTGGATGCTACTTGTATATATTGTCACAACCAGAGTTGTGTGAACTTGTCGAAGAACCCAGTGTTCCACGACAAGTTGAAGCATATCGAGATCAAATACCATTATATCAGGTATATGGTGTAAAGAGGAGCAATGAAGCTCCAATATGTTCCGACAGATGAGAAGATAGCTGATGTGTTGACCAAGCCATTAGCCAGATTGAAGTTTGAGTACTTCAAGGAGAAGCTTTGTGTTCTCCAGATTGAGGTTCCTTCCAAGAGGAAGTGATGAGTCCGTGATCCATTTTGACATGGTGGTAGGTGAGACCTCCCATGGTCATATATAAGCACAGAGCCATTCTGACATGGTGGTAGGCAGGTCCTCCCATGGTTAGATATAAGTGCAAAGCCATCTGACATGGTGGTAGGTGGGGCCTCCCATGGTCAGATGTAAGGGCATATCCATTCTGACATGGGGGTAGGTTGGGCCCTCCCATGGCCAAATGTAAGGGCATAGCCATTCTAACATGGGGGTAGGATGGGCCCTCCCATGGTCAGATGTAAGGGCAGAGCCATTCTAACATGGGAGTAGGCTCGGCCCTCCCATGGTAAGATGTAAGGGTAGAGCCATTTTGACATGGGGGTAGGTTGTGATCTCCCATGGTCATATGTAAAGGTTGGGCCATTCTGACATGGGGGCAGGCTGGACCCTCCCATGGTAAGATGTAAGGGCTGGGCCATTCTGACATGGGGGTAGGCCGGGCCCTCCCATGGTCAGATATAAGTGTTGGGTGGGCCTTTCTGACTGGGTCAGATATAAGTGTTGAAAAAGATAAATACATACCTGGAGGCTAGGCCTACAACTAGCATGAAAAAGGGCTGGCTCTATAGAAATTCCTATGATGAGTAGAATTGAGATAGAACCAATGATGATGAACCAGTGATGATCCAGCAGTGATGATTTAGATCCAGTCATGATCCAGATCCATTCATGATCTAGACTTGAAGATGAATATGACTTGATGATGATCCATATGATACAGAGAAGAAGACTTGTGCTGATAAATTGTGTCGATAGAATACCTTCCTAGTTAAGAGGGAGTGTTGATGTATTTGTAACTATGGAATGTATTCACTTGTATATCTTATGTATTATACCCCAATGTTTATTCCAGGAAGTATCTATAATGTAATTGAGTCATGTCATGCCCCGATGTTCCTATCGGGAGATTCAATAATGTAAAAAATTCATGTAAAATAATAGAGTGTAACCCTCCTTATTGATCAAGGGTTAAAGTCCCCACAGTTGTGGGGCCCTAAGGTTATTAGAATCACCTAGAGAAGTTGGCCCTAGTGAGTTATTGTCAAGTCAGGAATTAGTATAAATAGAGAGCGAGCCCCTCTATTTAATATGCATTCATTCACACTCAGTTGTAGTGCATAACCGAGAGAGAAAGAAGAAGCTGGAAAAAGAGAGAGAGGGAGACTACTACTATTGAGAGATCATCTTATTGTCTTTGGGTTTTACTTTTGGTGCTGATTCTATCTCTGAGGAAGTTGCAGGGTTTTCTCCTTTATGGTTTCATCGAGGAAAATGTTTTTGTTCATTGTCTCTTTTGTTTGATTGATGTGCTTGTTATTCTCTCAGATAAGATCCTAAGATCATAATATCATAATTGATACAAATCTAACACATCATCTTCAATCATTTCAGTTGAAATGCTAGCCAAGACGAACTGAGGTCAGGTAGCATCGATTTTTCCTATTTTGGCCATACTGTCGAAATGAATCATCTAGATAGCAGGAAGAACCATAGAATGAACAAATTTTTCCTTCTGGTCTCTAGTGCAAGGTCATGGTAGGGGTATAAATTCAACAGTTACATGAATAACATGGTTAGAGTGAGTGGACGGACTCACTTCCGATGTGTCATCATAAAGATGGACAACCTTGGGGATTTTCTTCTCTAACAATGGGTATGGACTGGATTATTGATTATGAATATGCCGAGGGTGTTTTTGGATATTTAAATGGGGGTTAAGAACTTTAAACACAGAGGTATCCCAAGGTTGACTCTGCTCTTTAATTTTATCTAAGATCAAGAGCTTGATCAAATTATGATGGTATAAGCTACCCTTAGGGTTAACATTATTATTTCTAACTTGATTCGACATCTTTTCTAGGATCCTAAGAAAATACTAAGGGAAATTGAGATATTTCTGATGATCAACAAAATGAGCTAACAAATGGAGATGACAAGACTTAAAGACGATGAACTTACCTTCAAAACTAATCAAATGGATGATGACCATCAAAGGATTAAGGTACTCAAGTTTTATCCAATCACGATGAAAACCTTTTATGCCCATCACATGCCAAAACTCGAGTTTAAGGAAAATTTTATGAGATGCCCACGGAAAAAACCAGTGCTTGGGCCATCGAAAGCCCCCTCGTGGAAGATTTGTTGCACGCGTTATTGATTCCTCAGTGACTGGGAAGACAAGATGGCCAACCCTTTCCTTCTTTCCATAAAAGCCCATCACAAACATAAATGAAATTTATTCATCATACCCTTGTAGCAGATGAAGGAACGGGTTCCAACCAGCCAGAAAAAAAGTCTTCTCGGAATTCTATGAACTACAGAAACTGGAATAAGTCTTGGTATCTCTCAGGTTCAAAGCGATTCAGCATGGTTAGGAAGAAACTAGGATACAAGGTTTGTAGGAATTATGGAGGAAAGGTGTCAAACACACTCTACAGTGGTAACGGTTAGTGAAAGCAATGGAATGGAAAGAGGTTTGAACGGTGTTGATTTAAAACGTGCTTCATTCAACCGATCGAATGATCACACAAACAACTCAACACATTTAGATGATCATGCCATTATGACAATCTTTGAAACGTGTGACATCAAAGACGCGTATTTTGATGAGTTTACAAAGTTTCAGTTAGTTCAACCATGTCCAAAGTAAAATTTTGGACATGTTGAACATTTAACTTAATACGGATGCATAAACATATTCATAACCATAACCTTGATTTAATAATAGGGTCAACTATTTGATATCTTATGTGTTTGAGTGTATAATAGGATGGGGGTGATGGCATCGTAATGATGACTAGGAAGTACCCTAAGGTCAAATCACACCCATATGGGAGTAAGACAAGATTGTATTAGATCTAAACCATACTACAACATGGATCGAGATTAGTTATAATTCCTTTTGGATGTGACTTTAATAGAGATGTTATGACTCGGCCAAATTTTAACTTTTTTCCCAAACAAAAATTAAGCTAACACTTAACCATAGGTGCTAAAATATCACATTTTTTATTCAGATCATCATTCGACCCTTCATATGATCCTTCATATGGTCGTTTGTATGGATTTCTATAAAACTGAGCTTTGTTAGATCAAACTGCTACTCATCATGGATTTTCCTAGGCTTCCATCTCACAAGAAGATTATATAGAACAATTCTTTTGATCTTTTAATTGCGCTCTCCCTTATTCATCCAGGATTTTAAGACTAGATCCGCTGTTTGCATGATCCTGCAAACACTTTGTCATTTGGCAAAGAAAAAGTGAGTCTTTTATAAGTAACTTAGAAAAATAAAGGCAGATGGTCTAATCCTCCCCCAAATCAAAGGTATGGCATGTCCCCAAGCCATACAAGAAAAATAAGTAATTTCAAAATAAATTAATAAAAGTTCCATCATGCAGTTGCGATTCTTTTTTGCAAGAAAAACAAATACTAACTAATAAATGGAAATGATTCAGATATGTACATTTATAAAAAATAACAGTGCTCAGATATGTAGATATGTACATTTATCATTTATCATGTGATGAGAACATAATTGAAAATGCCATAGGAAAAGCTAGTCATTTATGCATGATTGTAATGATCTGTTGTCATCTAAAGAATTTTTGAGTTCACCCTAGAGTTTGTGAGATTTTACAGCTATGGGTCCCATTTCTAGGATAATCATATCCTAGATTTTGGTTGAATTAGATAACCAGATCAAAGCCCAACTTACATCCATTCTCTAATGACATAATAAACAATTGGCCTTGACATGTTATTCATAAATTCAGAAATATTTTCTTTATAGTATCATTGTTTTATGAACCATGTGCATAGTGGTGCATTAAGCAAATCTCTTTTACCTGATATTTCCCCGTTGCCAACAGGCCTATTCAATAGCCCGATAGGTTTATCTTGGTAGTATGCAAGTATAGCCCCGCTGCTACCGAACCTGTTCAGTACCCCGACGGGTTTACTTGCATTTATCGAACTTCCTTTTTTTAAATTTTTTACTTAGCATTGACCCACTACTAGCATGCCTATTCAGTACCCCAACTGGTTTTCCTTGTATAAATATTTTGAGTATATGGAAGTCGATTGGTACTAGAGCATGATAATCCCTCCTAAACACATAATTCAAATTTTAAAGAAAATTTATAAGTAATTTTTATAGTGGCCTGAACCATAAAGTATGTCAAAATGAGAATAACTTAAAGGTGTTCCTTGGTCTCTCATTATATCTTCTTCATAAAGGATAAATAATGTTCCCCACAAGCAGAAATTCTACTTACTCTGGAGTGTCCTCAAAAATATTTAAGAGTCAAGTTTTGATAACAAGTATAGGATGAACTAGTAGTCCATAGGTGTGAAAATTCTAAAGAACATGATGATTAAAGTAAGTCTTTCAAGCAACTATTCAAATAATCAGAAACATATATGTCTGAATCAAGACACCATATATAAAGTGTAACCAAATCATAGAATAAGTGGTTATAAATAATATACAAGAATTATTTAATTGCACTATAAACCTCAAATTTTGATAGTGACCAAAAAAAAGGAAAAGTTTAGATACATTATGAGTGTTTTTAGAGCACTTTCTCTTTCAAATAATATCTCATGAGTTGCTTAGAGAGATAAAGTACTTGTAATCAAAATGCAAAACCACTTGTTAGATGATTCGTTTTTATTCATGAAAACATATATATCATTATAGAAAGAAAAGAGTCCCTTCAAAGAAATACATACATATTTACATATATACAAGTGATGATAACCCAAAATATTTTTAAGGATTATGAGGAGGAAGAGTTTTTGGAGAGGGAATTCCAACGATTACTTCTATTTTGGTAGGATCCACCTTGATCCCTTGGGGAAAAACATGATGCCCCATACAAATATGGCATGCAGAGATTTTGTTCAATGGACATTCCTGTTGGAGATGTTTAGTCTTACATCTTGGATAGAAGATGCTCTTTGTTGCTCATTCTTCTTCTTGTTTCTCCATGTAAGTTTGGTTTATAAGCTGAGTATACTTAGAAGGTTCCTTTTGAGGTGAGAATGGGGTGTCCCAATGTTCCTTTTCATGACAAATCTTCATTCGATCAACCGTGCTCTTATTGGGTCCTTTAGGGATGGTAGGTGCTACTGTGGATGTTTCAATTTGTGGGTTTACTATGTTTATTGAGTTGCCAAATAGAGATTTCACCTGGGCAGGATCGAAAAAATTTAGTGAAGTTCTACTCCCCTACTAGTGAAATTTTTTTATTATTTGGTTTTGTGACGAGTGGAAGGTTTAATGGTTCCCAATGGTTAGTCCCTTTGAACTTCGTAAGGAATGAGGCTGTCAAGACCTCCTGTCGGGATCTCTTCTCCTTCTATGGCTTCCCCTGTAAGATCTCTTGAAAGAGTCCCTTTATGTTTCCATCAGAACTACTTCCTATAGGTGTTTTTTGTCGATGCCTTTCCGCTGAGTTATTGGTTGGGGTATTATGTCCCCCGTAAAAATTAATAAGAATATTAATAAAATTTTATTGTCTTAATGAATCTACCTTGAGAATCTCTAGGTTTGTTCATTAAAACTAAAGGGAAACCTATGCTATTACTACTACTAGATTTTGGGGCATCTATTATAATAGATGTGTAGGTTTTTACCTCTCGTCTTACCGCTCCCCCACCACCAACCCATTAATAAACTATTCTACCTTACAGAACAACTCCTTGGAAATGGTGCCAAAATTTTGGGTAAAATATAGACTTGATTAATTCACTTAATATTTAATTATCGACTAGGGTTGGTAAGCTTAGAGTTGACAAAAATTATATGCGGAGGTAGAGGGTTCCTAGGGTATCGTGGTAATACTTTAACAAAAAAAAGATCGAAATATCTTTCAAAATGAAAAACTGAGTCAAACTCCTAAGAATTCAACTATCAAGGTAATTGAACAAAGTACTAGACCAGAGTGGTATCAAGTTATACTAATATATAAACAATTACTAAAAGATAAATATATAGATAATTCTATTCTGCAACAATAAACTACTTTCTAGAAGAATATTTGTTTTACTGTGAAACAACTTTAGAGACTGACTGCATAAGAAAAGATTTACAAAATTAGAAAAACTATACATGCAACTAACGGATGTACATAATGGTTTAAACTAAACTATGTAGTTCCATTCTCCTTGGTTGTTCTGAGGATAAGGATTTACTGTGAGTGGAACGGGAGTAGGGGGAAGTGTTGGATAGAATATTTCACCTCCTGTGGACAGCTAGGGGTTCCACCAGTCTGAATGGTTCAGATCCAGAACAAATAGAGGACAAAGGTTGAAGACTCTCCCTAGAAATTGTAGATATCCAGAATACAAGGATTTGACAGTTCACCTATGTACCTGCAAAAAATCTCAACACGAAACGAATCAAAGCAACCAGAATATGATCTTCTAATTTATGCTAGTGACTAAGGAATCTAGCAACATATATATGTGAAATCACAAAAACAACATCATATGTGGGACATAAATTAATTTGCATTAAAAATATGAAGAAGTTTACAACCAAGCCTTAGTGTTGACATGCATCTCCATGAAACTAGCTCTTCATCCCCAAAAGCTCTGACTCTAGCTCTCTATGCTCTCTCCAAATGATCTTGGGCCAAGAATCAATCCAACAGCATAATAATACCTTCAAATGTTCTCCCCTCAACCATGGCTATGAGCTCATATTTATAGGGCTTTAATGGATAGATATGGTTGAGAAACTAGTGGGTGAAGTGGCCTCTAATATCCTAGGATAAGGGATCTCGAGCTCAACCAACCCACAACAGTAGGGATAAGGCAGTACATGAGGCTTATCATCTGGAAGCCTCGGGAAACTTCTCTTTTCCCTTTTTACCTAGGGTATCGCGCTTCTCCTTCTATGACAGAGATATTCTGGTAATAACCACCTATGGACCAAGGGCAATAAGCGGTGGCACCACTTGTGGACAACCTATGAAAGGCGGTGCGAGCAGGGGTACCACTTCTGGATAAAGGGGCATGCACGGTGCTGGGAATTTGTATGACAGATTAATGAAAAACTATTTAGTTTCCACTCCAGAAGTTGGGATTCAGGGTAAGTAGGTATGTCAACTGTCTTATCACATGATGGTGAAAGGATTTTGGTATAACAGGATGCCCCCCAAAGCATGAGTCTTAGAGTGATACAATAAACGAGAGCTTTGAGAACAAGTCGTCGCCAGGAGATGAAAATGTCAGCTTGATCAGAGTATGCAGTCAAGTAGGAATCTGTAGTACATCAGTATGTTGACTCATAGACACAAGTAACCAAACTCATAGCTGTAGACCAATACAAGGTAGATCCATGAGTGGGATAAACAAGCATGGCTACTAGAATATAGCGTAGATCCATGTGATAGAAGACTCAAACTTAGACATAGCTACCAGACATACAACATAGATCTATTTCATACAGATGCAAATTTGAGCATAGCCATGACCATACAAATGTGGATCCATGCTAGATATACAAAACTCCATCGCAACCTGGGGAAAAAGCAATGAGCGCTTTTAAACAAATGCCCAGGGTCTTCATCTTGTCTTCCACAAAGTACGATTCTATCCATGTGATTACAATGATCTGAAGTCAAACATGGTAGAAACCACTTGATTACCGGCCAATGATGTGAACCATTAACAAGTGTGAGCGAGATCACCATTAATGTCAATGATTCCCAAGGTACCCTAGTACAATCTACTGAGTGTGAATAGATGTCCTGATGTCGAACACCTAGTTGATTCTATCAATCAAAAGTCAATGATGTGAACCTATGTCAAGAGCAATAGAATCTGTCATTAAGGCATACATATCTCAAGGTACTAAATATTGTTTCTAATACTATTTCCCAGATGATGAGCTGATGTCGACGGGAATAGTCTCATCGAAGGAGGGCCATGATGAGTCCCACATCCACGACATGAAACTTGGAACATAGTTCTGGAATGATGTGAATGTAGTAACCATATGACTGACTCAAAGATACTGACACAAAGACAGTGTAGACTGTAGAGGTAAAACTTCTTCAGATCCCCTTTAAACATCAGGTGACACGGCAAAATGACTTGGTAGCATGACTAGACAGGACAGATACACAATGCAACAGTGGAAAATGCATTATTTTGAAATAATCAAAGGATTAACATGATTCATGAAAGTGGATCGTCATAGAGATCAGCCGAATACCCAATTGATTGACATGATTGTGTAGACAAGTGCCATGTTCAAAGGTAACGACAAACAACTGCCATTATTTACAAAATGATTCCCTTCCCATTTTCCCCATCATGATCGATGAGTGCCTCTTTTTGGTTTTATGAGTTCAAAGAGGGTAACAAACACTCGATATAGCTTTTCAGAAGACAAGTCCAGTATCATATGTTTCACGAACCTAAGAGAGGAGGGGTTCGATCCCAAAACGAGTCTCTCAATGTTTAATTTTAACGAGTCCACTGAAATAAAACTCGATATCGTTCATGTTTAGAGAGTCTAAACAAATACGAAAGAAGACTCCAAAGGGGTCCTTTTTCATATTATTTAGTCTCTAAGGCCCAAAAAAGTGTAAAATCATACCTTAGAGAACTCTTCTAGTCTTGATTGGTTGGAGTGATGCTTTTTCGTAAATAGTCCTATCCGAACCAAAAAAGATATAACCTATCGTTGAACCGATGACTCTTCAAATACTTTAACGAGCGTGAAGAAGACAAGATCGCTTAACGATCTTTTCATATTTAGGGAGCCTAAAAAGAGTTTAAAGAGGACTCCATTAGACTTTTTCATGTTTTGAATCTAGAGCACGAAAAAGTAATAAACTAAGCTCAAACCGCTTTTCATGTTTTAACTAGAGCATGAAAAATGAAAAGTAATCTCAACACCATCTTACTGTTTTTAACAAGCTCGAAGATCAATTGAAAGAATGCTCAGGGATTGGTTTCATTTTTACGCAAGCTTGAAACCAATAGGTAAACTATGCTTGAAAAAATCCCATTAACATGATATACATAGGTTGGAATATTTCCCCCAGCATGATTGCTAGCGAAGCTTGCCCCTAGTATGGTTGCTAGCGACTCGGCATGCCCCCAAGCTTCATTTCATTGGATGACTCTTCTTCCATACCCAACCTAAAAACCTGGTTACTAATGTGAAAATGTTCACCAGGGGGGTAGGAAGAATGAGAATCGGGTAGGAAAAGGTTCAATTTCTAACACTAAAGTGAATACTCAACTCAAAGGAAGGGAATCCATTTCATTTTTACACAAACTTGAAATAGAAGGTAACTATGCTTGGAACATGGTTTCATTTTTATGCAAGCTTGAAACCAAAAGGTAAACTATGCTTAAGGAATCCTATTTCATTTTTTAACGAGCTTGACATAGAATGGGAACTTTGCTCAGGGAAAAAACTAACATGATGGTCAGGTGCTATTTCATTTTTTAATGAGCTTGACATAGAATGGGAACTTTGCTCAAGGAAAAATGACATGATGGTTAGAACCTGACATAATGGTCGGGTGCTATTTCATTTTTTAACGAGCTTGACATAGAATGGGAAATTTGCTCAGGAAAAACTAACATGATGGTCAGGTGCTATTTCATTTCTTAACGAGCTTGACATAGAATGGGAACTTTGCTCAGAGGCATCTATTTCATTTTTTAATGAGCTTGACACAGAATGGGAACTATGCTTGCGACATGGTTTCATTTTTATGCAAGCTTGAAACCAAAAGTGTAAACTATGCTTTAAAACCTGCTCCTACCCAACATGATATCTAGAGGTTGGTAGGTTTCCCCCTTACATAAGAAGCTAGCAATGTAACTCCAGTATGAAGTCCAGAGGCTAAAGACATGACCCCCATTTTACCTATGATGGGAAGAAGCTAACTAGAAGAAGGGGAAGGAACCACAAGAACATGTGGCACATTCAGGGAAGTCTGATTACTAGGAGTAATGCGATGGTCATGTGTAACAAAAGAAAGTTGATCAATGGTCACAATCTTCCCATCATGGGGAAAATGCATAACTCTAAAGAGTGTGGACACAACATCCTTCATGGCATAAGCATAATCACGTCCAAGGAGCAGATTGAAATCTAAAGGACCTTGGACCACCATAACATTAATGCAGACAGTTTTCTCTCCTAATGTAATAGGAAAGCAAGGAAGGGTCCCTAAAGGTGCAGTAGGCCTGCGATTAAAAGACAGTATCTGATCGGTGGATAGCACAAGCTGAGGTGAACCTAAAGTTTTCCAAGTAGTGGAGTTACCAGATTTGTTGGCTGGAATATTTCACCTCGTGCGGACAGCAAGGTGTTCCACCGGTCTGAATGGTTAAGATCCAAAACAAATAGAAGAAATAGGTTGAAGGCTCTCCCTAAATGCCATAGATATCTGGAATACAAGGCTTTGATAGTTCACCTATGTACCTGCAAAAAATCTCAACACGAAACGAATCAAAGCAACCAGAATATGATCTACTAATCTATGCTAGTGACTAAGGAATCTAGCAACATATATATGTGAAATCACAACAACAACATCATATGTGGGATAGAAATCAACTTGCATTAGAAATATGAAGAATTTTACAACCAAGCCTTAGTGTTGGCATGCATCTCCATAAAACTAGCTCTTCATCCCCAAAAGCTTCGACTCTAGCTCTCTATGCTCTCTCCAAATGATCTTGGGCCAAGAATCAATCCAACAGTATAACAATACCTTCAAATGTTCTCTTCTCAACCATGGCTATGAGCTCATATTTATAGGGCTTAAATGGATAGAGATGGTTGAGAAATTAGTGCGTGAGGTGGCCTCTAAGATCCTAGGATGAGGGATCTCGAGCTCAACCAACCCACAACAGTAGGGATAAGGCAGTACATGAGGCTTATCATTTGGAAGCCTCGAGAAACTTCTCCTTTTTCCTTTTTACCCAAGGCACCGTGCTTCTCCTTCTATGAAGAAGTGGTTCTGTTAGTAACCACCTATGGACCAAGGGAAATAGGCAGTGGCACCGCTTGTGGACAACCTATGAAAGGTGGTGCAAGCAGGGGTACTGCTCCTGGATAAAGGGGCATGCGCGATGCTGGGAATTTGTATGACAGATTGATGAAAAACCATTTAGTTTCCACTCCAGAAGTTGGGATTTAGGTCAAGTAGGTATGTCAAATGTCTTATCACATGATGGTGACAAAATTTTGGTATAACAAGAAGTTTCAAAGTGACTTTCAAAGGAAGTGAAGAAACTAAACAGAATCAAATATAACTTAACTTCTACAAATATGTGCATACTAAGAAATGTCCAATTGAAAGTGATAGTAAACATGATGATTTATTCCATAAGCAAATAACTCCAAAATGCAAAATATGGAACAAGACTACAAGAAGGTAGACTTAACTTATAAACAAGTAGAAAAATTAATAAAGATGATTTTAAGTCCTATTCTGCAGGTTTCTTTGGTAACCACCTAATTGGAAGGGATAGATCCTACTGCTTATGATCAATTTACAAGGTACTAACATATTTGCCTAATATTGACATACCTAACTCTAAGCTCTATATGAAAAGAGGGATAAAATTAATCAAGTCAAAGATACAATTACAAAGCAATACAATAAACCAAAACACAAGGCATAATTCTAAACATAGGGTGAAAAGAGAGAAGAAAGAGAGATATAGTGTAATAAATACTTTAGATGGTCTAACCTAAGGCTTCAAGAATAAAAATAATTATTATCTAACTACCACAATAAAAACATAATCAAAAAGCTAAAGAAACAAGCTCAACACAGATTAAGAACGCTAAAGGCTAAATGAAAGGTTGGATAACAGACTGGAACACAGGTCTGGATGACAGGCAAAAACAGATGTGTGAATGACATTCTGCACACAGAAAGCACTAAAATGTCAAGAAATATTTAATCTAAATGATTTTGAGGTCAGCTGATCCATGCACATGATAACGAAATGTAAAGAACATAAATTAAACTTGTCTAATGATTAAATTCAATCTATAAAATAACTTAAACTCAATTCATAATTAAAAGACACCATTATCTACTGCATTATGAAATAAGATGGAATATAAATAAATTAACTCATAGCAATATGGAAAGGAACATAATTGAACCTACTGTAATTGGATCCTACAATATCAAAGTAATCTATTCTATCAACATAAAACCAAGCAGTGGACTAGAAAGACTTTGAAAAGGAAATTAAAAGAAATTTTGTGCGCAACCGATTGCTTAACTCAGGAAAGGAAACTACATTAATAGCATAATATCAAAGTGTAATATATGCTACAGGAAAAAATAACATGAACGATTTCAGTAACTAAACTGCATAAAAAAATTACAAATAAACTATGCTAATTGAAAAAGGGGAATAACGAAAATACACAGGAATAGGAATCTCTGGTTGATGAGGGGACCTCCTAGCAATCAAAGTGATGAATTGCTAAATGCTACTAAGACACGATCATGCACAATGTAATCATAACTTCCATTAAATTGAAGAAAAGTATTACAGAGTTTTTGGAACCGGCTGATTACAAGTATAAAATGGCTAACTAACTAACTCCTTTTGCATAGAAGCGTTTATATATATAGCATTTTACAAAGGGAGAGAAATTCAACCCTTTTAGTGGTCGACTGCTCTTAATATAATTCAACCATTATGGCAGATAACTAAAGGAACAACCAACACGTAACATTTTCCTCCTTCACGAAATGGTTCTTCTATGGTGTGTGATGTGGCATACAAGCTCTGCTTTGGCGTGGCTGGTGTCAAGGTGTCATGTAGAGACATCATGTAGGAAATCTTCCAAAATGGGTTTCGTGCTATCACTCTAGCGCATGGACAATAAGAAATTTGTAGGCCATTCCGTACTTTAACGCTGGGGAATCTATCAGTACCAACGTGTGATTAGCTCGAAGGACTGAATGGTGGAGTTGTGCAGTGAGCTGGATATTCTTTGCACGTATCTAGAATGGATGCATGGTCTGTTCATTGGCTCATCGAAGACTAAGATATACAATAACAATTTAATATGTTAGCATATCATCAAATATCATCGTATTTAACCAATAAAATTGTGAAATAATAGAAATAAATCATAACTTTCATAAACCCAAAATATAGTTGTACTTGGTACTGAATAGTGAACTGCATGACAGAAAACATGCCAAAAAGGTGACAAAACATATGTCAAATATGTAAATTATTAGTCGAAAAATGATGACAAAACTGGGATCAAAAGTCACCCATGTACAATATAAAATATAAAAATGTTTCTTAATAAACCGAGGTAATAGGGGAAACCTCATGGCAAAATGCCCCCCTCAAGATAAGCAGAAATAAGGAAATACAAGTTAAAAACTTGCAAAATATTTTGCTGGAATTTGTAGCACTAAGCAGCAACAAATTAGTATTCTAGTTCTTTTATGAAACAACATCCTGGATATGTGCATGTGAGCCTATTAATCCAATCTGAATGATTACATTTGAAGGAATCTTCCTTTTTTAGAATAAGAAGAATATGCTCAACTAAATAAAAAATATCGACACCTGCTGGATGAAAACTGGACCCATGTAGAGCAACTGAAATCAGCTAATCAGAGAGAAAAAGTGCTTGAGAATTTGAACCATGTGAGGAAAACCCAATAAACTAATATATTGCAGCCTCTAACATCAAATCATGTTTGGTAAAATTAGCCCCAAGTGTTAGGACAAAGTGTCCAGGTAAATGCATAATGTCTCCATTTTTACTAGTTCTGTGAGGAGATGAGCATGTGATCAAATAGATAGATAGAGAAACCATGGGACTGCGGAGAGTGAATTATTGAGTTCCATAATATGATATAGATTCATAAATAATAAATTATTCAAAAAATAAAATATCATCAAACTCATAAGAGGAAACTAACATCAAATCCCCAGCAACAAGTTTAAAGGAGACTTGCGGTACTTGATTTGTCACACCAAAATTGATGAAACCAGCTACAAGAATGAATGAAGGCTCATGGAACTTAAAAATTGAACCAAATATCGTCTTAGATCCAAAAATTTTCATGTCACATCTAGATGTGAGGAATGATATCAAATCCCCAACAACAATTTTGAAGGAGACTTGCAGTCGTTAATTTTTCACACCAAAATTGATGAGAGCAGCTACAAGCATTACTGAAAGTTCTTAAAAATTAAAACCTAAACCAAATAATATAAAATCATATCCAAATAAGATCATATCAGATCCAAATAGGTTCATATAAGATCCAAGAGTGTGCTCCACTGAGATGGTAGATGCACAAATTTCTCCTTCTTCAAAATTTGAAATTGGTGCATGCAATTATGTAGGAATTTACTGGAAGCTCTAGATCAATGACAGTGAATGGAACACTCCTAAAATATGATATTGTTTCCAAAATATCCTTGGTATTACTTATATGAAAAACATAAACATCATTAGATATAGAGAAATCAAATTCCTCTTCCCTTTCTGAAACAATCACCGGTAACTATGCATAGAATTTAAAATAAAAAAATTGTTGGAATTTTGCAAAGAATGGAACGATATTTTTTCTTCAAAAATAGAGATTCGAATGTCTTCTTCTAGATCATCCATTTGAGGAGATGATATATCAGATATCTCATACACTTCTGGAGCAGCAGGAGAAGGAGCCATTCTAAGGAGACTTTCTTCAATTCAAATTGAATGTGTGAAAAAATATTCTTCTTCTTCATCTTCAACAATTTGATTTGATGTAGGAGAGGGCATGAGTGCATCATGTTGGATTTTATCTAAACCTCTCTCAACAACTAGGATTTTAGATTCATATCCCATATAACTGCTATGTCCTCTTGATAGAGGGAAAGTGATGAAGGATTCCCTAGAGGCATCCATGTGGTTGGATGCTCTAGAATTGATCAAATATGACTTTGACGGAGTGAGGCTTGCATGCAAGTCTTGGAATCTCTCATGTTCTTCAGTTTGATCTTCATCATTAGATATCTCTGAACCTTGTGGAAGGGAAATATTTTTCTATACACATAGATCTTTCAACTGGTTGAGGGTCTTCTTCATGCATGAGTCTTCTGGATGAAACCCCTCATACAATAGGGACACTTTTTCTTTTTGAACTTCTTATTTTTCTTAGAGCCAAAGGCTCCTTTAGAATTTTCTTGATTCTCTTTAGGATTTGAATCATTTTTTTTAAGCTCCTTCCCCTTAGAATTCCCTTTATCTTTCGCTTTGTTAGAGTTTGTCACTACGAGGGCTTGATCTTTGGAAGTATCAATGACTACCATCTGGATCAACTTCTCTTGCTCCTGTATTAAGGACTCGAGAAAGGAATAAAGTGAGGGAATATTCCAATTAGGAATGGAAGCTCTCTCATAATGGAATATTGAGACAAGTACAGAATACTCAGGGCCTAGTTTGCTGAGTATGGAGAGCACATGTTGCTCATCCTTTCTTTCTATTCTGCACTATCTGCATTGGAGTGCAAGAATCTTGAATTTAGTAAATAATTAATGCACCGTCTCAAAACTGTTGGGATGTAAGGATACCAACTCAATCTCCAGAATGTGTCCCGAAAGCTCATCTTGCTTTCCAAACAAGTCTTCAAGCTTCTCCCAGGATTCTATGGGAGTTCTGAAACCTTCAAGGTGGAAGAGGAGATGTCTGGATATGTGAGTACATAGATAACTGAAAGCTTCATTTAAGCGATTTAGAAACTTATTTCTCTCAACTGGATGATGGGGCTCAACCTACCTACCAAGTATTATCCTGAAATAGCCATGCTTATGCATGGCCATCTGCATATCTTCCCTCCAATAAACATAATTTAAGGGTGTTAGGATCCGAGGTGTAGAAGATAGAGAATCCATTATTCTTTGGCCGGAAAAGATAATATCTTCACACAAGCTACGTATCACCTACATAATTTCATTGCAAAACACTAAAAAATTTGAACTATGTTAGAATCATGCCTTCCCTCTTGACATGAACACTTTCTCAGGGTTCGTCACACCCGCATTGCCACTCTAAATAAATTCATTGGAAGCAAGGCACTCTTTGCGGGACTTATGTGGAAACCCAGCTACTTTTGGTGTTCAATAGAGAGTAGACATACATGAAGCATGCTTGAAATGGCTCTAATACCATGATAAAATTATTGTTCCATTTAGATCATCAAGAAACAATTCCAATATTATTGATGCAGTAAAAGAAGAATGAAAATACACACTGAACAAATAAAACAACACAAGAAACAAATGAGTATAGCTTAGATAATTACAATATCATTGTCATTAATTAATCCGATGTTATTATAGTGTTACATAAGAAAAAATTTGAATCCATTAAGGATAAATTCAAATACCAACTGGATGTGACTGTATCTAACTAAATATCTAACTAAGGATGTCTCAATCAATATTGGAGTCCAAATGGTTAGCTCCATATGTCTAATCAAGTCACATAATCAGTAATAATTAGTTAACTCAGTCTAACTAAAGTGGTAGGTGAGGAAAAGTGCCTTATCCACATGTAGTCATGTCTAAATGGTGCTAATTGAGATGATTGTGATCTAACTAAAAGTAACTAGAAAATAACTAAGCTTAACTAGTTACAACTCCAACTAATTAAAGGAGGTTGGTGTCAGGACTCCTAGTGGCTCCTAAAATGTAGGGATTGGTCTAGAAGGCACCTAAAATGGTGCATGAAAGAGTATTTAGTGGTAGTTGGCCTCTAGCAGTGTTCCCCACACTCGATTAACTGGTACATGTGGCCCCATTAGGACAAGTGGACCCAATGGGACTAGTGGACCCAATTAATTAAATAAAACTCCTAAGTTAGGATAAAATAATATAATAGATAGTTTGAACAAGGGAGGATTTAAAAATCCTAACAAACCCATGTACAACTTGGGTTTATCCTTTTATATCCTTATTACAGACCCGATATATTCCCATATATGCTTGTTACAGACTCAATAATGACTCAATACAGACTCTAACAGACTCAGCTTCAGTTGCTATCCCAACCGAGTTACTATATTCATCCCACAGGTTGTATTTTCTATTCTAGCAATATATGAACAAAAAGGCGTTATTGACCTGACTTAAAAAAATTTCTCTACACATGTGGTTTCCGCCGGCTCCATCCAATATCGTACCCATGATCGCTAAGGGATGTTGCTTCTCAGCATCATGTCGTACTGTCACTTTCTGGTCATTACCTTATCTGCATGCATACTTCTCTGAATATTTTGCAATGTCATCATGTCTCTCTCTATCTTTCTATCGTATCTTACAAAACTAGTACAACTTCCTTGTCCCGCACCTTCTCTTTTCTTTTCTCCTTTTCTTCCCTCTTCTGTCGCACCATCCTTCCCTTCTCCTTTGATATTGTTTCCTATGTCGCATCTCCTTCTTCTTCTTCCTTCTACTCTTTTCTCCTTACTTAGGAAGAATTCTATATGAATTATTCCCTTCTGTCCAAGGCCCAACAGGCCCCCAACACTCACTCGTGGGTTGCCTCGATCTAGGCGAGCTATTGCTCCATAAAATGATTGGCACGTTTGTTATGAAAATCCTCCACGATTTTCATCAGCTTATCTTTTTATACGCTCACTTCTTATTCAAATTTCTACATGTGCTACACTAGGTCGTAACTGACGTGTTCCAGCATGTATCCTCTAATGAGCTCAAAATCGTTTAAAACATGAATTGGCTAATAGGCTAACTAATTAACTAACTAACCCATGTACAACTTGGGTTTCTCCTTTTATATCCTTATTACAAACTCGATATATTCCCATACATGCTTGTTATAGACTCAATAATGACTGGATACAGACTCTAACAGACTCAGCTTCAGGTGCTATCCTAGCCAACTTACTATCTTCAACCCACAGGATGTCTTTCCTATTCTAGAAATATATGACCAAAAAGGCGCTATTGACCCGACTTACAAAAATGCCTTTACACATGTGCTTTCTTTCGACTCTAACTGAGATTGTACCCACAATCTATAAGGGTTGTTGCTTCTCAACATCGTGCCTTATTGTCACTTTCTGGCCATTACCTTATCTACATGCCTGCTTCTACAAATATTCTGCCATGTCATCACGTCTCTCACTCTGTCTTTCTATCGTAGCTTACAAAACTAGAACAACTTCCTTGTCCCGTGCCTTCTCTTTTCCTTTCTCCTTTTCTTCCCTCTTCTGTTATGACATCCTTCCCTTCTCCTTTGATGTTTTTTTCTATGTTGGAGATCCTTCTTCTTCCTTCTACTCTTTTCTCCTTACTTAGGCATAATTCTATATGAATTTTTCCCTTCTGTCCCGGGCCCAACATGCCCCCAACACTCACTCATGGCTCGTCTACAAGCCACACGAGCTATTGCTCCATAAAATGATTGGTGCAATTTTTTTTCTAAAAATTCTCCATGATTTTCATCATCTTCTCTTTTTCTGTGCATACTCCTTCTTCAACTTTCTGCATGTGCTCCACCAGGTCAGAACTAACATGTTTCAACATGTTACTTTCCATCGAGGTCACTACCTCGCACACCTTATGGTTGAAAAGATGAAATAGCCCTGTGACCCTTTCTTCTTCTACTTGTAACTCTATATTTTCCTTGTGATGTTTTTGTTGTGCATGAAGTGCAGTGGTTTGTTGCTATAGGCCATGCATTTATGATGTTTTAACCTTTTTCTACTCCAAGAGCAACTGCTTTATCTCATTGTGCACATGTGCTATAGTTTTTTCCAGTGTAGTGAGGTCACTTGAAATCTTATATGATTTGTCATCGTCCATTAAGGTTTCCCAAGTCTAGGAAACTTGGTCTACAACCCTATCACATACTTGTTTGGAATTTTCTATTTCTTTCGCATCCTGTGTAGTTGCATCTCTCCTTTGTGCCCACACTTCTGGAGTTGTGCTGGGTGCCATTTTCTCCTCTAACTGCACTACTTTTTTCTTAAGGGCCATCACTAATTCCACTAACTATTCTATTTTGGAATCTGGGGCCATTTTCGGTGCTATTCCTTCGTCCTCCAAGTTGCTACAGGACAAAGTGACTTCTTCACTGATTCTCCGGTAGTTACCATCCAACTCTAGTTTCTTTTGTTGAACATCTTGAATTTCACTTCTCAGTTTCCCGAGGTCTTGATGTGTAGGATTTACTTGTGTAGCTAGGTGGCACTCTCATAGCCTTATTTCAGCATTAACAACATTATGGACATCATACACTTCATTCATGTGCATAGATGAAAAATCTATAATGAGTTGGTTAGTATCTTGAAAGACAAGATTAGATTCTGGGGTTCCACACTTAACAACAACTTTAGGGACTTGAACTGTTATTGGAAGGGTTGGCACAAAGGCCATAGTTTGCTCCATTCATGATGTTTCAAATGGAGCTCAGGAGTCCACTATTGCACTTGAGCCATCAACAACATTCTTAACGTCTTCCACTACTTTACAGAGAACCTTAAGGAGTTCAATGTTTGTAACGCAAATTTTCTCTTATTGTTATTCTATAGACTTCAAACTAGACTGCATGGCTTCGGTGATTGCTCCAGTCATGAGTTGCATATCATCGCTGTCCAAGCTAATATCATTTTTCAATTCATTCGGATTTCATCTTCTTCTTTGGTTTTCTTGGTGACATTGTTGTTCTTTAGGTTCTCCCTCCTCAACTCGTTCGGCCTAAGGTTCCCCCTCCTCATGTTTGGATTCTAGGTCTATTGGTAGTTAGGGGATGTGACTTTCATCAGACTACTCACTCCCCCTGTGGATTTTGTCTTCATATTCCTCCTGTTCTTAGTCTGGGCGATATTTCTGTTGGATTTTCTCTTCATATACTGGAACACGCCACTCTTACAGCCATTGGTTAACTATTTCTTGGACCTCTTCCTTGGTTATGATAAATTTGGCCTCTATCTTCGGCTGCTGCAGCTGCTTTCATCGCTGTAGGTAAACATTGTGTAGACCCACTTCAAACTTAACGGTGGAATGAAACTATTGGAATGTGGCAGCATATATCCTTGACATGCTCCTTACCTGATACCATATAGCCTCAGCATGCATAAAGAATTCATTATTGCTCACCTATTGTCATTCTTGGTGCTTCTTCTCAAACCAGAGGTTATGGTACCTTGCCCCTTAATAGGGGACTTGCAGGTCAACACCCTGGTAGTATTCTGGTTCATACCATGTAATGAATATGATTAAAATTAACAGCTAAGAATAGTGGAATGCCAAGCCCTTTTCTTTTGCATTAGTGGCATATCGAATAAGCTCCTTCAACAATAATTGACACCAATTGATTTGAGTTCCTTTCGTGAAGAGGTATGTAAGAGTAATTTCTCCCACCGTATACTGTCCTGGACACATTTTTAGGAGTAACTTATATGTTAACACTTTCACTATAAAGATAACAATGGGGTTATTAATGGTATGAATTAGAAACCCTCTTTTACTTCTTTTTACGACAAACTTTTCCTTCATTTTCTTAGCTATGGATGCCTCTTTATTGTTTCTGAGCAGTGGTGTTAGTTCCATTCTAGTAGATGGCAGGCCTGTAATGGAAGCAATGAGCTCAATAATCACGAGTATAGGTTTTCCTAACCAAAGAACCTCTTCATGGAAAAGTAGCAGTAACTACTTAACACATTTGTTAATTTGGGTACCGTGTGCAAAATGTGGCATGTATAGGGATGATAATATGCCATACCTTTCCACTTTTATAGCCCATTCCTGTGTAACATACCTGTGAGGTGACTCTGATGTGTCTTTCACAATATCCGTCTATCATTTGCGATCTAAGGTTGGTTGCATCTTGTTGTCGTGGTCACTGTAAAATAGCCTTTGTACTTTGGGTAAAATATATTTTATGACATTCACACCCTCTGGTGCTAACAACACTATTAGTGGAGCCTTTACTTTCTTCAGGATTGAAACCTCTGGTTCATTTCTGCACTAGGATGGGGCATATGGTGGCAATAAATTTCATGTCTCAAAATCCTCTGCCAGTGGAGCTGCTTCTGGGGGTATTACTGCTCTTCCCTTTTGCTTTCTAGTGCTAGTGCGTTGTGCCTATGGAGGCACTGGTGGGATTGGTTTGTTCGTCTGGGTTAGTTTAGAGGCCTTACACTGGAATCCAGGAGTGGTTTTATCATTAACAAGGCCCATTGGTAGTGGGATATATCCAGCATTGTATTCCATTATCAGGGTGGGTGATACAGACTTGGATTCAACTGTGCTTGTGCTTGAAATAGATATGACCATACTATAACCTCACCAGTTCATTGTTCAGGGTTTGACACAATAATAGTGTTTTTATTCGGTATTCCAAGAGCGAAGTCAGGGTAGTGAGTCTTGATAAATATCGTAACCAACAGTAGACATACATCATTCATACAATTTAAAATTTTCAAAAGGACTGCGTCCTTTTTGCTGCATGGGTGTACCACGACTCTTAGATCAAAGTTTTGTTCATTATACTACTACTGTCTTGTCATTGAATTAGTAGTTATTGTTAACCAGTGGGTTTGTATGTAGAAAATATTACTGTCAATGTTTTTTATGTCCTTTCTAACAGGGTGTCATGTAATTTCACACGTGCAATCTCTTTGCATTTTGTACATTCCTTTTGACACAAGGGGGATTATGACAGCTAGGTCATTGTCCCTCATATTCTTCATGATATTACAGCATTCCATGTAGTTATGCATAGTTATGATGTATTGACGGATGCCTGTGTGTGCAACGGGTATCTCCTCAAAGATATTCTCCCTTATGACTTGTAGTGCAACATCGACTGTTGGATGTTTGCTTCTAAATTCAAATTTATGGGTAAAGTTAATAGTTAAACATTCCCACTTGCTGGTTCCTTGTCGCGGCTCCTCTAAGGTGTACCAACCTCTTGGCACCATTTCCAAGGTATGGATGAATCGATGAACCCATTCCTATCGTGAATATGCTTTCCAAGCCATGCCACAGTGCTCAATATGTTTTCTAGTATCTGGCAATCCTGTGTATTTTTTATCATCATAACTGATCTCTTCTCCAAATATGATCTCCATTAATCTCTGACATTGTGGCCATTCAGAGATAGATTGTTTATGTGTAACCCACCATCTAGCGGGCGTAGCTTTCAGCACATAGTCTAGAGGGGACAGTCATTGCGATTATGTGACCTTTTCTTCAAATTATTCCAAGAAGGATGCAAGGTTAGGAAATCCTTCATACATAGGAAGCGCCCTTTCTTTGACTCCTACTCTTCAAATAACTCTTGTAATTCTCACACATCTACGCATGGAAACTTCATGCATCCTATTCTACTAGTTTTCTAGGGCTTCTCCTAAGTCAAACGTGCATGAGCTTACACTACATCAACTCAAGTTTCCATTAGCTTTGGGGTTAATATAATCTTCCCTTGAAGACATAATGTTATACAATTGGTCCATATAATTCTCTTAACCTTGATATGTACATGCTCAACATATCATTTCCCTTCAAGGGGATCAATGGGCACAACCACTCTTATTTCAGAATCTTCGAAAAACAAGATCCTTTTCTTGAATTTTATGATATTTTGGTTGTTTATTTCCCAATCAATCCCTAGAAGCACAGGATAGGGGTTTGTGTCATCAACAATGTCAATTACCTCGAAGTATGCATATGTTCTCAAGCCTTCGACCTCCACGGGTACCTGGGACAGCCTACCAATTAGTAGCACCTTCGACTAGTTTGCAAGCCTTAACTGAATAGGAGAGCAATCTAGTCATAGCATGTTCATGGTTTCCCATGTCTTCCTTGTCAATATATCGACATATGAGCCCAATTCGAGTATGATATAGTCCATATCATAATATTCTATATGTGTAGTCATTCACAACTAGCGACCTGTGTTCCTTTTTCTTTTGACTTGATTGAATCGTCTTTCAGGGTGCAAATATTTTGTGTTGTCTTCTATGAGCATTGTAAAATATGCAACAACATCTTTCTCATGGATTAGTGCTAAACAACTTTTGAAAAATTCCTTGATCTTACTAACCTTTTTAGTGGGAGGCGTTCTTATTAGTTGTTCAAATATTTCGGGCATAGCTCTCACTTTTCCAGATGTCGATGACTGATTGGTGTCAACAAATTCTTGTCGTGCCTCCAAGAAGACTTATTTCTCTTGTTGGACATCCAATGGGGATTTCTTTTGTGTCACAGGTCACATTTGTAGATGTCCTTGTGATGTATTTTTGTCTACGCCTGTTGCAGCACCTCCTATTGTGACTAAAACAAGGCTGGGTTATCTTGGTTCAACAGAAATCATTTGAATATTTGGATTAGGGTTTGGATTCGTATTTTGCACTGGGTTGGGGTTAACGACAAGTATAGCTTGCCATTTTGCAATGAGTTGCAGACACTATTTAACAGTGTGATCAAATGCTTTACAATATGTACAATTTTTCGCAGGAATTTGACAATCCTGGGTGATGTATCTTGGATTCCCACAATTATAGCATACAACTTGGCCTCTTCCTCGAACAAATCCTCCTCTTGGTTTCTGTCCTTGACCTCTAAAGTTCCCACCCCCACTTTGTGGAGGGTATTGTTGTTATTGAGGATATTGGTTTTTCTGATATTGTGGTTGAGGATATTTTGGTTGTTGAAACTGCATAGGATGATACTGAGGCTTCACTCGTTCACCTTGGATTTGTTCCTCATTATTCATTAGGTAGGTATCCATCATTTTCTCTTAGAGCAGCTGAAGTGCTATGCAATCTGTTTCATCATGACCTACTGATCTACAAAATTTACAATACATACTAGCAGGTGCACTTACAATCTTATGAAAGTACAAACATTCCTCGGACTTGTGACATCTAGTATGGCATACTCTAAACCAAGGAATTCCTTTAGTGTTTAATGGGTTCAATGCACCTACTATGATATAATTCATTAGCACCGAGAAATTATCCTTATGGTTCCCATCTGTTCTGTACCTGGTACACCATAGTTCTTCCTGAAATTCCTTGCCTCTTTTGATGTCCTGGAAATGCACCGTAATATTGGCCAGCTGGGACTAAATTTGCATCATGCTCGAGCCAGTGTCTCTAATTGGCAAGGATTCTAACTTCATGGCTATCTCTAGAGCCTCTGTCTACGACACGAGTTTCTATTGTATCAAAAACATTCGGATGTGTGGAAACAGGGCATCAATGAACCATTCCTTTTGTTGCACATCTGACATTTGGAAACTCACTTTTTCCATTAATGTCTTAAATCTCTAGTCAAAATACCAAACATATTTTGTCGATAGCTGCTTAATCTCCTTGATCTCAGTGATGCATTGTGATTCAGGATTCAGTTTCTTAAATTCATCAATCAACCGAAGTCTAATCTCATTGAGTGTCTTTGGGGCCAATCCCACTGGTTCTATGGATAACTTCATATACTAGTATAGCGCATGACCCCATAGAGTCATGATCATGTGTGCTTTCTTGATGTTCTCATCCTGGATCTATCATACAGTCCAGATGACATCAAATAGAAACTAGTGTTGTTCTGGGTCTTACAGCCCATTCCCATTGAATATTGGGAGCTTAATGTCAATTCCATCCATTGAATTGATCGGTACTGTATTAATTGCTGGTACAGTAGGAACAAAATGTGGACTAGTCGAACTTCCTTGTCTACTATTTATAGTGTTAGTGCTACTCCTATTTACAAAAATACTGGGAGATTGGTCTAGTGATCTTACCTCTGGTACCACAAGTAAGCTGTGTACACATTCTTGTTCTAGAGCTTCAATCTACTCCTTGGACTCTTTGTATCCTTCTAATATTGGCTGATACTTCTCTTCCTCATCACACAATCCTTCATATAGGTATGATGTAAACTCATAACCTTCTTCTTCTTACTCTATGATGCAACTTCCTTGTTTGAACAAAGTTTTTCTCCTTTTGTTGGATCAGAATCGTCTTTCGCTTCTCAAAAAGACAGAGTCTAGTTTAGTTCCACCTTCTCTTGGGAACATCTTACTTCAGGGTTCTACTGAGACATAGTCACCCTTTTCTATTCAATCTGTCATTTGCAGAATGCCCTTTTTACATATAAGCATTTTGATCCATGTCTTCCAAGATGAGAGATATCGACTGCATGGTCCTTGGAATTTTTTTCTCTCAGCCTCACTGTATGAGGTTATTGTATCAACAAAAAACTTAGTGATATATCCTTCTATGATAGTGTCTACCCAAAATTCCATAGCCCTTGATATAGGGTTGTTGATTCTTTTCAACCATTCAATCAAGAACAAAGTCCATTCTGTCGATTCTCCTCCTCAAAATTTCATTTTCTGGGTTGCCAACTTAGAAAATTTAACACCCCAGTTTTGACCCCATTTTGCATTAATATACATGATACACATATTGTAAATAATCATGGTGTAGAGCTAAAGGCAAAGGCCCCACCATGATTTTGTTATGTTATGTTTCAGGTTGAAATGGTCATTGATGGTTTACTGGGACATGCAGCATACATATTAAGTTATGGCACCATGTAACTATGCATTTTAATTAATAACCTAGCCATCTATGTTCACTACAACTAAATTGAGAAGGGGCATGATTTCTTGAGGGTAAGGAGGGGGAAAGTTAAATCCCGAGCCATGGGGGGGAAAGCCATGTGTCACCACTCTCTTCACTCATCCTCCCTTGTCTCATCCAACCACCACCCTTCAACATTCTATTGTTAGTGGGGCATCTATTCGCTGACAACAAGACCACTACGCCGACTTTGCCATTCTCCCCATGCGCTTGCACTCTCTACATGATGCACCTTCTGAACTGCAAATGGTCTATCCACTATCCGAATGGTGGATTTTCATTCACCTTACGCGGGATGAGTTAAAAGGGAATGACAATCCATGATGTGGGGTTTTCCATTCCTCTTACACTGCCTTGCTAGTCTGTGAATTTTATTCCCTTGTTCATGTAGAGCGTTGGTTTTCCCCACCATTGTTAGACTACTGTGGTTTTTCCTCACCACTCGTTGGTTGTAGTTTCCCTCATGTATTGCTGACTCTGTTTTTCCTGTACAATGTGGAAATTGCTGTAGATTTTCGTGGTTGACCTATGTGGTTCATTGTCCTGTTATATCCCATCTTTGAATTGTGGTCGGGATTTTTCGGATAGTTCTGTGGGCTGCGTTCTTTTCCTTCACGCACAGATTGAGAGTTGGTCTCTTTCCATTTTTTGGTCTGTGTATTTTCCTTCAGTGATTGCAGGGAATATTGGGTGCTATGGGGTCAGAGTTGCTCGTGGGATGTTACTGGCCACAATTTCTGAACCATGTTTTCCCCTGTAAAAGCCTGAAGAGTTGTTTGGATGCTTGCATGCAGCGGTTTTGTCCTCGTACTGCATTGGAGTGGTGAATGAGGGCCTAAGGTGCTTGATAAACTTGGTGAGTTGAGAACCATAGAAATAGAGCCGCTGAGCTGGTCTTCTTCTCCACAACCCCTGAATAGCACTGGAAGCAAGATCAGGGTCTGAGGGACTGCATTGTAGAGAAAGGACTGATTTCCTTGTGTTGGGTGTGTGCGGGTGTTCTAGAATCCAGTCTGGTTCTGGTGTCAGTGCACCAGCTTAGCATTATCCTTTCCCATCTCCTGGATGGCCTGATAAACCCAACTTTGTTGGCTTCGCTAATATGCGGTTCACCTGATAAACCCAACTATGTTGGCATGGCTGCACTGTGTACCCTAGTGGTGTTGTTATCCTTGGCTACGTGTAATCCTATTAGTTCCTTATCCCTTGGGGAATCATGCCCAGCTCGGGGGTGGTAGCATTTATGAGATATTAAGGAGCATGCGGGCCTATGGTTGGGTGGAATGTTGCAGTGGCATAGCTAGTTGTGGAACAAGCTCTTTATAAGATAAGTATTCTTGCCTAACTTGTATCTGTAATTATAATTACCATTGATGACTGATATTATACATGTTAAATTTTGATCCATATATGCATTAATGTTGATTGATATGTTTTGCTTCTATTGTGTATATGAATGATTATGATTCGTAATATGTTTAATGTTTTAAGTATCATGCTCCAGCAGTATATCTATGTATTTTCATGTTCATGGGGCTAGATCCCTGGATTATTTGAGGTATCGTAGTGTCCTCTTCACCGGTCGGAGGGTCGGGGACATTATAGTGTGGTATCAGAGCCCTGGTTGCAGTATGGGCCATGAATGGGCATTGAAGATGCAGTGACAGTGTTTATGTTGCAGCATTGGGCCTCAGAAGGCCATGAATAGTTAACAGAGGTAGGTTACCTACTTCCCTGAAGAAACCAGGAAAATGGGTGAAGCCCAAAAAATTAACAAAATTTTCTAAGTGTTTGGCCATTGGCCCATTCGAACACTTAGACAGATGGATTGTCGATGTTTAGTTGATAGCACACCTGCTATTACAGTAGTCTAAGACTCTATCCACCCGACGGCTAGTTGATCCGATCGTCGATGGCATAGAACTTCCGAAATGTTCTAAGTGTTGACTTCATTAGCCAGTGAAGCACATTAGTCGCATTCATCACTGATGAACAACAGAAGGGATCAAAGGATTGTAGACCCACTGTTGCAGATAACTAGAAAACTATCCTTCCGACAGATAGTTGATCCAACTACCGATGGCGCAGAAAGTTCAATTTTTTTTCAAAGGGACGAAAACATTAGTCATCGGAAGAAGATAGTGGTTTTTGCATCCACCATTGCAGAATGCTAGAGCCCTAGTATTCCGATAGGGAGAAGCTCCCATTGCCGATGCCAACTGAAATCATGTCTTAGTTCACCAATCTGAAAGCATTAACAGATTGGACCACCGATTAAAAAAGGATCAAATATGATGAGCCGCCGTTGCGGCTACTGATCGAACTAAAACATCGATGCTTTAGTCTTCCACTCGCCGATGTCAAAGTGTTAGTGGATTGTGGCCGATGCCGAAGTGTTTGTGTTAGTGGGAGATGGATCCGACAGAGTCGGTGGAAGATAAGCGATCGATTAGCCAATGACATGGAGGGAAGGAAGACTGAAAAGAGAGAAATTTCAAAAAAATTATAAGGCATGGAATTATCGGCCATCAGCGATGGTTAGTTGATTTCATCATCGATGATCAGATGATGCGATCGCTGATAGACTTACGGTTGTGGAAGACAAAAGAAGATGAATTTTGATTGTGGTCTGCCATTGCGGAAGCTGAAAGGACTAACCAC
The DNA here is from genome assembly GCA_001517045.1 of Pseudotsuga menziesii. NCBI lineage: Eukaryota > Viridiplantae > Streptophyta > Pinopsida > Pinales > Pinaceae > Pseudotsuga > Pseudotsuga menziesii. The sequence continues at coordinate 363,091 of LPNX010995075.1, read as the reverse complement.
CCGATGTGTAGGACACCCGACCGCCGACAGAAGAAGAAAGTTTCAAAATTTTGTTTAAGTGTTGAAATCATTGGCGGAAGTTAGTTGATGAGACCATTGATGGACGTAGACAGAAGTTAGTTGATCGAGCACCTACCATTACAGAAGCTTAGAAAACTATCCCGTCGATGCATTAGTCTCTCCACTCGCTGATGCCAAGGTGTTTAGTGTATAACGGATTCGAGATCCGATAACCTACTATGGTGAAGTGAAGTGCTATGGAGTGCCAACACTGCGGAAGAGTTAGGGCTTATGGAAACTGTCATTGTAGATGCCTAGAGGACTAAGTGTCTGATGCCACAGTAGGATACTGTTCTGACCACCGACAAACTTTGGTCCGCAGAAATTATAATGGGATTGTTGGCCGTCATTGTGTAATGATAGACCATTGCGGACCCAGTACTACGGATGAAAATAGATGAACAGGTCGCCGATAAATACGTGGGATAATAGACCGATCAGAGGAAAACTTTGAAGAGTAAAAACGCACCGACAAATTGTTGATGATCGGATCACTGATCAGAAGCTCAGCTACATTCACTGCGGAAATGGTAGGAAGATCATTTCCGTTGTTGTGGCTGCTCAACAGACTATGCAGCTGATGCACAGATGGTTTTCTCGCTGATACAGATTGGGAGTCTAGTTGTTTTACCCGTCAAAACACCGAAAAGAAATAAACAACATACTATCGATGAACAGACAATTTTTCGCTGATGTAGATCGGAGGTGTAGTTATTTTGACCACCGCAATGTCAGAGAATTAGTTGGGAGGAGATCCGATTGGACCTAAGAAGATTTGGGCTTTTCAAAAGAATTTATTAGTGATTTTTCAAGCAGTTTTTGACTTCCTTTCAGTCAATTTTCAACATATTTCAGCAGACTGTCCGTGGTCACAGGGCTGAAAAGAAATAGAGAAATTTTATATTTTAACATAATTGTTGTTTTATGAAATTTCCAGAAGAAAAAGGTAAGTAGTTTGATTTATATTAATGTATGCATCTAACAGTTTGTTGCTAACACATTTGCAGAACTTTAGATAACTTCCAAGAGCAGTAATCTAGAAAGAACAATGTTGTAAAGCAAGAGGTGGTCCATTCATGAGAACCCATGATGGGTATGATGCTTGGGATTCTTACGCGCGAGCAGAAGATGCCATGGGATAAAATGTCCGTAATGGGAATGATGACATAGAGTCTAATGGAAGGAGATTCCAAGAGACACCGTCAGATGTTGCAGAAACCATGAGAAGCTTGGTTAAAGCCTAGGAAGAGAAGAATCAGTTGAATGCTGCCATATTGTAGAGTTTGACATACTTACAGAAAAAGATAGATTCTGGATGAGATACAGCAAGGCCAGAAGGCAGTAAGAGAAACACTAGGAGAAGGAGAAGGATTTCTAGTGGATCATCTGATTCTAAAGTATCCAGCAGGGATACAAGTTCACCTTCTCATAAGAGAAGAAGAAGACACCATAGGGATCACTCTCGAGATGAATTTAAGAAGGCTAAACCTCCTACATTTGATGGTGAGATAAAGACTGGACAAGAGGCTGAAGCTTGGCTTCTTGGGATAAAGAATTACTTTCAGGTGCAGGATTATTTAGGAAACACGAAGGGGAGAGTTTCCATATTCAATCTGAATGGATGAGAATCCATTTGGTGGGAACACTTCAAGAAGGTAAAGAGGATCAGTGAAACGAAATTGAAGTGGAAATAGTTCAAGAAGTATTTCAGGTAGAAATACCTTTCTGACAGGTATTATGATAACATGAGCAAGGAGTTCCATGAGCTGAGATTGGGACAGCAGACCATGGATGAATATGCAAATAAATTTTTGGAATTGTTGAGGTATGTCCGCCACATTAGAGATGAAAAGGTGAAGATTCAGTGGTTTCTGAGTGGATTTCATCAAGCCTAGAAAGATAGAATTGAGTTCTATGAGTCGAGGAATCTTGAAGAAGCAATAAGAAAGGCTAAATATTTCTATGAGCAAAGCAAAGGTAAACCTAATTACCATAAGGCATGGAAGGACAAGAAGAATGAGAAGTTTGACCAAAGAAATAAAGGGTTCAAACCTTCTAGATTCAGGAATCAGCAGAAGCAGTTATCCCAAGCTGCGAGTAAGCCAGTTGGAGTGTCAGGAGAAAATCCTAAAGAGCCACATCAGAATAAAGGTCCACTCAAATGTTGGAAATGTGAAGGACCCCACTTGCACAGATATTGTCCACTTGAGAATGAAAGTTCAAGGCCAACTTACAACATTCAGGAAGTAGAAACAGTGGGTTAGGTAGCCAGAGCAGTCCCTAGAATTTATGCAGCACTGGAGGACCACCAGGAAGATCATCAGTTAACTATGGTTGAAGTTACAGGTAATATTGTTGAACAATCTGTTTCTATTTTGATTGACCCTGGTTCTACTCACAGTGACATCACTCCTAGAGTAGTGGATGTTTGTGCTTTTAATAAGGTAAAGAATAGAAAATCTTGGTTGGTTTAGCTAGCCACTGGGACTAAGAGAAAGGTCAGTGAAATGGTAGAGAAATGTCCATTGGTTATGAATGGATTGATCACTTGTGTGGATCTGAATGTTCTATCGCTTGGTTCCTATGATGTTCTCATTGGAATGGATTGGTTAGAAGCTCACGGAGTGAAGCTTGACCGTTATAACAAAACTTTTGAATGCATGGATGAAGAAGGAAACCCAATAGTTGTAAAGGGTATTCCGAAGGTAATTTTAGTAAGATAGGTTTCAGCAATGCAGATGAAGACGTTCTGTAGGAAAGGGTTCCAGTTGTATGCAGCTCATATTCTGGAACCAATAGGAGATGAAACTCTTAGGTTGGAAGACTATCAAGTGTTACAGGAATTCAAGGCTGTGTTTCCTAATGAAATTCCAGGGCTTCCTCCAAAGAGGGACATTGATTTCACCATTGAACTTGTGCCAGGAGCAGAACCAATGTTCAAGACACCCTACAAAATGAGTACACCGAAAATTATAGAATTGAAGATGCAACTGCAAGAGTTGCTGGAAAAGAAGTATATCTGGCTGAAGGTGTCTCCTTGGGGAGCACTGGTTCTATTTGTAAAGAAGAAAGATGGTACACTCAAGTTATGCATTGATTACAGACATTTGAACAAGGTTACCGTGAAGAATAAATATCCTTTTCCTAGGACTGATGACCTCTTTGATCAAATGAGAAGAGAAAAGGTATTTTCCAAGATTGAATTGAGGTCTGGTTACCATCAGGTGAGAATCAAGGATGAAGACATTCATAAGACAGCCTTCAGGACAAGGTATGGACATTATGAGTTTGTAGTGGTACCGTTTGGTCTCACAAATGCACCAGCTACATTTATGTCCCTTATGAACAGTGTCTTCAGTAAGTATTTGGACAAGTTTGTTCTTGTTTTCCTTAATGACATTATTGTTTATTCTAAGAATGAGGACGAGCATGAAGAGAATTTGAGATTGACATTGCAAGTGCTCAGGGAACATCAGTTGTATGCAAAGCTAAGAAAGTGTGACTTCTACAGGGATAGAATTCAGTACTTGGGTCACATTATCTCCGAAGCGGGTATATTAGTAGACACTGAGAATATTGAAGCCATCATGAATTGGCCTACTCCAAGAAATGTGACGGATGTATGATATTTTATGGGACTTGTAGGATACTACAGGAGATTCATTGAAGGATTTTCCAAGGTTGCACATGCCATCACTTCTTTGCAAAAGAAGGGAATAAAGTTCAAGTGGACTTCGAAGTGTGAAGAAAGCTTCCAGTGATTGAAGAATATTCTCACCAGTACACCAGTATTGGAGGTTGTGGACCTAGAGAAATATTTTTTGGTATGTACCGATGCATGCGGACAAGGGCTTGGAGAAGTCCTTATGTAGGATAACCACGTGGTATGTTATGAGTTGAGAAAGTTGAAGGAGCATGAGAAGAACTATGCCACTCATGATTAGAGCTTGCAGCCATAGTACATGCTCTCAAGATGTGGAGACATTACTTGATGGGTAGAATATTTGAACTCAGAACAAACCACTATGGATTGAAGTATTTGTTTGATCAGCCTACTATGAATGCTAGGCAAGCGAGATGGTTGGAATTTTTATGTGAGTTTGATTTCGAAATCAAGAACATGAAAGGAAAAGAAAACAAGGTAGCTGATGCACTCAGCCGGAAGGTACAGGAAATGCATGTGGCATCTCTGAGTATTTGCCAATCAGATTTGAGGCAGCAGATTGTTAATCATGTTGTCGGAGATGAATTATATGAACAAGTAAAAGACAAATTGCAGCAGCACAGTCTTGAGAAGAAGTATGAGGGGTATAAATTGGAAGAAGATGGACTTCACACTTTTAAGGAAAGATTTTATATTCTGAATGTAGCAGATTTGAGGAGAGTTTTTATGGATGAAATCCCTCAAGCTCTGTATTCTGGTCACCCAGGATATCAGAAGACAATTGCTACAACTAGAAAGCAATAATTTTGGCCAGGAATGAAAAAGGACATGATTGCGTACATTTCAAGGTGCATGAAATGTCAACAGGTAAAGGTTGAGTATCGACATCTAGTAGGTTTGTTGCAGCCTTTGCCAGTTCTGGAATGGAAATGGGAAGTCATTTCCATGGATTTTATTACAAGATTGTTGATGACTTGGAGACAACATGATTCCATCATGGCTATGGTAGACAAGTTGAAAAAAGTAGCACATTTTATACTAGTGAAGTCTATGCATAAGACTGATGACATTGCAAATATCTTCATGAAGGATATTTTCAAGTTGCATGGATTGCCGAAGGCAATAATTTTTGACAGGGATGTCAAGTTCACTTCCAATTTTTGGAAGGGGTTGTTTGCATATTTGGGTACAAAGTTAAACTTCAGCATTGCATACCATCCTCAGACAGATGGGTAGATAGAAAGAGTTAATCAGGTGCTTGAATATATTCTTCACATGTATGTGATGGACAAACCAACCAAGTGGGAAGATTACTTACACTTGGTATAGTTTCCCTACAACAATGGACAACATGCATCCTTGGGGATGAGTCCATATGAAGCTTTGTATGGAATAAGGTGTAGGAAACCAGTGAATTGGGATAACCCAGTGAATAGAGTTGTGCTTGGGCCAGAATTGCTCAAGGAAATGGAGCAAGAGGCTGTAAAGATTAGGCAAAATCTGAAAGCAGCACAGGACATACACAAAAGCTATGCAGATAAGCATAGGATGAACAAAGAGTTCAGTGTTGGAGATCATGTCTACCTCAGAGTGAAGGCAAAGAAAAGTTCCTTGAAGCTTGGAAGTTGTGCTAAGCTGTCACCTAGATATTGTGGGCCATTTGAAGTGCTTGAAAGAATAGGGATTGTTGCATATAGACTTGCATTTCCTACTAGTACTAGAGCTCATAATTTTTTTCATGTTTCTTTGCTTAAGAAATATGTACATGATCCTAACCATGTGATAAATTGGGATGTGATTTAGGTGGAACCTAAGGGAGAGTTCCAAATTGAGCCAATGCGCATCCTCGATAGGAAGGTTACAATGCTCTAGAACTGGGCCAAAGGGCTGGTAAAGGTGCAATGGGAGCATTATGGGCCTGAAGAGGCTACGTGGGAGCTGGAGGATGCCATGTGATTGGAACATCCATTTTTGTTCAATTTTGCGGAACACTGAGGCGATACCAGTGTAGCATTTTGTTTAGATTTTGTAAAGCACTGAGTATAGTGCTATTGAAGGGGGAGGGGAATGTAACACCCCGATTTTGACCCTATTTTTCATTAATATACATGATACACATATTGTAAATAATCATGGTGTAGAGCTAAAGGCAAAGGCCCCACCATGATTTGGTTATGTTATGTTTTGGGTTGAAATGGTCACCGATGGTATATCGGGACATGCAGAATACATATTAAGTTGTGGCACCATGTAACTATGCATTTTAATTAATAACCTAACCAGCTATGTTCACTGCAACTAAATTGAGAAGGGGCATGATTTCCTAAGGGTAAGGAAGGGGAAAGTTAAATCCTGAGCAATGGGGGGGGAAGCCATGTGTCACCACTCTCTTCACTGATCCTCCCTTGTCTCATCCAACCACCATACTTCATCATTCTATTGTTAGTGGGGCATCTATTCGTTGACAGCAAGCACTACGCTAATTTTTCCATTCTCCCCATGCGCCTGCACTCTCTACACGATGCACCTTCTGAACTACGGATGGTCTGTCCACTATCCGAATGGTGGCTATTCATTCACCTCACGTGAGATGATTTAAAAGGGAATGACAATCCATGATATGGGGTTCACCATTCCTCTTTCACCGCCTTGCTAGTCTGTGAATTTTCTTCCCCTATTCACGCGGAGCATTGGTTTTCCCCACCATTGTTAGACTGCTATGGTTTTTCCTCACTGCTCGCTGGTTGTAGTTTCCCTCACATATTGCCGACTATGTTTTTCCTGTACAATGTAGAAATTGCTGTAGATTGCCGTACTTTTCCTCTGTGGTTCGTTGTCCTGTTATATCCCATCATTGAATTGTGGCTGATATTTTTCAGATAGTTCTGTGGGCTGTGTTCTTTTCCTTCACGCATAGATTGAGAGTGGGTCTCTTTCCATTTTCTAGTCTGTGTATTTCCCTTCAGGGATTGCAAGGAATATTAGGTGTTGTGGGCTCAGAGTTGCTATTGGGCTGTTAATGGCCACGATTATTGAACCGTGTTTTCCCCTGTAAAAGCATGAAGAGCTGTTTGGTTGCTTGCATGCAGCATTTTTGTCCTCATACTGCATTGGAGTGGTGAATGAGGGCCTGAGGTGCTTGATAAGCCTGGTGAGTTGAGAACCACAGAGACAGACCCTTTGAGTTGGTCTTCTTCTCCACAACCCTTGAATAGCACTGGAAGGGAGATTAGGGTCTGAGGGACGCGTTACAAAGAAAGGACTAATTTCCTTGTGTTGGGTGTGTGTGGGTGTTCTAGAATCTAGTCTAGTTCTGGTGTCAGTGCACTGGCTTAGCATTAGCATTTACTAGCTCCTAGATGGCCTAATAAACCCAAATTTGTTGGCTTGGCTAATCTACAGTTTTCTTGATAAACTCAATTGTGTTAGCTTGGCTAAATTGTGTACCCTAGTGGTGTTGTTATCCGTGGCCATGTGTAAGCATGTTAGTACCTTATCCCTTGGGGAATCATGCCTAGCTTGGGGGTGGCAGCGTTGCTAAGAGATTAAGGAGCACGTGGGCCTATGGTTTGGTGGAACATTGCAGCGGCGTAGCTGGCTACAGAACAAGCTCTTTATAAGATAAGTATTCTTTCCTAAGTTGTATCCGCAAGTATAATTACCATTGATGACTGATATTATACATGTTAAATGCTAATCCGTATATGCATGAATGCTGATTGATATGTTTTTCTTCTGTTGTGTATATGAATGATTATGATTCATAATATGTTTTATGTTTTAAGTATCATGCTCCAATAGTATATCTATGTATGTTCATGTTCATGGGGCTAGGTCCCCGGATGATTTGACGTATCGTAGCGTGCTCTTCACCGGTCGGAGGATCATGGATTTTATAGAAAACCATTCATACAACACAATGGATAAATTGGCAAGGAAATTATTGTGGATGTCTAAATATATGTACCGTTATAACCACTTCGTCGGCGTCCACCGAGATCCTTCACTTTCTTTCCATGCAAACTCTAGCTCTTTTGCATCCACCTAGTTTTGGATCTTTAGTTTCATGAGATGCCAGAACATGTCCCTCATCATAACACTTCAGGGTCCCAGCAATAGAACCATTTTTTGGCCTTTTTCCCCTACAACCTAGGTTCAACCCTTCTCCTTGGTCAGTTTAACAAAGCCCAAGATATTAGATCGACAGAGTGGAGCCTAGACGACAGTACCTGCGACACAGATTCTGTCTTACTCGAGATATCTAACTTATTATGGGTAACTTCTAGAACCACATTTCAACAGTTTGTGCAGGAGGGTGTTTAAGTCCTTGTCCCTATGCCAAGGTTTCCAGTGAAGACCTAGAAGGTATTTTGGTGTTTTTCACTTTATATATCAACATTGAAGTATTACTCACCCCGATTTATGCAATCTTACACAAATGCACAGTGAACAGACATCACATACATATTCATTACTTGAAATACAACATTCATACAGTTATATATTTAAAGCACAATAACCAATCAATCATTTAACACAGTAAATATGAACTTGTATAAGCTACTCAAAATTCACACATATACACAACATGTAACGTGGAAACCCATTCGGGAAAAAACCATAAGGTTCTATTCATCTTACACTGACATGAGGAAATATATGCACCTTTTGTCTATACATAAAGCTACAGAATCTATTCAATATATTCTCTTCTATATCTACAGACTTCTCCTCCCTCTCATGCTCTTTGTTTTTCTCTATCTGTATTACTCTACTCTACTCCTACTCAGTGATCCACACACAGCCTAGATCGAATTGAACTTCTCTATATGTCTACACACTCAGCTACAGATCCACTACTCTGATGCACTTAGCAATCCAAAGTCACTTACTCAAAACTATTGTATCCTCTAATAAGCTCAAAATAATCTAAAACAAGAACTAGCTAATAGTCTAACTGATTAACTGGCTAACCCATGTATAGCTTGGGTTTATTCTTTTATATCCTTATTACAGAATCTATATATTCCCATACATGCTTGTTATAGACTCTATAATGACTCGATAAAGACTCTAACAGACTCAACTTCAGTCGTTATCCCAACCGACTTACTATCTTCATCCCACAGGTTGTCTTTCCTATTCTAGCAATATATGACCAAAAAGGTGCTATCGATCTGACTTACAAAAATTCCTTTATGCATGTGTTTTCTTCCATATCTAGATGAGCTCGTACCCATGATCGCTAAGGGTTGTTGCTTCTCATCATCATTCCTTATTTTCACTTTCTGGCCGTTAACTTATTTGCACGTCTGCTTCTGCGAATATTTTTCCATGGCATCACATCTCTCGCTCTATCTTTCTGCCGTAGCTTACAAAACTGGCACAACTTACTTGTCCCACGCCTTCTCTTTTCCTTTCTCCTTTTCTTCTCTCTTCTATCACAACATCCTTCCCTTCTCCTTTGATGATGTTTCCTATGTCGCAACTCCTTCTTCTTCTTCCTTCTACTATTTTCTCCTTAGGTAGAATTCTATATGAATTCTACTCTTCTGTCTCGAGACCAACACTACATTTCTTGTTGGGTTGTTCTCAAATATGTTTTGAATGTGAATAGGTACATAGTATTGAAGGTGGTGTTAGTTTGTGGTATGAATTTGGATCATTGATTTGCTCAGTGATCTGAATTTGGATTGTAGTTTTGTTTGGGTTTGGATTAGGAAATTAGTGTCTATTAGGAACTTTTTCTATCTTATTTGAATTTTTTAGACATATTTTATCTTTTTTTTTAATAATTTATTTTTTCTTATCGGTTTTTCTAGAAATTTTTATATATCAATACAAATGTTATATGTTCTTGTTATAAAAAATCATAATTGGGATTATGGAGAAATGTTTTATTTTTCTTTCATGGTGTGAAATTGATTGATTGTTACTATAACAAAATATATGCATGCTAATAATCAATCTCATAAATATTTAAATATTACATAATTAGATCTCTCTCACATAGAAAATCCTATTTTTACCCCTTGAAATTGATCTTGTTTATATTGTAATCATGCTTTTGATTACTATGTTTTTTCTTCATGCCATGAAGTGGAATTTCCATGGAAATTTTAAATACATATAAACATGATAATTTTGAATTCAATGGAAGATTCCAAGGCCGATTGATGGGAGAACATCGATACGACTATGAGTCCACCAAAGGGAAAAGGTAAATGGATTTAAAGGGAGGATTGATCTATGTCTCATGGCCACTACTATAATCTATATACAACCTATTCCACGTGATTGTCCTATTATTATTCCATACTAATGTTATGATATTACCATTAGGATCCTATCGAAATTATTAATTTCTTTAAGTAGTTATTTCTTACGCTTAATTACCTGCTTCCTATATTAAATTAAATAATTCATATATTCATGCAATCAAAGAGATTTCAATTAGTACTCTTGATCCCTATTGTCAAGGAAGTGGAAGAGTTAGATTAGGACTGTTCCTCTCGCTCTCCGTCATTCACAGAAAAGACAGGATTTGAATTGGGAAGATAAGGTTGAGAAAAATTTTTGTCTCAAGGAGATCATGTTTCTCTTGATGAAAAATGAGCATCCCAATTATAATACCATCCATGGAGAGATGAAATAGGCATGATCATGTGGAACTGGACACCAATATTGAGTACGGAGGCACCTTCTTAAATATCTACACTTTTTTAAGGTTTCCTAGTTGGTTTAGAATATCTTGGAAAAGATGAATGATTTGGTAGATTTGAATAATATCCACTTGTCCAAGTGGTATCATATCCTAACATAGGGGTGGAATACACAAATCATTTTCTTATTGCTAGGAGGAAATGGTTCACCCATAGTTTCCTTGGCGCTCAATTTATAGAAAAAAAATCTATTTTATTCTCCTCATGAATTTAATTTTGTGTGATGAACTTGACTATAATTTATTCATTTGTATTGAGGATTTTCATTGAAACTTCATGAAGGTTTGAAGAGAAAAATGAATATGGAATCATATTGTATGCAACTGTTTGTAGAAATACATTGTGCGTACAAGTATATTGTTTTTTCATAATTTTAGTGTGATAGTTACATACAAATTTAAATTAATATCAAATATCCCATGTGTTAACCAAAAATTAGCCTCGTATTTGCTTGTATGACCCTTACAAACACAAAATGGATTTAGATGAAATTACCCTATAAATTGGTCATATGGTTTATTTTGGAATTCATTTTTTAAGTATGTAGTTAACATTAATATGAATATATTTACAAAAATTAAGTTCATATTCTCCTGAACAACCCTTTGTTCATGTATTTGTAACTTTGGAATGCATTCACTTGTATGTCTTATGTATTTTACCCCGATGTTTATTTTGGGAAGTATCTATAATGTAATTGAGTCATGTCATGCCTTAATGTTCCTATCGTGAGATTCAATAATGTAAACAAGTCATGTCAAGTCATAGAGTGTAACTGTCCTTATTGATCAAGGGTTAAAGTCCCCACAGTTTTGGGGCCCTAGGGTTATTAGACTCTCCTAGAGAAGTTGGCCCTAGTGAGTTATTGTCAAGTTGGGAATTAGTATAAATAAAGAGTGAGCCTCTCTATTTGACACACATTCACTCACACTCAGTTGTAGCACATAACTAAGAGAGAATAAGAAGTTGGGACAAGAGAGAGAGAGACTACTTCTGTCAGAAGATCATCTTACTGTTTTTGGGTTTTAATTTTGGTGTTGATTCTATTATGAGGAAGTTGCGGGGTTTTATCCTTTATGGTTTCCCCAAGGAAAATATTTGTGTCTATTGTCTCTTGTGTTTGATTGTTGTGCTTGTTATTCTCTCAGTTAAAGCTCCTAAGATAATGCTAGCTTGAATGATAAAAATCTAACATGGTATCAAAGCTAACCTGAGAAGAAGACACTGTGCAGCTACGTAAACTAGGGATTCATATATTTTGGATCTCTCTCCAAATATTTTCAATAAAAAGATGTTTGGCTGACTCTCCTCTCTAGGGCGCATCTTTCTGTTGAAACAGAATTTGATTCTGAGCATTTTCAGCTTTTGACCCGACACTGCTGTCAGAAATTAGGGCTTTCCACAGAAGTAGAATTTTTTAGTAATCCCAGACCTGGATTAATATCCTCCCCAAAATCAAAGTTTAGAAATCAAGATAAAAATTTCCTGGTTGGGTAGAACTCCGGAAAATTCAAACCCTAATTTTCCCTGGAACCAGAAAACCAGCACTGCAGAAGATCAGCTCCAGATCTAGTTTTTAGCTTCTCGAATTGGTAAGATCTAAATATTTTGCATTTCCAATTGAGGTTCTCAGTTAAAATGTCTCATCATTCCAAGATTGAAGAAAAGATTGAGGGAGCTGATAACTTCTGAACCTGGAAGTAAAGGATCTCCCTCGTCCTGGAAGAAAATGAGTTGGACTCTTACATCAATGAAGAGGTTCTAGTTCCATAGGGAGATCAGGCTAAGGCCTTACACAAAACAAAATTGGTCATTGCTACGAGGATTATTGCTGATTCAATTAAGGATCACCTCATAATACAGGTGTCCTCCCTAAAGACACCTAAAGCTATGTTTGATGCCCTCACTAAACTGTTTGAAGGAAAGAACATAAACCAGAAGATGAATTTGAGGAACCCGTTGAAGAATGTGAAGATCCAGAATGTGGAGACCATACAGTCATACTTCACAACGGTATCACAAATCAAAAAACAACTTGAAGCAGTGGATGAAGAAGTGGAGAATGCAGAGATTGTAATGACCACCTTGAATGGTCTCCCTAGATCATGGGACTCCTTCATTCAAAGGATCTGTGCTAGAAGAAAGCTAGTCACCTTCAGTAGACTATGGGGGGAATGCTCACAAGAAGAAGCTCGAATAGCATCCCGAGAAGAAAAGACAGGAAGTGAAGATCAAGCTATCATAGTACACTCCAAGAAAAATAGAAGGGAATATCATCATTGTAAAGGTAAGCATCCTCACTCTAGAAAAACTCAACTCAGATGTTATACTTGTGACGAGATGGGACACTATGCCAGAAATTGTCCTAGAAACAAAAGAAACTCCCACATGAAGAAGAACAACAAGAGAATACATCATGCTCATGCTATAGAGGATGATGAACCTTCGAAGGGCGATTCTTCAAGTGATGAAGAATATGTTTTGATTTCCGCTCTCACGGGAACTATCACTCATGGAAGCAATGATTGGCTTATAGATAGTGGGGCCTCCAAGCATATGACGGGATTCAAAGAATTATTTGTGAAACTATCAGAACATGAGTCACCCCACAAGTTGAAACTTATGGATGACTACCAGTATCCAATAAAAGGTAGTGGTGAATCCTCCCATAAACTAGACTCTGGAAAGTCTATGAAGATGAAGGATGTCTTATTTGTACCAAGTATAAAGAAGAATCTCCTCTCCATACATAAATTAGATGCAAAAGGCATGAGGGTTGAATTTTTAGATGGCCAAGTCTTTATGTGGCCAAAGGAAAAGACTATAGATGATGCAGTAGTAATTGGAGAGCAAGAGGGAGGACTATACAAATTGAAGGGCCAACAAAAACAAGCTTTGGTCCATGAATCAATAGAGCCAAATGAACTTTGGCACAGAAGGCTTGCACATGTGCACTATAGGGCACTACCACTTCCAAGAAAATATGTTGAAGGTCTTCCAAAAATACAGACAAAACATGACGGTGTCTACAAAGGATGTGCGAAAGGAAAGAACACAAAGAAGGCATTTCCAAGTAGCGATAGCAAGGGAAAAGCGATCTTGGAAATCATTCACTCCGATGTATGCAGACCAATGCCATCCAATTCATTAAGCGGGTATGTATACTATGTTTATTTCATTGCTGATTTTTTTAGGAAGACATGGATATACTTCTTAAAGAACAAATATGAAGTATTCATCAAGTTCAAGGAATTCAAAGCCTTGATCGAGAACCACATAAAAAAATAAGATCTAGACCTTTTGATCAGATAATGGTGGAGAATTCACATCAAATGAATTTAAAGAGTTATGGAAATATTCAGGGATTAAGAGGGAGTTAACCACTCCATATAATCCATAACAGAATGGAGTTGCAAAAAGGAATAATAGAATGATCATGGAAGCTGCAAGGGCCATGCTTCATGATCAATATCTTCCAATGCATCTATGGGTAGAAGATACCAGAATAGCAGTGTATGTAGAGAACCGTACTCCACACAGAGTACTCAAGAACAAGACACCTGAAGAAGTATTTTTCGGCAAGAAATGGGAAGTCATCCATGTCAGAATGTTCGATTGGCCTTTAGACATACACATTCCAAAAGAAAAGAGGACAGAGTTAGATCCTTCTGGAAAGAAGGGTATATTTGTGGCATACAGTGAAAGCTCTAAATCTTATAGAATATACTTCCGAGGATTGAAGAAGATCGACATAAGCAGAGACATAACATTCGATGAAGATTTGGCTTACAACAAATCCAGAAAGAAACCAGTTGAAGAACCTAAAGAAATAGAAGTACCTAGAATTCATGATACAACTATGAATTATGCAAACCAAGATGAAGATCGAGAAATAGAAGAACCCCAAGAACCTATAGATCCCCCCAAGTGAAGAATCCTCACAAGAGGAAACTTGCATCAGTATGAGAGGTTATCTAAGGTGCAGAAAGATATGGGGCTCCAGAAGAAATACACAGAGAGAGGAAAATAACTAGGTCCTGCTACAGTTATGTAGCCCTCTTATGTGAAATTATTGATAAATAACCTTCCAACTATGAAGAAGTGGCAAAGAAGAAAGAATGGAAGGATTCTATGATCGAGAAGTATCGGTCGATCATGAAGAATAATGTCTCGGATGTTGTCCCTATACCAGAGGGGAAGTCTATCGTGACTTCCAAGTGGATCTATAAGATCAAGAATGCTGAAGATGGAAGCATAGAGAAATATAAAGCAAGATTTGTCGCTCATGGCTTCTTCCAAAAAGAAGGAATGGATTATGAAGAAACTTTTTAATCTCTAGCAAGGTACACTTCCATTAGATCAGTACTTTCTCTTGCTGCAGTGATGAAATGGAAGATACACCAGATGGATGTCAAGATTTCTTTCTTGAATGGTGTAGTAGAAGAGGAAGTGTATGTGATACAGCCACTTGGTTTTGAGACACCTAACAGGGAGAATCATGTGTGTAAATTAAAGAAATCCTTGTACGGTTTGAAATAGGAACCTAGGACATGGTACGAAATAATTGACGACTTCCCATCCAGTTTGGGCTTTACCAAGAGTAAAGCAGATTCCAATCTTTACTACAAGATTGAAGAAGGAAACCCAGTGATAATCCTACTATATGTATATGATCTATTTGTAACAGGTATGGATGGGTTTATTGATGATACAAAGAGGAAGCTTACTGCCGAGTTCGAGATGAAGGACTTGGGTATGATGCACTATTTTCTAGGCATGGAGGTGTGGCAGAATGCAGATGGAATTTCGCTAGGACAAGGGAAGTATGTGGTAGAAATCCTGAAGATATTCAAAATGATGGAATGAAAGACCATGACCACACCTATGGAATCTAACATTAAGCTATTGAGTGATGCTTCATTAGAAGCGGTTGATGCTATGATGTATCGTCAGATGATTGGATCCTTGATGTACCTGATGAATACAAGACCAAATATTTGCTTTGCGGTGAACACATTGAGCCAGTTCTTGACAAATCCTAGACATGTTCACCTGATTGCTACAAAGCATATTCTAAGGTACCTGAAGGGTACAGTTGATTATGGGCTCAAGTATAAGGTGGATGAGAAGATTAACCTGGAGGGTTATGTGGATTCTAATTGGGAAGGAAATTCCATTGATAGGAAGAGAACTTCAGGGTGCTGCTTTAGTATGGGATCAAGTGTGATCTCTTGGTTTAGCAGGAAACAATCCTGTGTGGCACTAAGTACAACCGAAGCAGAGTATGTCACAGCTTGTTTAGCTAGTTGTGAAGAAGTGTGGCTGAGGAAGCTACTATTTGATTTATTTGATCTCCAGCTGGAAGCTACATGTTCACCTAATTGCTATAAAGGATATTCTAAGGTACCTGAAGGGTACAATTGATTATGGGCTCAAGTATAAGGTGGATGAGAAGATTAACCTGGAGGGTTATGTGGATTCTAATTGGGGAGGCAATGCCATTGATAGGAAGAGAACTTCGGGGTGCTACTTTAGTATGGGATCAAGTGTGATCTCTTGTTTTAGTAGGAAACAATCCTGTGTGGCACTAGTACAACCGAAGCAGAGTATGTCACAGCTTGTTTATCTAGTTGTGAAGAAGTGTGGTTGAGGAAGCTACTATCTGATTTATTTGATCTCCAGCTGGATGCTACTTGTATATATTGTGACAACTAGAGTTGTGTGATTTTTTTAGAGAACCTGGTGTTCCATGACAAGTCGAAGCATATTGAGATCAAATACCACTATATTAGGGATATGGTGCAGAGAGGAGAAATGAAGCTCCAATATGTTGCGACAGAAGAGCAGATAGCTGATGTGTTGACCAAGCCATTAGCTAGAGTGAAGTTTGAGTACTTCAGGGAGAATCTTGGTGTTCTCTAGATCGAGGTTCCTTCCAAGGGGAAGTGATGAGTCTGTGAGCCCTTCTGACATGGTGAGAGGATTGGTTCCTTCCATGATCAGATATAAGTGCTAAAGGCCATTCTTTGGGAGAATGGAGGCTCCTAGTCAGTTACCAGGAATACTCATCCTAGAGCTGAGATCCATTCTGATATGACTATGGGATTGGCTCCCACATGATCAGATGTAAGGGCGGTGCCATTCTAACATTGGGGCAAACCGGGCCCTCCCATGGTCAGATGTAAGGGCAGAGCCATTTTGACATGGGGGTAGGCTGGGCCCTCCCATGGTCAGATGTAAGGGTAGATGCATTCTGACATGGGGGAAGGCTGGGCCCTCCCATGGTCATATGTAAGGGTAGAGTCATTCTGACATGGGGGAAGGCTGGGCCCTCCCATGGTTGGATGTAAGGGCATAGCCATTCTGACATGGGGGCATCCTGGGCCCTCCCATGGTTAGATGTAAGGGCTAGGCCATTTTGAAATGGGGGTAGCGTAGGTCCTCCCATGCTCAGATATAAGAGTTGGGCCTTTCTAACATGATGGTGGATGTGTTCCTTTCATGACCATATGTGAGTGATGGGCGTCCCATTCTAACATGGGGGCAAGCTAGGCCCTCCCATGGTCAGATATAAGTGTTGGGAGGTCCTTTCTGACTGGGTTAGATATAAGTGTTGAAGAAGATGAAGACCTACCTAGAGGCTAGGCCTACAACTAGCATGAAAAAGTGCTCGCTTTGTAGAACTTCCTATGATGAGTAGAACTGAGACAACACCCATGATGATGACCAGTGATGATCCAGCAGTGATTATCCAATGATGATCCAGATCCAGTGATGATCTAGATCCAAGATGAAGATGACCTAAAGATGAAGATAACTTGATGATGATCCAGATGATACAGAGAAGAAGACTTGTGCTTATAAATTGTGTCGAGAGAATACCTTCCTAGTTAAGAGGGAGTGTTGAGGTATTTGTAACTTCAAAATGTATTCACTTGCATGTCTTATGTATTGTACCCAAATGTTTATTTTGGGAAGTATCTATAATGTAATTGAGCCATGTCATGCCCCAATTTTCCTATCGGTAGATTCAATAATGTAAGCAAGTCATGTCAAGTCATAGAGTGTAACCCTCTTTATTGATCAAGGGCTAAAGTCCTCGCAGTTGTGGAGCCTTGGGGTTAGTAGACTCTCCTAGAGAAGTTGGCCCTAGTGATTTATTGTCAAGTTGGGAATTAGTATAAATAGAAAGTGAGATTATCTATTTAAAACACATTCACTCACACTCAGTTGTATCACATAACTGAGAGAGAAGAAGAAGCTGGGACAAGAGAGAGAGAGAGACTACTGTTGTCAGGAGATAATCTTAATGTTTTTGGTTTTACTTTTTGTACTAATTCTATCTCTGAGGAAGTTGTGTGGTTTTCTCCTTTAAGGTTTCCCCAAGGAAAATATTTGTGTCTATTGTCTCTTGTGTTTGATTGATGTGCTTATTATTCTCTTAGTTAAAGATCCTAAGATAATGCTAGATTGAATGATAAAAATCTAACACCCTTAAATATAAAATGGTTGTAGATGAAATTTTGCTATAACTTGGCCATACAATGTCCATTAGAATTTAAATTTTAACAACAAGTAGCTTAAATCAATATCCCATTTCTCTCTAAATTTTAAATTTGGATTCATCGAGTTTATTTTTGAAAAGGTGAAAATAAAATTAGGTCAAGAAGAGCTACTAAAATTCTCGATACCCTAGACAAATTGTGTTTGTTGTGTATGGAAATTAAAAGTTCTATCATATTATGTGAATGATTTTAGGGTATTAAACTATATGGCTATATTTTTAGTGGATTGGTTTTAACCATTTCTAGTCTTACATTGGTCTCTCAAAAAAAGGGAGAGGCTAGATACCCGATACCCCTCAAATCATATGAATGATATGCATATGTAATTCTGTAACTATTATAAATTATTTTGAAGATTGTTGTGAGGTATTTAAATCTATCATTTGATGAGATTGTATCATATTTTGGCCTCAATATTGTGATTTCCTATTCTATAAGGACTTATACAATTTTTTAAAACCATGTATTTAGTGAAATGGTAATACTAATCAAAGTAAGATCTTGAATTGATTTTATTTTATAAAACGTATTCTTAGATAGATTTTGTATTTAGAAATTGTAAACTTGACTCATGTAGACTAATATAAATCCAAAATTTTTCATCTAATCAAGAGAAAGATTTTCTATAAGGACCCAACATGATGTGTGATTGGAAATGGAATGATGGATGGAACAGTAAGAAAAAATGACTAAGAATGCATGGAAAGTCCATACGATTTGATATCCTTGGTGATCAACTCACTAGTGACAATAAAAATATGGTTAGGATTTTGTACTATCATGTAGGCTAGGAGGATCGACGATTTCTCTCCTCGTAAGGGAGGATGACCAACAAGGTGTTACATAGAAGGAATTAATGGAGGATGATGTGATTAGAAACAAGATGGATTATGTGTGTTGTCTATGGAAATGAAAAAGTATTGCTAAGTGCATTAATATGTGTGGACATATAGTGAATCAGATACATGATTTTCATGCACTATCATGTGGTGGCTAGATTTATGAAAATATGTTCTCATGTTGGGAAGTCGATTATTCAAGTATGATTGGACTGGGGGAGGAATTAGAAGGTTTCCTATGGATGGGAGACAATGATGAAACATCACCTACAATGAAATGAGCATTCTATCATACCACAAGTATAATGTGTATGGATAGGGTTTGGTTAGGACATGTCAATTAGGAATAATCCAGGTGATACAAGAAGTTGTAGGTCATTCCCAATTAGAAAGGTGACATAAATGTTACATGTTGACTAGGATTATGGAGGATTATGGGTTGCTTAATCATAAAACAATTCTATACTCATGTATCTTATACTCCAACACCCCTTCCATTGAAGGATATGATGAGGATATGTAGACGAGGAGGTCAAGAATTCAAGCGAGGAGTATGTAAGGACATCACTTAAGTTTCCATTGGTGATGGAAAGCTATATGGAACACCCAAAAAACATGAATAAGGGAGCATGATGATTCCATACAATTTAGTAGACTTGGTGATGAGCTCATTGGGTGTAGCCATGATATTGTTATGATGGTGTACTAGCATGTAGGATAGGATAACCAAGGACGTATTGCTTCGGAGGTGTGGACAATCAATGAGGTGTTTCATAGTAGTATTTGAGGAATTTTGTAAACCTTTTGTTGACAGGGATAAGGTTGTGCCTTAGATATAATTAAGAGGACCCTATACCTGAGTTCACCTTCTTTGGATGTAATCTATATTTTGTCTTCAAAAAATATCGCACATGATTCAAATCCATGAACTTAAAATAACGTGGACAATTCTTGCAAGCATGTGAAAATTGAATTTTTTTGGTAAATTAAAGGTTCATAGAATTGGTTAATACACATCTATGAGAGATTACAAAGTGATTTATATCCCCTAACTCACAAATTAGGAGTAATCCATATTTCCAATTGTCCCCATCAATCATTTGTATCCCATTTCAAATGAAGAGCATTCACATGTGAATTGGGTCTTTGTTGGAGCTCAGACTTTTCCTATAAAAAATTCCATGGGGATACCATTTGAAGAAGAGATGAATTAAAATTTTATATTGGAGGAATGATACTCGAGATCATAATTTTTACTCTCTTATCTCTACCTTTCATTTCACTCATGCTTGCTTGAGGTCCTTCTTCAAGGAGATAAGTGTTCTCCATTCACCATTGTTTCAGAGATATTTCAAGAAGGTGAATTATCCATTCCAAGGAGAGTGTTGGATTCCATTTGATTCCAACCACTCTTACTAAGTCATAACACATATTTTATTATTTTTTCTTTGGACTAATATTTGAGCATTACTATTTCCTTCCACTTTTTTGCATTTGAACAATATTCTTGTAATTAACCTGGTAGATTGATTGCTTGTA
The DNA here is from genome assembly GCA_001517045.1 of Pseudotsuga menziesii. NCBI lineage: Eukaryota > Viridiplantae > Streptophyta > Pinopsida > Pinales > Pinaceae > Pseudotsuga > Pseudotsuga menziesii. The sequence continues at coordinate 342,702 of LPNX010995075.1, read as the reverse complement.
TGCTTCTTATGTTATTAATTTATGTTAGGGTACTCTTATGCTAGTATCACTACTAATAATAGTATGTTTTCTAACTCACAACCTAGTTTAGATAGTGTTTTTCTCACCAATGCAACAAAATCCCCAAAGAAATATGTATGTTTTCACAAACATGTGTGTGTGTGTGTGTGTTCATATACATTTATACACACACACATATGTATGCATGTTTTTTTTGGAAATACTGAGAGGGGGATGGATCAATATTGAGAAATTTTTATCATTTCAAACATTAGTTATATCATGTAAACATTAAACATTAATAATTTCATTCATCATCACATAAACCATACATAGTGCACAAGAGATTTAACGTGGAAACCCAAACAAGAGAAAACCACAAAATGTTTTTCTTATATCATGTCAATATTAAATTCATAGAAAGTAATGACTTCCAATATTCTCCAACATAAACTAGAAGGAGGCACCAACCACTTCATTTATAGGCACAAACCTAAAAGAGGATCCTACTCCCTAATTTACCAGCATTGATTGGAAGGAAGCTCCAACCCCGTAAGATCATAGGACCAAACCTGAAGAGAGGAATCCAATCCTTAGTGAGATCCAACTCACTACCTTTACCAGCACCACCTGGAAGGAAACTAGAACTATCTATCCTTACGCCATACTTCCACCCTAATATGAATAAGAGAATCAATCTATCATTGTTACCGCCTCTATCACAACCTGTACCTGTATCATTGTCTCTTTCAATATATACATTTATCACTTCATTGATTAATATGTACCTATATCATTGTATCTATCATCTTGTATCATTATATCACTACCTATATCAACCTATCACATTCACTATCTCTGTCACAATGCCCCAATCATTGTCTCTATCAAGATGTATCATTGTGTCTATAAACCTAACCTGCATCTCTATATTTGTACCTATATAATCATCCCTTTCACAATCACTATATCTCTATCCCAATGCCACAATCACTGCCTCTATATCAATACCACAATCAATACCACAACGCCACAATCATTGTCACATTGTCTCAATATCTATCACACTATATCAACATGTGCATGCCTCAAGTATCTACCTAGAAACAATCGTCCATCAATTTCATTTGGATCATCAACTTTTAAATAATATACATTTCCAAAACATTGAACATTTCAAGATATGAGCCATATTCCACAACATAACTATGGACTATGCCAAGATAATCACTATGATCTATTCCAATACCATCATACAATATGTCCATATACTAACCATGATCTATACAAACAAATCACCAAGATATATGTCAAGATCATCACAAAATATGCACCAACATCTATGCCAATATCACCATCAAGTATTCCAAGAGATAATCACAATAACATATACAAAATTCATACCTTTTCAACACAACAAGATGGACCCTAGTCCATGAGAGGCATGGCCATCGCAATAGAGACCCAGGCATAAGAACCACACCATATATATGCCAAGATAATGATAATCATATAACCCATAACATATATAATGAATTAAAAAATATATACCAAGAGAGATGTGTGGAAATTGAACCCAAGTGTTAGAATAATTACACTCACAAAATTGCTAATCAAACATGCAAAATTATCAACAAAGGAGACTGAAATTGGAGCATAACACTAATCTGTATTGAATAAGTGTACAATAGTAAACCTTGTGAAGTAATAGGATGCTGCAATATAAAATTACATGATATATTCGAATGCATAAGGATGCCATTCGAAATAGTAAAAAAGTAGGCTTACCAAATCTAGTGAAATCCCCCATAGGTGCATAAAGCAGTTTTCAAATCCACTTAGAGGCTCACGAATCGACAAAGTAAAGTAGGAAATATAATAAGCGATGGAAATTCAAATAATACATGATTTTATTAGGAGAAAAGGATGGAGTATGATGTGGGAAGAAAACAAGTCAACTACACCTAGTCTTGCTTTCCCTTTTGCCTTATTTCTAAATAAAATAGGCAACTTTGCAGAAAAAGCAGATATGTGCTTTGGAGGATCTGGAATAAAGATGACATGATAAATATGGTTTCCAGGAGGTTTCCCAAGTTCTCCATGACTCATTTTTATCAAGTTTTACTTCTATGACATGTAGAAGACAACTTGCATAGAGTGGAATATAGGAAACTAGGCACATAAGACAAAAATGAATTAGTTAATGTCTAAGGTAGGTAAATATGGGTTGATTATTCTAACGCCCCCCTTTAATCCTGAATTTATGAGTAATTATTAGAAAAATATAGGGCCTAGCAACAAGTATTAGTCACTTTTTACATACTTCATCTCCATTTAACCAAGGAAAGAGGCAAAAACCCAGTGGGAAAATCCTCCCTTAAACATGGACAGTAAAACAAAATTTGAAAATATTGTCATCAATCATGATTCATAGCATGATCAGCAATCCCCAGAAGTGATTTGATATTGTTGAATGTCTTCTCACAAAAAACTTTGGTGAAGATGTCTGCTACTTGTTCTGAAGATGCACAGAAGAGTAGGTGAATGGTGTCATCATGCACAAGCTGTCTGATGTAGTGCATATGGATCTCAATGTGTTTGGTTCTCTGTATCTAAACTGAATCATTGCAGATTTGAATTGTGCTCTGATTATCACAATAGATAATAGTTTAAAACTCTGATTCGAATCCACACTCACCAAGTATTCCCTGCAACCATAAACATTGAGTTGCTGCATTTACAACTCCTATGTACTCTTCTTTTGTAGATGAGAGTGCTATGGAACTCTACTTCTTTCTTGACCAGCTGATTGGTCCTTATGCAAGCATGAACACATATCTTGATGTTGAATTTTGATCTGTGTTGTCACCTGCCCAATCATTGTCAATAAACCCAATCAAATCAAGATCAGATTTAGCTTTGTAGAAGATCCCATGAGTTCTTGTTCCTTGAAAAAAGTTAAGGATCCTTTTGGCTTCTCTTGAATGGATCTCATGAGGCTGATCCATGTATCTTGAAGCCACACTAACTGCATAAGAAATATCAGGTCGAGTGTGTGTAAGGTAAAGCAAACACCCAATCAACTGCCTATACAGTGTATTATTTACCATAGGAGAAGAACCTTCTTCTTCAAGCTTAACTCTTGAAAGGAAGGGAGTCTTGCTTGGCTTGCAATATTTCATGTTGAACTTGTTCAGAAAATCTAAGGAATACTTGGACTGATGTACTTTTATTCCATGTTGGGATTGAGCAATTTCGAGACCCAAGAATTGGCTCAACAACCCCAAATCAGTCATAGAAAAGGCATGGTTCATTGCATCCTTCAAGGAGTCAATCTCTTTCTTTGAACTTCCTGTAATCAGAAGGTCATCCACATACAAGACAATAATCATCAAATAACCATGAATCAGCTTCAAATAAACATTAGGATTGGACTTGCATCGAACAAAACTCAATGAAAGCAGAAAGCCATCAATCTTGGCATACCAAGCCCTAGGGGCTTTCTTGAGCCCATATAATGATTTCTTTAACATGCACAAAAAAGATGGATCAGAAACAAACCCTTGAGGTTGATGCATGTAAATATCTTCAGTAAAATCTCCATTTAGGAAAGCACACTTCACATCCATGTGATGTACCTCCCACTGCTTCGATGCTGCAATGGCTAAAGCTAGCCTTATGGAGTCCATCTTTGCCACTGGTGCAAAGGTTTCATTGTAGTCAATACCATGTACCTGTGAGTATCCCTTGGATACCAATATTGCCTTATATTTCAAAGTTGAACCATCAGCAGCAAACTTAGTCTTGAAAACCCACTTACATTGAACTAGCTTCCTCCTTGGGGGAAGATCAACCAGTTCCCAAGTGTTGTTCTTTTGGAGCGAGCTGAATTATAATTTCATGGATGTTTTCCATATTGTATCATGTGAAACATATTCATATTTCTATGGGCCTGATTCAACCATCATATATCACTTCTCTACAAACAAAGGGTCTTTCATACACATGGCACTCTCAAACTGAGATTTAGTCCTCCTAGGGTGACTAGGGTTTCTAGCTAGTTCCCCAGTTGCATGAATGGTATTTGCTGCCCATTTTGGTATTGTAGGACTGTCATGATCTGAAATTAAATCATCATTATTAGACATCAGAATCAGAAAACTCATTTTTCTCTCCACTTACATTCAATGGATCTGGTGGTGAAGAAGACTCTCCAACTTCAACTACTAGTAAAGGCTCTTCTTGGAACATAACACTCCTTTCCATGAAGGATTTGTTTGTTCTCAATTTTATCATATTTTACCCTTTTGAATATTCAAAATACCCAACAAAAAGGAACTCTTGGATTTGGGGCTGCAATTTTTTTCTCTTTTCAGTTGGAATTCTAGCCCAAGACTTTGAGCCAAAAATCCTGAAATGGGACACATCTGGCTTGTGCCCACTCCAAGATTTGAAAGGAGTAATACCATTAATATTTTTATGAGACACCCTATTCTGGATGTAGGATGCACATTTTATAGCCTCTGCCCAAAACTTTGGTGGCAAAGTCTTAGCCTCCATCATACAGGTTGCCATCTCCTTCAGTGACCTATTCTTTCTCTCAGCAACACCATTTTGCTGTGGTGTGTAAGAGATCAAATCCTGCATCTGAATACCTACATATTTACAATACTAAATGAACTCAGACTTGACATACTCACCACCATTTTCAGATCTGAGGATCTTGAGTCTCCTCCTAGACTGGTTTTCAACCAAGGCTTTAAAGACTTTGAAGAGGTCAAAAACTTCAGACTTATGCTTTAGGAAGTAAACCCAACAATACCTGGAAAATTCATCTATGAAGTTCAATGCATATTTGGATTGACTCATGGACATATGAGGAAATGGGCCAGCAACATCACTGTGGATCAACTCAAGAGGTGCAGAGGTTCTCTCATGACTAGCTCTCTCAAATTTGTGCTCTGGGTGTTTTCCTAGGATACAACCTTGACAGACTCCGTTGGAAAAATTAATCTTTGGTAACCCTATGACCATATATTTTTCACTCAGATCAGAAAGATACTTATAGTTAATATGGCCAAATATTTCATGCCAAATATTGCTTGCCTCATTAGCATGAATCAGAAGAGCAGAGGGGTTTGAGTAGGGTAGAAAATGGGAAAACATGTATACCTTCGAAGTGTGATCAACAACACCTTTTGCAATGACTTTACCATTCGATATCTCTATGATATCAACATCATCAGGGGAGAAGATGACCTTCTTTGGAGACCCTATGTGAGTCATTTGATACACTGACAAGAGGTTAGAGGCAAGACCTGGAACATACAACACATTATTGAACTTAGCATGATCAATATCAATCCTTCCTTTCCCCAAACTGTCAGTGGGAGAGTCATCTCCCAACACTATTGGTGGACCTTTCGACATGTCAAGAGAGGAGAATGCGTCCTTGGTCGAAACCATATGTCTAGAAGCTCCAGAGTCTATGGTGAAGCTATGTGAGCTTGATGTGCCAGCAACCAAAGCATGTACTCTCTCTCTGTCCTTAGAATTTGATCCTCTTTCCCTCTTCTTTGAGAAATCAGGAAGGGAGATTTTATTCTTCTCTAGGATTTGGGTCAACATGTCAATTTTATTCTTCATACAGGAGCTCTCATGATGATAGCCCTTACTGCAGTATGCGCACTTGCTCATTTCTCCTTTGTTCTTCTTCTTTTGGAAGTTCTTCTTGGAGCCTTGGGGCTCCTCTTGAGACTTGTTCTTGTCTCTCTTTTTCTTAGATGGCTTATTTATCTTTCTTCTTGCCTTTTGAATCCACCCTTGAATCTCCAGAAACCAAAGCTTGGCCTTTGGAAGGTTTGATGGTGCCCATCATCACCAATTTATCTTGTTCCTGTGTGAGGGATTCCCTGAACTCTGCAAGCTTAGCCATCTTCCAGGATTGAGCTGTCAATTTGGTGGCATGGAAGGTCAAAACAAACACTGAATAGTTAGGTGCAAGATTGGAGAGTATGGCCAAAACTAGTTGCTCTTCCTTCTTTTCAATTCCACACTGTTTTAGCTGCAAAACAAGGGCTTTAAACTTGGAAAAATAGATTTGCAAGGATTCGAAGCTACTAGGACTCAAAGAGATCAATTCATTCTCGATTTGATGTCCTCTCATCTCATATGTCTTACCAAAAATATATACAATCTTCTCTCACACTTCATTAGGTGATGTCAATCCATCAAGATGGAAGAGGAGGTCTCTTGAAATGCTTAGACACAAAAGACCATAGGCCTCATCCCTTCTGTTGTGCCATTTTATTTTCTCTATAGATGCATTGGGATCTGCCTCAGTTGCCATAGTCACCCTGTAGAGACCTTTATCTCTCAACAGTATCTCCATCTCATCTTTCCATTCAAATAAATTAAATGGAATGAAGATGATCTTCTAAGATTGATCCATAGCTTAAAAACTGTGCCCTTCAGTCAGCAAAATATGCTCCCAGTCAAGATGTAAAACCTGCAATAGAAATATGGAAAGAGAGAAATTGATCTACAAAGGCTCTAATACCATGTGGAAATTGAACCCAAGTGATAGAACAATTACACTCACAAAATTGCTAATCAAGCATGCAAAATTACCAACAAAGGAGACTAAAACTAGAGCATAACACTAATTTGTATTGAATAAGTGTACAATATCCAACCTTATGAAGTCATAGGTTGCTGAAATATATAATTAAATGAGATATTTGAATGCATATGGATTCCATTCGAAATAGTCAAAAAGTACGCTTACTAAATCTAGTCAAATCCCCCATAGGTACATAAAGCAATTTCCAAATCCACATAGAGGCTCAGGAATTGGCAAAGTCAAGTAGGAAAGCTAATAAGGGATGGAAATACAACTAATACATGCTTTTATTAGGAGAAAAGGATAGAGGATGATGTGGGAAAAAAACAAGTCAACTACACCTAGTCTTGCTTTCCCTTTTGCCTTATTTCTAAATAAAATAGGTAGCTTTGCAGAAAACGTAGATATGTGCTTTGGAGGATCTAGAATAAATCAGACATGCTAAATATGGTTTCTAGGAGTTTTCCCAAGCGCTCCATGACTCAGTTTTAGCAAGTTTGACTTCTATGACATGTAGAAGACAACTTGCATAGAGTGGAATATAAGAAACTAGGAAAATAAGACAAAAATGAATTAATTAATGTCTAAGGTAGTTAAATATGGGTTTATTATTCTAACAAGAGGCTCACATACCAATATCCAAGATGATCTCTATCCATGAAAGACATGTGTCGTCATAAGAGAAACTCACAAGCATGAACAACAATTTTTCCAAGATTACAAGATGAAGAGATAATATATAAACTAGAAGAGTATCTATATAGATTCATCACATATCCCTTGAAACCATATTTCCAATCAGACAATAATTTTGTAATTCCGATACCGTATGATAAAGTTATGTCATTTTTCGTGAATCTCCTCAATACTCAAAGATGCCCAGAAATTGCTCATCCAAAAAGTTTCTCACTTTCTCTCCAAATACACACAATAAAAAGAGAGACTTGATTGATGATCAAATGAAATATTTGTCCTTATATTTATACAATTTATCATTATATAGTATCTTATTTTAGTGTCTCTTTAAACTCATCCTTAATTTGTGAATCTACATATTTTAAGGGGGGCTCAATCATTAGTACCCCACCTCAAGAGTCCATCACAACACTTCATGCCAAAAATTCATTATCACTTCATATATTATTGAAAATGGGCCCTATGTATTTAACACATCATCATACTTGGACGATATACCATTATTTCTTGCGGGGATATGTAATGAACCTAGGAATAAAATCAAACTCACTAACTATATGCAATCAACTTAAGATAACTAGTTGACAACTGGGAAATTTTATTAATTAAAAAGAGGGATTGAAATGGGATTTTTAGGTGAAACCAAAATAAAATATATAATACTTAATTTTAATGTTCCTAAGCACCTTGATGTTGGGCCCTTTCAGGTTTTGAGCATCATCCAGGGTAAAGTCTACTACCAAGATTATGGGAGTCCCAACTGGTGCAAACTGAAATATTAACAAGTTGTTCCAAGAAAACAAATGATAATAGGAACTTAGGAGTGTTATAGAAATATGTTTAGTATTCTGACATAAGGTTTAAAACAGGTCTGAATAGTCACAAACAAATCTAAGGGTCTCACTAGGAAAACTAGTCACTAGGACTATGCAGCTAGTGAGACTTTTGTGATGTACAAACACATAAAAAAAGTGTTTCTAATATTCAGTTTCAGATGTTATATATCATAATATTAATTTTAATTAAATTTTCTAAAAAAAATAAAGGAAATGGAATTGTTAAAAATGACTAATTAGTTTGAACTAGAAAACTAGCTCATTTTTCATTGAAATCTAGTCAACGCATAAAAGATTATTATGAAACTTAATTAATATAGTTCACAATGTTGTGTAATTTTTAGATACATTAAATAATATCATAATAATTCAATTATATTTGAAATACATCTCACAATAATTTCATATGTATCCTCTCATAGCCAAAATCCCAAGAGTATGGCTCCAAAGCTAGGAAACCAAGGAGAATCGAACCATGAACCTCTCAAAATCTATGAATGACCTAGAAATCATATGAACCTGATGTTATAAAATATATTTGACATAATTACATGAAATATATAATATTGGGGTAAAAAATCCCATTACATTGCTCCAAAAATTGCCAAATTCATAGAATGGAGAGAAGGAAGGAAGAAGAGTGAATATCATTGATATGATCCCCCCAAGATATTCTGAATGCTACAATAAGAAAATTAAGGATACATAAGGAACTTAAACAAATATTATCCAATGAATTCACTGACATGACATACCAAAACAGAATATTCGCTGGCTAAGGGGAACACTACCCAAAGCTACAACCAGTGAGAGCAACTCTCAAACTCAAAAAAAAAGATCAAAAGTTGTGAGAGGGGTTTGCTATCATTCTTTTATATAATAATTAGGATTCAAGTTAAAATTGGCTCAATAGGTGCCCCACTTCCCTTGCCTAATGCACCCATGAATGAATGCAAAAACTTTCTTGCTTTCTTTCTTTTCCCGTCATATGCCTTTCTCTCCCTTTAGAAATTGTTCCCTCCAAGAGTTTTCTGCTTTTAGTATGAATTTATTTTATCCTCTTTAGAAGCTGCACCCTTCCTAATTTTATGATTACTTACCTTTTTTCATTTTTTAAATCGCGCCCTCCAAAATTTGTCCGCTTTTCATGTTGATAACTTTTCTGCACTTTCCTTCTTTTTGCATTGCTTTTTTGGCTGACCACATTTTATGCCACTTTCTATATTTTTCCTGGATTTATGGATATTTCTTTATTTTACAATGGTTTCCATTTACAGTAACAACTGATTGAGTCAATAAGGCCCCATGCACCACCTTATCCCCTAATACATCACTTAGCATAATTTTTAATTAAACTCACATTAAAAAACAATTTAAATAGTTCTAATCCTAAGTTTGGCAAATTTACACACTATGGGCAATTAGTTTATCAAAATGAACTCATCATCAGTTATATTATTATTCCACTAGGAATCATGGTGTTATCAAAGGATAGGGGTTTAACATGGTGTTATTAAGAAAAATTGGGGACATTACAATACTCCGCTCCCAAAATTTCTTGTCCTCAAGTAGGAACCAACTCCAACCATCTATGGATCCAACCATTGACTTTAATCCTCAATAGGTGTTGTTGGTTATCCAGAATTGGAAATACTCAATCACAAGCTAAATACCAAAGGTCCACCATGTTTCTCTTGCACCACTTTGATTATAATAATTTCCCCCAATGTCTAACCCTTCTTCCACAAACTTCTCAACTAGTTAAGATAACTTAGTAGAATGCCTAGATCATACTTCCTCCTCTGCAGGGATCTAAATTATCCTAACACTTTTGGAAATTTTTCTTTCAAAGCAATTTTAGGGTCCCACAACTATATTGGAATCCCACCACTTCCATTGCATCTGAAAACTTCCACCATTAGGTTCAACAATATTTGGACATCTTCTTGTGCAAGTTGATTTCTGTCATGCACTGTTGCATCCCACATTCTATGAATGCAAGATGATAAATTTTCCGCATATATGCATAACCAATCTTTCTAATTTTTTTTACCCAATGAATCGAGTAACTTCCATACATTTATTTTCTACTTCTCACATAATATGACAATGCCATATGCATCTATAAATATGCTACAAATGCAAACTAATCTCTTACCAATGTGAGCCAAGATTGCACACCCTTTAGTCTCCATATATGTTATGTATCTACCCATCCAAGATTAATAGTAACCTTTTATTGCTGATCCATATAGGATTTGATCATCCATATTCCTCATGATGAATTCATACACCCATAAATGTATATCATGAATCCTTTCTTCCAAGACTTGTACGTCAAACAATGCTTAACCCATGGAAGCAAGCATGGTTCACCAATGAATATTCATTTCGGTGATGTACTTGTCTACCCAATCCTTAGATAAAAAATACCACTACATGTAACCTCAAATAGTATTTCCCCAGTTATTTTTCCCATATATAAGTCCTCCTCGTGACTCTTCTTCAAATCAACAAATGCTTGGCCAAAATTTTCTTCATCTTTCCTCTTCATAAGAGCATACAAATCTAAATTTTTTTCATGACCCATCATCACTTGAGGGTCATATACAAAACTATGATTGTAATAATCCATATGAATCTAATTTATAATGGAATTGGAGGAAAATTCATCTCTCCCAACTTCATACAAAATTTCTCTTCAAACTCGTAGGCAAGTAATATATGACAAGAGAAACCCTTACCTACATGTGCACTCATCTCTGAGGTGTGGTTATCCACCCAATCCATGTATGAATAAATGCCCTTATTTCATGGTCCAAGTGGATCAAATGTAACTACCTCCAAATAATTTCTCTCTCCCATAAAGGTAGCTCTTAATTCTTCTGATGTACTTCTAGCATTCGACTAACTTCCTCCATGACAGTTCTTTCCCAAAGATCAGACATTTTGGATTTCTCTTCTTTCGCATTAAATTTACCAATGAATGATGTGTCAAAGAGTCTCCTACTAAGGTGAAAAATAATGGTGCATGCTTTAATATCCATCTCCATTATGTAATCATCTACCCAATCCTTGGATAAATAAGCACATATTCTAGTTGATTCCCGTGACTTGTCCTCAACTATCTCTCCCATAGTTGAATACTCCTCATCATTATTTACAACAAGTGTTTGGACAATGTATTCAATATCTCCTCCCCTCACAAACACTTCTAAGAATGATGTGAACAATTAGCCACACATGTAGGATCACTATTGGTTATGGTAAAGTAATGGGAATCTTCTAATTCCACATGAAAATGCTTTCCTTCGAATACTGCTCTGTCTTAAACAAATTTGAGAGAAATATCTCGGTCTATGAACAACTGCAAGTAGTCATTATTCATTTCTTCCATCTCTCTTATCATGATGCACAATTCATATCTATATACTCTTCCCACATTTCCACTTTGGCTCTCCTCCATTTGGACTCTCCCAACAAGATCTTCCAGAATCTTGTGTGTGCCATTAGTTCTAGATAGAACCTATAGTAACCTTTCCTATGTGACTAAGAGTAGGCTCTCTAAGTCACTCCATGGCTTAGTGGCAATATAGTGTTTGCTTCCACATATTGTCTCATCCCTCATATGTGAGTCATGCAAACTCCCATTTAATGATTTATCCTTGTCACTGCATTCATCCTTAACAGCCAAAACTTGTGCCCCAATACCAAAAGACTCAACCATGGAAATTTCCTCCTTGGAAGTGGTTGGATGCACATTATGATACAAAGGAATATATAAATCATAATTTGTTTCATACCTTTGGATCATATCTTCCTCCTCGTGTGTTATGGCTATGGTGGTATGCTCTTCCACCAAACCCTCTAAAACACACCCAAGTGGTGGTGGCGTGTATATTCTTAATTTTGAATCTCAAATGGTGATTTAAGATCTAATATAAGTTATTATTTTGTATCTTATCCAAAATATGACTTACCACCATTGGAAACATCATCCTCTTCTTCAATGATTCCAAGATCACTAATAGAGAAACTATAAGTGTTTTCATCTCTCACACTGGAAACAACCAGATGTTGAACTATTGAGTCTTCAACTGTGCTTGGATCCTATTCATGATCATATTATTTCAATGAAGATGAAGTTTCCACATATTTAATGGTACTTTTATTATCACTTGTGGAGAATCTTATTTAATAGATACCAAATAATCTCATAATGCTTGAACACGTAGGTTGATTTGCTGAATCTTCACCTTGTGTTCCTTCTTCTTCCTCTTTACTTAGAAAGGTGGGAAACTTGGTTCCTCAATGGATGGTTTTATTCCCTTTAATTAATACTAAATAAAAAATCCATACTTTATATATACATAATCCTTGAAATTCATGACTCCACTAATATCCTTCTCCAATGCTAGATACTATTGGTAGCAGCGAGGCTTATTTTCACATGATTCTATCACCTTTGCCTAGTATTTATTAACAATTGGAAAATTAAAACTGATATATTATCTATATGATGGATAATATAAGTAATCATACTCAACTCTTGGTAGGCCTCCATCAACATAGAGGGTTTATTCTTCATACTGTTTGCAGTACTCTTCATACTGCTCATCATAGTCATCATCAGAATAGGACATGGCCACAATTTTGTTCAAATTCAGAGATTAATTTCCAAAGGAGTGGAGGAAATATCTCTAATACCAGTGTAATGGACCTAATGTAGAAAATCAGGCTCACTAATTCTATGCAATCATCTTCAGATAACTAGTTGACATGTGGGAAATTTTATAAATTAAAAAGAGGGAATGAACTGGGATTTGTAGGTGAAACCAAAAGAAAAAATAGGAGACTGATTTTTAAGATTCCTAAGAACTTTTATGTTGGTCCCTTTTAGTTTTTTATCGTCATCCAGGATGAAGTCTACTACTAGGATTCTGGGAGTCCCAACCAGTGCAAAATGAAATCTTAACAAGTGGTTCCAAGTAACCAAAGGCTAAGAGGAAATTAGAATGGTTATATAAATATTTTTAGGATGATGAAATCAATATTTTCAGGATTAAAAAATTTCTTAACAGTCACAAAGAAATACAAGGGCCGCACCAACAAAACTAGTCACTAGGAGTATGCAACTAGTGAAACTTTTGTGATTTCCGAACACATAAAAAGTGTTAATAATATTCATTTTAAGAAATTATTTATCATAATTATAATTATAATTAATTTTTATAACATAAAATAAAGGAAATGGAATTTTTTAGACTAACTAAATAGTTCGAACTGGAAAACTAGCTCATTTTTCATTGAAATCTAGGCAGGGTGTAAAAGATTAATATGAAACTTAATTAAAATAGTTCATAATGATGTGTAATTTTCAGATACATTAAATAATATCATAAAAATTAAATTTTATTCGAAATACATCTCACAATAATCTCATAGGTATCCTTTCATTTCCAAAATCCCAAGAGTATGGCTTTAGAGCTAGGAAACCGAGGAGAATTGAACCGTGAACCTCCCAAAATATGTGAATGAAATAAAAATGATATGAAATTGATATTAGATAGTATATTGGACATAATTAAATTAAATATATAATACTGGGGTATAAATTCCCATTACATTGCTCCAAAAATTGTTAGAATGTCATAGAATGGAGAGAATGAAGGATTGAAGAGTGAATATCACTGATATGTGGCCTCCAAGATATTATAAATGATATGATAAGTATAGGAAGGAGAAATAAGTACCTAAAACAAATATTAGTAAATTTATTCACTTAAATGATAGACAAAAATACAAGATTCACTAGCTAAGGGGCACACCACCCAACGCTACAGTTGAGGCACATCACTCAACCAGTGAGTGCAACTCTCAAACTAAAAAACAAAATGATCAAAAGTTATGAAATGGGTGTGCTATAATTTTTTTATATAATAATTAGGATTCAAGGTTTAATTTCCTCAATAGGTGGACCACTTCCCTTTCCTAATGCTCTCTCATGAATGAATGAGGAAACTTGCTTGCTTTCTTGCTTTTCCCCTACATGCATTTTTCTCCCTTTGGAAACTGTACCCTCCAAGAGTTGCTTGATTTTAGTCTAACTTGCTATTATACTCTTTAGAAAATGTTCCCTTCCTTATTTTATGATGACTTACCATTTTTTCCTTTTTTGAAACCGTGCCTTCTAAAATATGCATGCTTTTCATCCTGACAGCTTTTATGCACTTGCCTTCTTTTTGCACTGTTTTTCTGGCTGACTGATTTTTTTTTCCACTTTATATATATTTTTCTTGATTTATGGATATTTATTTATTTTCCCATGGTTTCCATGTATAGTGAAAACTCATGGGGTCCACAAGGCCCCATGCACCACCTTAGACCCTAGTACATTCACTTAGCACAATTTTTAATTTAACTCATAGAAAAAAATAATTTAAATATTTATAATCCTAAGTTTGGAAAATTCAAACACTATGGGTAATTATTTCATCAAAATGAACCCATTATTAATTATATTATTATTCCACTAGGAATCGTGGGGTTCTCAAGGGCTAGGGGTTTAACATGGTGTTATTAAGAAAAATCGAGGGCATTACAATATCCTTTTCACTTCAAGTGGTCTAATGTGCCAAAGTACCACACATTTTGGGGGCATGTGGACCAAGAATTATTATTTTGGGGGTACTTCAAGCTTCACACCACTTGCTTTGGATGAGCTTTCAGACTCTTTAGGTCCTTCTCCACCATGGGTCATGTAACCCCAAACTCATGGGAAAGTGGACGAAACACTATTGTTTAAGAGTTTATTCATATTTTATTTCAACATTGCATTTTGGACCAATCCTTATTACTTCAGAGGCTACTTATCTTGGTCATATGGACCACTCCTCATGGTCATGTGGAGTTAATACCACTAATTTTGGGTTTATGTGGACCGATCATCATGATTTTGGGATATCTTTCATACTTCATCCCAATATTATTTGCACCAACCTTACAGGATCTCTAGGGCCTTCTTAAACATGGGTTCAAAATTGTTACATGAAAAACAATATCAATTTAATTAACCTAAATCAGATCAAATATTCACTAACTCTATTACACAATTTTTAAAACAAACTAGCTTATATGAAGGGTTATTTGCAAGCTGAATGAGTGAACAAAATGTGGATTTAGTAAGATCAACAAGGAAAGGGAAGGTTCCTGAATTTAAAAGTTTATATGCACAATTTTTTGGTATCTTTTAGGTTTCGAACATCATCCAGGATGAAGTCTACTTCCAGGCTCCTGGGAGTCCCAACATATGCCTACTAGAACCCTTACAATACAACCTCCAATCAACTAGTCATTATGACATGGGATTAAGGATACATTTAGAACTATGATATGGATTTATATATAATTATTTTAAGGTTTTTACATATCATAAATAGTCTATAAATATTATGGGGTTCACATTAGTAAAACTAGCTCTTAGGAAAACTCATGGGGTTCATCTTCTATCCTTTTCAAACATGTGAAGGGGGATACAAATTATATATTTTAAGAATTGTATCCTTATATGAGTATGTTAAGGACATGTAATAACCGTAATTACTAAAATTAGTGACATAGAGGTTGATTTATGCTTAATACAGTAAAACTAGTCAATTCTAGGTGCAAGTCTATACAAGGTTAACTTAAATCATGCCAAACTCATTCATTCTGATTGATATGCATTAAATTTTTAGATATTTTGAGATACATCAATAAAATCCATGGGAAGTCAAATGAATCTCATAGAAGGCTTACATAGCATTATTTAGCAAGGTACATCCATACATTGCATTGGGAAACCACAATCACTTAAACACTTGGATATTTGAACACTTAGTATTTTTTAGGAATTGGGGAACCTATGGATATGATAGTTCCACTTGAAACAATTTAATTAATGGCTGAAATCCACTAATAGCCACTCATGACTCCAACTCCAACACTCAGAAAGGAAGAGAAGACTAGCAAGAACTTCAAGATTCAAATGGGAGACTTCCAACATCTACAATGAAAATCAAATCGGCTTGGAATATGATGTAAAAATATGCAATAAGACTCCATTAATGGATGAACCATATTCATGAAAAAATATGGAACACAATTTCTAAGGGGAACATCACCCAAAGCTCAGTTGAGGCACATCACTCAACCCCTAAGAAGCAAATATCTGAAGACAAAAACAAAATTACCAAAAGTTGGAAGATGGGTGTTCTCTCATTACTTTATAGGAAAGTTGGATTCATGCTCAATCCACCTTGACCAATGCTCCCTCATGAGAGAATTAAGAAACTTTCTTGCTTTCTTGGTTTTTCCCTAACATTCCTTTTCTCCCTTTTGGAAATTGCACCCTACTGTTTTTAGACTGAATTTACTTTATCTCTTATAAAAAATGTGCCCTCCTACTTTTAGGTTGATTTTCCTTTCTCTTTTTTAGAAACTACGCCCTCCAAGAGTTGCCTAATTTTCACCCAGGAAACTTTTTTGTACTTTCCTGCATTATCCTTATTTTTATCTTCCAACTGTTTTTGGCATGCTTCTATCTTGTTTCTTGGGTTTTTGGACTTTCTTTATTTTCTCCAAGTTTCCCAGTTTTTGTTGAAAACCACATGGTCCACATGACCTTATGCACCCACCTTTTCACCAAATACATTTACTTAGCATAAAATTTAATTAAACCATGATGAGACAAATTTAAAATAAAAAACTTGCACCCTAATTATAATAATTTGCACATTTATTATTTGAAACAATTAACTCCTCCTGGGATATAATTACTAGGGGTTATGAATACACAACATTAAGTAGGTCACTTGGGAGGGACATTACAATCCTCCATTCCCAAAATTTTATTGACCTCAAGAAATTGTATTCTGAGGTGTTGCAGCACCTGTTCATTTTCCCATGTGGAATACTCACTGGGTAGCCCTTTCCATAAGACTAAATACTCCTTGATGGTTCTATTCCTTAGTATTCTCTCTCTATTATGCAATATTTTATCTAGTACCGATATTATATTCCCTTCATTATCAAAGGGTGGAAGTTCTACTAAAACTGTTACTTGTTTCCCCTCTTCCTTCTTTAAACATGAAACATGGAAAACATTATGTACCTTACTATGTTTGGGAAAATCCAACTTGTCAACAACTTCACCTACTTTCCTCACTATTATGTATGGGCCTTAGAACTATGGTTTTAAATTCTTAGCACCTTTACTCTTCAAATTTGATTGCATGTAGGGTTGCAATATCAAATACACTAAGTCATTCACCTAAAGATTCCTCTTAGTTATGTTCTTAAATTCATATATTTTTTGTTGGTTTTGAGTAGTCTACAAATTGTTCTTGAGTGCTTTCAAGATATCTTGAATCTCTTGAATCCAATCCTTATCTTTTTGTGCTCTACTTTCTCAAAAAAAATTATCCACATAAGTTGGGGCTTCATACCTATACAGTTCCTTGAAGAAATACATTCGTATTGACATATGATAAGTAGTACAGTAGGAGAACTCTCCCAAATGTAACCATCTGATCCATATCTTTTGCTGTCCTGTGACATAATTTATAAGATAACCTTCCGACCACTGATTGAACCTCTCAGTTTGGAAATAAGTTTGGGGATGATAAATTGTAGTAATATTCAATTATGTCCCCACCAATTTGAATAATTCTTTCCAAAAAACACTGATAAACTTACTATCTTTGTCACTGATTATTATCTTTGGAAATCCATGTAATTTGAACACCTCCTTAAGTAAGAGTTCAATAATTTGAGCTACTGAACTGGTTGAAGGAACAAAAATAAAGTGTGCAAACTTGGTTAGTCGGTCAACTACAAAATATATCCAATACTTACCTTGCACCATGGGTATTCCAGTGATAAAGTCCATTGAAATGTTCTCCCATTTTTTATTTGGAATTGGAAGCAGCTGAACCAGACTAGATAGATGTGTCTGCTCAACTTTATTTTTTTGGCATGTGTTAAATTCCCTCACCTGTCTTAAATCATTAGCTTTGGATCCCTTCTAGAAGAACCTCTCTCTAATATTTTGGTAAGTTTTCAGGTAGCTAGGATGCCCTGCTAGTGGTGAATCATGAGCAACCTCCAAAATATTATGTTTCAAATCTGATCCTGGTACCAAGTAAATCCTATCCTTGTAGTATATGATTCCATCCTCTAATTATACATGTGATCTCTGATTGTTCCATCTATTAATTCACATGCAAATTTATTTCTAGAGTACTCTAAGGACAGTTGCTCTTTCCAATCAATAGGGGACTCCATAGAATATAAAGTTGGTTTCCTTGACAGAGAATCTACTACTAAATACATATTCCCATTTTGTTTACTCTACATCAAATTCATAATCTTGAACTTTAGTCACCCACTTTTGTCTCCTGTCATTAAGCTCTTTTTGGGCTAAGAAATGTCTCAAGTTGTTGTGATAAGCTTTGACCATAAACTTACTTCCTACCATGTACTTTCATAATTTGGCTAAGGAATGTATTAAGGTCAACATACCTTTATCATAGATGGAATAATGTATTTCATGGGGTTGCACCTTTATCCTCTCAAATGAAATTGGGTGCTTTTTTTGCATGAGTACTACTCCAATGCCATCCCTCGAGGCGTCACACTAATGCACAAATGGTTGAGTGAACTCAAGTAGAGAAAGAAATAGGAAACTGATCATAACTATTTTCATCTTTTTAAAAACCTTTTCAGCTTCCTCTAACCCATAGAAGGCTTATTTCTTGGTAAGATCAGTCAAGGGATTTTCCAGTTGAGAAAATCCCTTGACAAACTTCCAATAGTAAGTATAGATTCCAAGGAATACTCTTAGTTCTGTGCCATTCTTGGGGCTTGGAAAATCGATGATAGCTTGGATATTTTCCATGTGGACCTTAACCCCCTCTTGTCTAATCACATTGACAATATACATAATATCAGTCATTCCAAACTCACATTTTGACAACTTTGCATATATGGACTTGTCTACAAGAATAGTTAGTACAACTTCTAAATGTTGCATATTTTCTTTTCAATTTTTACTATAAACTAAAATATCATAAAATAATACTAACACATACTTACAGAGTTGCTCTCTAAATACCATGTTCATGCAATATTAAAATTTTGCAAGTGCATTAGTCAAGAGAAAGGGCATGACTAAGAATTCAAAATGGCCATAATGACAACATAAGGTTTTCTTCTGTATGTCTTCTTCCCTCATTCGGATTTGATGATATCTAGAATGAAGGTTAATCTTGGATAAAAATTTGGGCCCATGCAACTGATCCATAAACTCAAAAATATTGGGGATTGGGTACTTTTTCTTAATGGTTCTCTTATTCAAGGCTCTGCATCTATGCACATCCTTAGGGCCCCATCTTTCATCTTCACTAAAACTACTGAGGAAGAAAAAGGAGTGGTACTTGGTCTAATCGACCCTAATTCCAATAGTTACTTTAAGGTACTCTCATTTTCATCTTTGATTATTTTGGGGTGATTATACTGTAAAATAATTATAGGAAGTGTCCCTACCTCGAACTCTATGACATGCTCAACTCCTCTATCTAGCGGTCTACCCAGAGGAAGACCTCAAAATGTTTTGTCATACTTTTTGAGAAATTCCTTTATGTCCTCAGGATGTTGGGAAATATCTATGGCTGATCCTTGGGAGCAACGAAACATTCAAAATCCCACTCTATGTCTTCATGTCTTAATACAAATCTCAAACTATGAGAAGATACCACTTGATTTGGGTAGGTATTCATACCTTTCAAAACAATTTGCTTTCCATCATAATTTTTTATCTTCATTTCTAGAAATTGGTAGTTCACATAATTTTCACCAATTGAAAATAACCATTAGAATCCCAACACTATTTTGGTGTCAGCTACATTCACCACATAAAAATTATCCATCACTATATAGTCCCCAATGGTCACTTGCAATTTTGGAATCCATTTTGTGTAGTCCATCGAATGATTATGAGGGGTTATGATAGTGAATCCATAAAAAGATTTAGTGGGAAGCTTCCTTTTGTCTTCCATTGTAGTATAATCAAAATCATGTTTGGATCCTCCATCCACAAAAATAACAGTCCTTTGTCCTTGGACTACTCCTTTGAATCGGAGAGTATGAAATATTGGTACCCCGAAAAAAACATCAATCTTCCTGGAATCCAGTTTTGGCTACTCCTCCTCATCAATTGATTCAAAATTTTCCTCTACATCCATTGGCTGGTGCCCATTATCTCTTTCATTTTCACTCTCATAAATAACTTCAATATAGTGTGCTTTTCCCTTAGCACATTTGTCGCCAGGAAACCATAGATCCTGGCATGAGAAGCACAATTTATTTATCCGCACAATTTATTTATCCTCAATTCATCATGATATTTAAAGAAGTTATCCCTCTTGCAATTTACACTTGTACCCTTTTGAAAAGGTCTCTTATCCTTGAACCTAGATGGAAAATTACTCTTTAGTGGGAATCTGGTTTTTGGGATACCATCTTGAAGGTATCGGGTCTTATCCATGGCATCATATAGTGTATAGGGATGATGATACTTAACTAGATATTTAAGTCATTATTCTAGTCCTTCTGTAAACAAAATAACTAAGTGAGATTCTAAAACATCATTAACCATGACAACCACCTTTTAAAATTATAAATTGTAAGAATCTGGACTTCCTGACTTCTTTAATTGAGCAAGATCCTTGAATGACATATCAGGATCCATTCTATAAAATATATTCACCAATCTTCTGGTGAACTACTAATAGGTAGTTATAGTATCATTCCCCAAAGTACTTAACACATGGAACCACCAATCACTTTCATATCCTTCCAAATGAAAAGAGGATATCCTAATGGCATCTATTTCAATCATTGGATTCAACTGAAAATAATTATCTAGATTTTGCACCCATGAGCCAGCAGTGCATTTTGTAGATCCATCAAAATAGGGAAGGGATATTTTTCCTATGGTTCTATGCAATTTAAATTTTTTATTAGGAATTATATTGCCTCCTCTAAATTTGGCCCTATCCTGATCATCACAATAATATTTAAAGGTCAAATGTTGTTTGAACTCTTCACTGAAAAACATGTATTATGTGAGCCAAACTTATATTGGTGTGGCTCCTTCAAATTGTAGTTCAGTTCCTCCACCCTATGCTCTGTAAAATTAGGCATAGTATACCTTGGTATATTTTTGAATTCATGTTTTATATTATGGGGTATAGTATTAGAAAATATTTTATCCTTGAAGGTTTTCTTTTCCTCTTGATGGGAACCACTACTGCTGAATTCCCCTTCTTACTTTTCTACCAACCTAGATAGAATATATTTGGTTTTTGTTTGCACTTGGGTAAATTTCTCCAGAAATTTTAGCATGTTATGTGCAAAAATTTCATCCTTCTCTTCTATACTTATACCTCTATCATCAATGCTTCCTTCCTCTCCCCTTATATTACCTTGGATGGAACCGACTTCCTCTTCTCCAACAATGAAGAGATCTTCAGGATTTTTTTGCTTTGGATTGGAATCTATTTTGTGACTTATCAAGGTAAATCAAGATCAGGTTTAGAGGAAAAATCTTTGATACCACTGTAATGAACCTAAATTAGATCAAATATTCACTAACTCTATTACACAAATTTTAAAACAAACTAGCTAATAGGTAGGGAAATTTGCTACGTGAATGAGTGAAGAAAATGAGGATTCAATAAGATAAATAATGAAATGGAAGGGTACTGAATGTTAAAGTTACTAAGAACAATTTTTTGGGACATTTTAGGTTTCAAACATCATCCAAGATAAAGTCTACTTCCGGGGTCGTGGGAGTCCCAATATCTTCCTACTATAACCCTTACAATACAGTCTCCAACCAACCAGTCATTATGAGATGGGATTAAGGAAACATTTAGAACTATAATATGGATGTATATATTAGTATTTATAGGTTTTAGTAGACCATAAACATTCTAGAAATATTTTTTGGTTCACATTAGTAAAATTAGCTCTTAGTACAACTCATGGGGTTCATCTTCTAGCTTTCCCAAATGGGTGAAGGGGGATATGAATTATATGTTTTAAGATGTGTATCCTTATATGAGTATTTTAAGGACATATAATAAAATTAATGACTGAAATTAGTGACATAGAGGTCGACTTATGCTTAATATAGTAAAACTAGTCAATTCTAGGTGCAAATCTAGACAAGGTTAAATTTAATCATGCCAAAATCATTCATTCTGATTCAGATTGTCATTAAAATTGTAGAGAGTGTTATTTATATTAATAAAATCCATGGTAACTCAAACTGAATCTCATAGAATTCTTACAAATCATTATTTATCAAGGTACATCCATACATTGCATTGGGAATCCACAATCATTGCAACACTTGGAGATTCAAACCCTGAGAATTATTCAGGAATTGGGAAACCTTTGTATCTAATAGGTACACTTGAAATGTTTTCATTAGTTTCTAAAATCCACTAATACCCACTCATCAATCGAACTCCAATGCTAAGAAAGAAAGATAAAACTATTAAGAACTTCAAGATTTGAATGGGAGTCTTCCAAGATCTGCAATGAAACTCAAATTGGATTGGAATATGAATTCAAGGCTTGCAATAATAATAATACTCCATTAATGTATACACCAGCTTCATGAACAAATATGGAACACAATTTCTAAGGGGCACATCACCAAAATCTTAGATGAAGCACATCACTCAACCACTAAGAAGCAAATTTCTCAAGACAAAAACAAAATGACTGAAATTTGGAAGAGGGGTGCACCCTCATTCCTTTATAGGAAATATAGCTTCATGCTCAATACAAATTGACCAATGCACCCTCATGAGTGAATGAAGAAACTTCCTTTCTTTCTTTATTTTTCTCTGACATGCCTTTTCTCCCTTTTGGAAATTGCGCCCTACTAACTTTAGTCTGACTTTCCTTTATCCATTTTATAAACTACACTCATGTTTTTAGGTTGAATTTCCTTTCTCTTTTTTAGAAACTGCACCCTCTATAAGTTTCCTTCTTTTCACCCTGACAACTTTTCTATAATTTCCTGCTTTATCCTTTTTTTCTCTTTTGACTATTTTTGGCATGCTTCTATCTTCTTCCATGTATTTTTGGACTTTCTTGATTTTCACTAGGTTACCTCTTTTGGTTGACAACCACATGTTCGACATGACCTTATGCGCCCACCTTGTCACCTATTACATTTACTTAGCATAAAATTTAATTAAACCATCATGAGAATAATTTAAAATAAAATAAAAGTTGCACCTTGTAGTAGGGCTTTCACCCTAGCTATGTGCAGAAACAGCTACCTTCCGTCTATAGGACGGGAGGATAGGGTCTCTGTGGATAGAAGAGAAACCTGCAGGAAAGGGTTAGTGAACCAAGCAAAACCTGCAGCACATTGTTAATGGAGAACCTACAAAAAAATGTGAGAAAAAACACCTACAAATAAAACAATCTACAAAACTAAGCTACTAACAAGAAATACACATTATACCTTCTAGTTTTGATGAAATAGGCCACCATGCCCTAGCAGGAAGCTAACTCTCTATGGAATGGGATTTGGCTAATGGATCAAGTGAGGGAGAGGGATGAATGGCTTGAGAGAGATGGGTATCAAGGCACTCATGCAGGAAAAGTAACGGTAGGTAGAGAAGGAATGTTTTGAGAGTGACCCCAACCCTTGTATTTATAGTTTTTTCTCAAGTTTTAGGGTTTTAAGCCCTTTCAGAGCTTTAGCCCCTTTTGCCCATTTCTTAGCTCCTTTGGTGTTTTTAGGCCCCTTTTAGGGGATTTAGCCCCTTTTTGAAGGCTTTAGCCCCTTTGTGCGCTATTTAGGCTCTTTTATGGGTTTTTAAGCCCTTTTTGGTGTTTTTGAGCCTTTACAAGGGTGTGGGGATCAATGAGGGTAGTGAAGTAGATGTCTTTGTGTGGTGTAGGTCATGTAGAGCTAATCAAGGGATTTTTTGGGTTAATATATTGCCCCCTAATGTGTGAGGGAAGGAGATCATCGTATGGCCAACAGACATCATAGGATTTTTTGGGGAGAGGTGGTGATTCCTGGGTTGGGACATGGTGGATTTTGGTTTTTGTATTAATATGGTTCCCATCAATGGGTGAGATACAAATAATGTGTGACAAGTATATGGATGACGCAGGTATCCCCATGCTCGTAACAATTTCAAAATAATAATGTGATCTAAGCTTACAAAATGAAAGAGTCGATCATGTACAACTGTTGTTACATAGCGGTGGCCTCATTGAGAGGCTGAATACAATACTGATATAAAGAATTGATACATTAGACTCATGGCATTCTTATGACATGGGTTAAAGATGGCCTCTTCATCTATTTAGGGACATTTGGAGGTGAAGTCCTTGGCTATGGGTGGCAACAATTTTTTTAAGAACCAGTCAAGGAAGATCCTATCATCAAGCTTGATCTTGCACAAGCTACGACGTCATTGCCACTCATGGATGTGGTCGGTTATGTGGGTGGTAGTGTTTTGGCGGAAAGATAGTAATATTTCCACCCCTTCATCATATCTGATGGGGAGTTGGAAATACTGTAGGAACATAAAGGAAAAGGATTTGAAGTCTGGGTACTTGGCTTGTGGCAGCTCAATGTACCACTTGGCTGCAACACCTGTGAGGGTGCGTTGGAAAATCCTAATTCTGATAGAATCATCTACGATGTTGTTTGATAAGAACCATAGGTGAAGTGTCATTATATGGTTTTGGGGGCAATCCCCTGCCTTCCCTTCAAACATAAGGATGTCTGAGGAGCGCTTGGTTATCATGGGAGGCCAATAGGATTGATGAAAGATAGGGTCATTGGTTAACCTGGCCAAGTTAGGCAGGTTGAGGTATGCCATGAAAGGGATGTTTGACCAAAGGTTGATGTGGAAAGAACCAGCCATGGTATTGGGGTTTGTAGTAACATTATGTCCCTGCATGACTGGGGGTACTTGTGGCATAGTTGTTAATGGGCCACTGCCCCTAGGTATGGCAAGTGGGACAGTGTGAGCAGAAGGGCCACTGGCCCTAGGTATAAAAGGTGGGATAATCTGAGTGGATGGGACACTGCCCCTAGGTATGAAAGGTGGGATAGTTTGACTAGAAGGTACAAGTGGAGGCAGCTGAGTTAGGACAATCTACATGGTAGTACTAGGACCACCAGCAGGGGTGCTGGTGGTAGTGTGAGGTATGGACATGGGTCCACTACCAGTCACCAGTACAGAAAGTGGATTCGGGTTTGCACCAGCCATGGGGCTAGATGGTGTAGTATGCAAATCTGGATCATGTTGATATGATTCTGAGTCTAAGTCAAAGGCTATCTGGCCTTTCGATGGTGTAGAGGGTCGTCGAGAATGGTCTTGATGATGTTGGATCAAGGACCTGAACTATGGTGGATCACCTCTTAGGCATGAAGAAGAGAATGGGGGATCAATTATGTCTGGTTGGTAGACCAAATGGTGTAATCTGGTAATGACGTTCTGGACCCCAGTTTCAATGGCTTCCTATTGGATTTTAGGTGGTCACTCGGCCACCAAGATTGACGAGAGATGGCACTTGGATTTTTCCTCACATGAGATCTAGTCAATCGGTGGGTTTTGTTTCCCTTTTCGCTTGGCAATTCCTCTCAGTAGCCAGCTACTTTGGGTTTCTCGTGGTACTCCTCACAATGATTTTTAGGGAAGATCCCAAGTATTTCCCACGGTTAAGGTAGTTATGAACTTATGTCCTCAAACTGTAAAGTTTTGAAATAATGAAAATTGATTAATTTTAATGGTTGGCTCAGCATCATGAATTGAGTTCGGTTGATTAAGTAGTGTGATTTTGTGCATCCTTGTGAGTGATTTCTATTTTTTGAGTTATTTTCTATTATTATGCTTCAATTTTGTGAATCTGCAACCATGGTTTATGAATACTTCTTAGCATATCTTTTTTTGGTTTGTTGTGCAGGTTGAATAATGGGAAACATGTGAACAAAACTGAAACAAAATAGAATTCTTAACTGAAACTAAACAAAAATCAAGATGTGTCTTATGAACAATTGTAAACCTGCTAGGTGACTACCCTATCCTTGTATTCCTCCTATACCAGGAAAGAGTGTTGGGATCTCAAAACAGTGGGAAAATCCCCCTCGTAGATCCTTAGGTCACTCTTTGAGTGCTGGTTGGTCAACAGGGAGGATGCGAACGCTGTGAGGCCCCCTGGGACTACCACCCCCTCTACCTTCCAAGTCACCTATTTTTAGTGGCTATGGAGAAATGACAGTGATAAGTTCCTATTACTATACTTGCTCAACCCTCTGTATTATCCCAGAATACCCTGGAGGGTGATGACTAGGTAGAGTAGGAAGGGTTAGGAAAGGGGTTAATTTCTAATGTTTAAGTAAAAACTGAAAAATAACTTACAGTACTTTAGCTAAGCCTTTAAACATATTTATGTGCATTAACAGCTAACCAAATAAATCATCAACCTACAAAACTACTTGCAGAAAGAGGCAGGCTGCTGGATAGTGGCGACAGAGCCACATCGATAGTCCGAACAACAAAAAACTGAATCCTGAGAGACAGATCGCCCTTTTTAGGGAAAATGTAGCGAGGGGGTCACCGGTTTCTGCCCAAAATAGTAGACTGGGTTGCTAAAAAACCAAAACAAGGAGCGACCGGGATCTTAGGAGTGAAGTCATTCTTTTCGAGCGTAAATGAGGGACTGGGTCTCTCTTTTAGGGGTTGAATGAGCGATTGGGTCACCCTTTTCAGCCCGATATGAGTGACCTGGAATGAAAACTTAACAATTTTAAAAAAGAGTTGGGAACGACCGACAGTAATAGGTACCATGGCCGAACGGGATCAGGTTGGCCTCAAGAGGGCTTGACTAGAAATGTAAATGATAAAAATAGAGATCTAAACTAGAAATAAAATAGAAATAAACTAGGTCAACAAAAATCTGAAAATAAACTGTAAAAACCAAGGGATCTTTTGGGATCAACCTAGTATGGTCTCCAAACTGTAGTAGGGATTTCACCCTAGCTATGTACAGAAACGACTACCTTTCATTTATAGGATGAAAGGATAGGGTCTTTGTGGATGGAAGAGAAACCTACAGGAAAGGGTTAGTGAACCAAGCAAAATCTATAGCACACTGTTAGTGAAGAACTTGCAAAACAATGTGAGAAAAACAACCTACAAATAAAACAATCTACAAAACTAAGCTACTAATAAGAAATACACATTATACCTTCTGGTTTTAATGAAATGGGCCACCATGCCCTAGAAGGAAACTACATCTCTATGGAATGGGATTTGGATAATGGAGCAAGTGAGGGAGAGGGATGAATGGATTGAGAGAGATGGGTCTCAAGGAACTCATGCGGGTAGAGTTTCTTCAATACTATCTTCCATCTTCCCTTTTGAATGAGATTTTGTAGTTGATCTTTTAGTAAGTGGTTCTCCTCTCTAATATTTTAGAGTTCCACTTCAATTTTCATTGATTTCAATATTAACTTTTCAAATTCTTTCTTTAAGGATTTTATTTCATATTCTTGTTCTTGATACAATTTTTTTTTCTTTTACATGCTTACTCCTTCTCTTTTAGTTGACTTGCTAGCACTGTATTCTCTTGTTGATACTTCTTCATGTGTTCCATTGGCATATTATTCTTATTTCATTCTTCCTTAAACTAATCTAGGGTACTAATCAGTTATGCTTTAAGATATATAACCCCTTCAATTTATGAATATTCTTTATCTTCAAAATCATTGCTTTCAGAACTCTCATGATCTATTTTGGATGTTCTTCATTTTCTGTATTTGACCTTTCATTTTGATTGTCTTCATGTTCATGGTGGATCAATCCCTTTATGTAAAAGTTTTGTATCTTGTCCCATAGTTCTTTAGTTGATGTACACTTTACAACGTTGTCTTTCATGGGATCATATAGTCCATGCAAGATGATATCCATTGAAATTGCATTATTCTTCCTTAAATCCTTCTTAGTTGTTGTTTTTGGTGGTCTTTCAGAGTAGTGTAGCAAATCACAATAGATTTCTCGAGACTCAAATATTGTCCCTATAAATAGGATCTTATCCTTATAATCAAAAGATCAAATTTTGATCCATGAAACAGAGGATCCCCATCTACAGAGTAAATAATTTCATGTTCTTTTATGATCTCCAGAAATATTCCTTCTAGTTGTTATATGTACTTGAAGGAACCTACTTTGATACCAATTGTTGGAAAAACTGAGAGGGGGGTGGGTTGGGGGGGGGTTGAATCGGTATTGTTCACCTTTTATTATTTCAAACATTAGTTATATCATGTAAAAATTAACCATTAATAGTGTCATTCATCATCACATAAACCATACACAGTGGACAAGATATTTAATGTGGAAACCCAAATGGGAGAAATCCACAAAATGTTTTTTCTTATATCATTTCAAGATTACATTCATAGGAAGCACCGACTTCCAATATTATCCAGCAGTAACTAGAAGGAGGCACCATCCCCCTCATTTATAGGAACCAAACTAAATGAATATCATACTCCCTGATTTACCAGCACCTACTTGAAGGAGGATCCAAGCCCCTAAGATCATAGGTACCAACCTGAAGACAGGAATCCAATTCTTAGTGAGCTCCAAGTCACTAGATTTACTAGCACCAAATGGAAGGAAGCTACAAATCCATATCCTTGCACCATTCTACCACCCTGACATGAATAAAAAAATCAATCTATCACTGTCAATGCCTCTATCACAACCTATACATGTATCATTATACCTTTTAATCTATACGCATATCACTTTCTCACTTAATCTATACTTGCATCACTGTCTTTTTCAACCTGTATCATTGTATCACTACCTTTGTCAACATATCATAGGCATTATCTTTATCACAATGCTCCAATCATTGTCTCTATCATCATGTAGCATTGTGTATATCAACATGTACCTACATCCCTGTCTTTGTACCTGTATAATTGTCCCTATCACAATCACTATATCTCTATCTCAATGCCACAATCAATGCCTCTATATCAATACCACAATCAATGTCCCAATGTCACAATCATTTTCACACTGTATCAATATCTGTCACACTATATAAAGTTATACATGCCTCAAGTATACCTATAAGTAATGATTCATCGATTTCATTTGGATCCTAAAATTCTACATCATAGACATTTCCAAAACATTGACATTCCAAGAGATGATCCATATGCCACAACATAACCATGGAATATGCTTATATAATCACTATGATTTATGCCAAGAACACCATACAATATGTCCAGATAATCGCCATGATATATACAAACAAATCACCAATATCTATGCTAAGAGCATCATAAACTATGCATCGACATCTATTCCAATATCATCATCAATTATTCCAAGAGATAATCACAAGAACATGTACAAACTTCATACCTTTTCAATACAACAAGATGGACCCTAGTCCATGAGAGGCATGCCATCACAAGAGAGACCCATGTATAAGAACCATACCGTATCTATGCCAATATAACCATCATCATATCCCCCATAACATATATCATTACTTCAAATATATATACCAAGAGAGAGGCTCACATACCAATATCCAAGACGAGCTCTATCCATGAAAGACACATGCCATCACAAGAGACACCCACAAGCATGAACCATACATTTTCCAATATAACAATATGAAGAGACAATATAGAAACCAAAAGAGTATGTAGAGATATTAACCACATATCCCTTGCAACCATATTTCCAATGAGCCAAGAATTTTGTAATTCTGATACCATATGAGAAAGTTATTGCATTTTTTGTGAATCTCCTCAATCCTCAAAGATGCCCAAAAATTGCTCCTCCAATAAGTTTCCCACTTTCTCTCCAAATATGTGTAATAGAAAGAGAGACTTTATTAATTATCAAATGAAATGTTTGTCCTTTTATTTATACACTTCATCATGATCTAGTGTCTTATTTTAGTGTCTCCTTATACTCATCCTTAATTTGTGAATCTACATATTTTAAGGGGGTCTCAGGGGTTAGTACCCACCTTAAGGGTCCATCATGAAACTTCATGCTGAAAATTCAATATCACTCCATATCTTCTCCATATGGGGGCACTAGGTCTTGAATACATCATCATACTTGGTGGATAACCCATTATTTCTTATGGAGATCCTTGCCACTTTAATTGGCTAATGGGCCAACGTACCATAACTTTTGGGGGCATGTGGAACAAGAATTATTATTTTGGGGATACTCCAACATTCCAACCAACTTTATTTGAACCAAATTTGGGGACTCTTTAGGGTATTTTCCACCATGGGTTACGTAACCCCAAACTCAGGACAAGTATATCAAACACTATTGTTTTCGGGTTTCTTCATCTTTTATTTCAACATTACCTGGTGGACCAATCCTTATTACTTCAGAGGATACTTCTCACGGTCATATGGACCAGTCCTACTGGTCATGTGGACCCAACACCAATACTTTTGGGATTATGTAGACCCATCATCATGATTTTGGGATATCTTTCATAATTCATCGCAATATTCTTTGCACCAACATTAGGGGCTCTGTAAGGCCTTATACAATGTGGGTTATGTGATCCCAACCACATGGTCATGTAGACCCAACACCACTATTTTATAAATTTCTTCACATTTCTTAGGAATACCTTTAGAAAATTTCTTACACTTATTATCATCATTGTCATGTGACCCACCATAATGGTCATGTGATCCATCATCATGGTCATGTAATGAAACATCACTTATTTAGGAAATTCTTCACACTTCTACATGATACTTTAGGGACCCCTTTATGCTCCACATCATCATGAGAATTAATAGATTCTCTACGGGATTTGTACCACTTATGTATAACTCAAAGTGTCTTGTCGTAAGGTCCATGCACAACTACTACTCCAAAAGGGGAACAATTTGGATTTTTATACACTTGTGATCAAGGAATTCCTTAGGTTCTCCTTTAGGGGATTTAAGGATTAATTATACATTGCCAAACAATTTATGTATACTACAACCACATAATCATTGTCACCTTGACATCAATGGAAACTTTTTCCAACAGTATTTGTATGTACATGCATATGGAATATATACATATATTGATATTGGAAATGAGGGTTTTGGAGTCACTATTGTTTCTCTATTATTGTTTCATTTATCCTTCCTAAAGCCACGGTATTATTTATACTCAAGGTTGGTGGGAAATGGGGTAGTTCCCAATGTATTGCTTAGTTTCCAAATCATATTATTGATATCCATGAGTATGTTATTCCACAAAAGGTTTTCCTTTCTTTTGGGTTGAATCATTTGAAATTTCTTGCTTAAATATGTTGTTTCTATTATTTCTTTAGGTTGTCATACTCTCTTCATATATGTTTTAATGGATTATGTGGGAACACATTTTCTTTTTTCCTTTTATTTCAAATTGGTATCGATGGAACAACCTACATTGCATATAAGTGTTTTTGGTTGATAAAAATGTGACTTGGGAAATACCTCTTGCATAGTTAGGATGAGCATGATAAGAAGAAGAAGGACATGGTGTATTGGAAACACTCCTATGTGTTGTGGATGTGTTTCTCTTTGGAATCCAAGGTAAGTGTCAATGCATGTTGTTGGGCCACTCATTTTGAATTTTGAAGATAATCATGTTGTGACAACATAAAGTACATAGTGGCATAGAGTCAATAAACATAATAGATCATAGTCACACCATACATAATAGATATTAACAACAACATTTAGGAACCTAAACATTAAAGGGAGACTAGGGTGAGAACAACGAGTAGGATTCCATGTGCTGAAATTTTTTTATGGAAAATGATACACCATTTTTGGGATTATATATGTAGATTAAGTCATTAATCTATGCCCTATATTCATGAGAATTAGTTGCAATTGAGCAATTTCTCATTATTTTTAATAGTAAAATTAGCACTCATTTCATTAGGTGATGCTCATAGGGGTGAAGAAGTAGGATTGAAACTAGAAAAAATGTATCACAAAGCATCAATCATCACCCCCAAGGATTGTACTGGATAACAAGTGTCACATCCTCGGTCACCGTTGTGGTACCTTTGGGATGATGAGGAGCTCCATCAACACCCTCAACTTCCAATTTGAACTTGGATAACTAAATCTAAAGTTCCAATAATTAACACAGATTCATTGAAACAAAATATTGTTGAACGTAAGATTCAATGCCATTATATTAATTGGACCTATTACCATGATTATTTATTTGACACATTAACTTCATTATGAAAACCCAATTATCAATATAAGAATCCACACAGGGATTAATACATGTATATATAGTTGAGTTAATATTATAATTACATTGTGGAATTATATTACAGTCATGGTCACAAAATAATTACCAATTTACCATCTAATTGAGCATACAATATCTACATGAATGTATTCACATAGATTCCATGTAAACCATATTTCACATAGGCATACTCAAAGACATGAGTTATTCCATAATAAAACAACTATGGCATTCACAATTAAAAATATAGTAGTCACATTTAAAAAAAATTATCTTGGATGTCCCAAAATAGTTGTAGGAGTCAGATGTTCTACCTAGCCATAGGCTCTCNGGGGGGGGGAATCGGTATTGATAAATTTAACAATCAAAACCACTTTTAATTTATTCATTAACACACATAATCAACAAGATACACAGAACACAAATTTATCTTGGAATCCCAATTGGGAAAAACACCAATACTTCTGATTACTGCAAAATTATATTTACAAATAGTTTCTTCCTGCTTCTACGGACAATGATGCTACAAAAAACTATTTACCAACAACTACTAGAAGGAAGCTACAACCCCCTGAATTTATCAGCTGCTACTGAAAGGATACTATGAGACCCTATTTACCAGCTACCACTAGAAGGATGCTACAACCCCCTTGCGGGAATGTAGCTTGCCCTAGCACCACCTTTCCACCCTAATATGAATGTTCAATCTCTAAATTTTGTACACCTATGGATCTCCCAATTGAATGAATGTACATAAGTTTAAAGCCTTGTTTATATACTCTCAACTGTATCTCTTCTTCTAATAGTCACATATCTTTATCGTGACTTTTCACAAACAAAAAATAATTCAAAATTACCTCTTAGTTTATATTTTTTAACTCTGATTTAAATTTATCGGTCACAGACTTCCACAATTACATTTCCGCAACGACCTTTCCGCAATTGACCTCCACAATTTCCTTTCCCCAATGATCCTTTCTGCAACTGACCTTCCGTAATTAACCTTCTGCATTTAACCTTTCTACATTTGTCTCTCCGCAATGATATTTCTGCAATTAACTGTTCACATTTATATTTCTGCAACACTATTTCCGCAATTAGCCTTCCGCAATTGTGGGTTGCGGATCTACTTTTCGACTTTTCTCGAAACTGCTTCCGCAATTACCTTTCCACAAAACTTATTCCACAATTATAGATTGGGGTCTGCTTTTCGCCTTTCTCGAAAGTGACTTTTGATATATCTTTCCACATTTTTAACAAGCTTACAAATTGGCATTATGGAAACTAATATAGACCATTGATATTTCTCTCTCTTTTGATCTGGGTCATCCAAATATTCACTCCATAGAAACTTAATGTTATAATGCTTCTGACTCCGCTTGGCCAACTTGTGTTATTTTGGATTTTGCAAAACATCTTTGGAGTATTTCATCAATGTTTCCTTATGATTTTATGTTGACAACAATTTCCATTTATTATTTTTTTATTCCTTTGACATCAATGACAACCATATTCAACAAGAAATGTGCTCAACAAGTATCCACTCAGCCCATCTACTCACATGCTACTCAAGTGGCCCTCTCTCTCTTTACATAGATTACTCATGCAACCTTCTGATGTGGAAGCCCCATCGACATCTATCCCAATCCTCAATACTCATCCCCCATTAGCCTACAAAACATAAGGAACAATCCCCTTCTATGAGTTAATAGTCCCCCGAGGGCCCTCTAGTTCCTTTCTAGTGATCCAACATAGGATGACTAGGGAGTATCCATATTATGATTCCAAGGAATGAAACATGCAGGATAGGCCTCCCCAAATGTCTCATTGTCCTATTACACTAGTATCAAGGATTATCAATATGTATCAGGGATTTCCATGCAAACTTCACAAAAAATAAGTATTTTTCTCCAAAATTCAATACAATCATACCATTAAGATACTCGCTCTGCTACCCCTATGTAGAGCCCACATCAACTAAATGGTAAAAATCTTCCCACAAAACTCCCATTCAAATGGTCCACTACCATCTATGAAGATAATTAAGCTCCCAACATTTTGTATGCATGATGGAAATTGGACAAGTTTTTAGTTATGAGGTCTATATAATATCTCTTGCTGCTCACTTAACTAAATTAAACAACTTAATCCCCTACATAACTAATTTATAAAAATATTAGGTTAAGTAAATTCATAAGGTTTAGGTGAGGCCAACAAAATACACAAACAACTGGGGCTCATATCCTCATCCCTTTTCCCACCTTCTCCACTTACGAATTCATAGGCCCTTATCTCTTTTCATTCGATCTTTCCTACACCCATTGATGAGTTCTTATTAAATCATATAAGAATATACACATTACACAACTTGGTCATCAAGAACAATGTCTCAATCTTTCAACATTTTCAGAGCATTTATACATTCCATATTGGGAAAAAAAAGATGTTATATTCCCCTCCCCCTTAATTTATGTAGTGTCATCGATGCATGATAAAACTATGTACTTGATTACAATGCACATAAAAAAAAATTCAACCCACTCTTTTATCAAAAATTCCTTTAAAAAGTTGTAGGTATGCTTCCCACATTGCATCCTCCATCTCCCACATTTCCTCTTTAAGGTTTTAATGGTTCCATTGAACCTTTACCTACTTGATGGTATTTTTATTTAGAAACATAATATTCTTTTCGACAATACATACTTCTTGTACCGAAATATTTCCTTTCGGTTCCACCTGGATCATAACCCAATCGATTATGTGTTTAGGATAAGGTACACATTTATTAATAAATATACATGAAATACATTATGCACATGAATATATACAAGAAATATAAGTGCATACACTACAATCCCTATCCTATCTAATATTTGAAATGACTCGTAGTATTTGGTTGCAATCTCTTTATACATTCCCAATTTCAAGTAACTCTTCTTTGATTTGTCTTTCAAATATACATGGTACCCTACTTGAAAATCTATTTTTTCTTTTCCTATACGTGTATAACTCTTATTCCTATCTAGATCTACCTTCAAATTATATTTTATCTTTAACATATGTCCTTCCATTTCTCTAAGAATGTCCAACCCAAGAAGTACTCTGTCTGTGGGGTTAGTCCCAATTGATGGCTGTATTACACTTCCTACCATACAATACCTTGAATGAACTCATATTTAATGAAGCATGAAACCCATTATTGTATGAAAAATATACTAGTTACGGGTAGTTCTCCCATCTATATGGATAATCCATCACATACATTCTCAACATATTCTCAATCACCTGATTGATTCTTTTAGTCTTCCCATATGTATGTGGGTGATATGATGTGGTGATATTTAGATTCGTTCTAAATCCTTTAAATGGGCCCTTCCAAAAGTTGGAAGTGAAATTTGGATATCTGTAAGAGACATTTTCCTTGGTAATACATGCAACTTGGAAAATTATTTCATGTAAATTTTATATATGTTATCGGATTTATGGGTTCACTTCACCGAAACAAAATGATCTGCTTTGGTCAACTTGGCCAAAAATACCAGGATGGAATCATGCTGCTTAAATTTACTCGACATATTTTTTATGAAATCTATTATCACCACATACCAATTTCACTCAAGTATGGATAAGGATTGAAGCAATCATGTTGAGTTCCCATGCTCACCCTTAACTCTCTAACATTCCAAACACTTGGCCACATACTCTACACTATCCTTCTTCATACTTGGAAAAAAATACTGACCCCTTACTATTGTAAGTTTCTTTTGGTATCATAGGTGTCATGCGTAAGGAAGGCTATTCATATCATCCAATATAGACTTCCTTAACTCACCTAATTTATGAACATAATAATGTTTTGATACCTCAATATTCCATCATCTTGAAACAAGTAAGTTGCATATCTCTAAGATACATTTTCATACCATAATCCTTCCTTTACTAGCTAACAATATGGATATGAACTTACAACCTCAAGGATTTGTCTCTTAGTTCTTATTTTTCCATACTGATGGGTTTAACATGCATTTTACATCCTCTAGCTAAGTGTATTAACAACTTCATTCTCCTTTCCTTTTATGTGCTTGATTTCAAAATCAAATTCTCATGGGAAATTTATCCATATTTCCCTCCTAGCATTTAATTCCTTATTTTCAAACATATATTTTAGTGCACAATGATTTATCTTTAGCTGAAATTTTCTTCCCATCAGGTAATTCTACCACATATTCAATGCATGCATGATGGAAATAAGATCTAGATACTGTGTGGCATACTTCTTCTCATGTTATTTAAGCTTCATAGACTCATAACACATAATAATGTACCCTTTCTACATCAAGAATCTACCAATTCCTTCTTAATAGCCATCTGTGTAGACTACAAAGTCTTAATTTGGATATGATATCTTTATAATTACTATGTTGGTTAACAATTCCTTCAATCGTTGGAAACTTTACTCACACTATGACATCCACTAAAAATTTATCCCTTTCTTCTGTAATGAGGTAATTGTATGCCCCACTTTATAGAAACCATATATAATATCCTATAGTATCTAGGAAATCCCATAAATAATGTAATATCTAATACATTCTTGGGTGTATTCCAACTTATAATATATTCATTCTTATTGGGGTCTATTTCTATTCCTTCCTTAGAAATTATATGTCCCAAGTAATGTATCTACTTCTGATAGAAAGAGAATTTACTCAACTTAGCATAGATTTGATGCTCTATCAACACTTCCAACACCAATATCAAGTGCTTTGTATGATCCTTCATTTATCTTAAATAAATAAGAATGTCATCCATAAATACGATGAAAAATGTATCTAAATAATTTCTAAATATTTCGATCAGGAGGCACATGAATGTACTTGGTGCATTGGTCAACCCAAATGGAACCACCACAAACTTGTAGTGACCATATTGGATCCTAAAAGTAGCCTTGTTGATATATTATCCCTTAATTCTTACCTAATGGCAACCATATCTAAGGTTGATCTTAGAGAAAAAATTTTATCCTCTCAACTAGTCGAACATGTCATTAATCCCAAGAACATGATATTTATTCCTCATTGTGGCCTTGTTCAGCTACCTAAAATCGATGCACAACCTTGGTGATCCATCCTTTTTCTTTACAAATATCACGGGTGCCCCCCAAAGGAGACATGCTTTGGAATATGTACCCCTTCTTTATGAACTCTTCTAGTTGCATATATAGCTCCTTTAGTTCAAGCATGCTCATTCTATATGGAATTTTGGAAATTAGGGAAACTCTAGGCATGAAATCGATAGACAAATGTAATATCCCAAAATTTTGATAACACCAGGGAGAAACTACTAGCCCTTGAGATATCCATCGGTCTTTGTGGAAGAGTTAAA
Organism: Pseudotsuga menziesii; assembly: GCA_001517045.1. Classification (NCBI taxonomy): domain Eukaryota; kingdom Viridiplantae; phylum Streptophyta; class Pinopsida; order Pinales; family Pinaceae; genus Pseudotsuga; species Pseudotsuga menziesii. Next base: position 304,753 of record LPNX010995075.1, on the reverse strand, counting down.
TAAATTTTTTAGGAGTGAATTCATCATGTGCTTGGGATTATATTTTAGACGATATACTATTTAATTGGTTAAATTAATCACTTATAATTTGAGGTAGCATGTAGTTAAATTATTTTCCATTATTATTTAATATTGGGATTAGTTTTAATTCCCTGTATCCAAGAGGGCGCATAGAAGATAAGGAGGGCCTCAAAACTTGCCTTACCAAATGTTACATATGTTAGCGTATTTATGGGTTCACTTCACCAAAATAAAAGGAGTTTCTTTTGTCATCTTGTCCAACAATACTAGGATGGAATCACACTGCTTAGATGTCCTGGAAAACATTTTGATGAAATCTATTTTCACCACATACCAATTTCACTCAAGTATGAACAAGGCTTGAAGAAATCTTGTTGGGTTCCCATGCTCACCCTTAACTCTCTGACATTCTAAACACTTGGCCACATACTCTACATTATCTTTCTTCATACATGGAAACAAATACCAACCCCTTACTATTGTCAGTTTCTTTTGGTATCATAGCTGTCATGCATAAGGAACTCTATGCATCTCATCCAATATCGACTTCCTTAACACACCTAATTTATGCACATAAATTATTTTTTGATACCTCAATATTCCATCATCTTCAAGACTATCATTTTCATATCTATGAGATACATCTTCCTACTACAATCCTTCCTTTACCTGCTAATAATAATCATATGAACTTACAACCTCAAGGAGTTGTCTCTCAGGTCTTACTTTTCCATACTAAGTGGATCAACAACTTTATTCTCCTTGCCTTTGATGTGTTTGATTTCAAAATCAAACTCTCACAGAAATTTAGCCATATTTCCCTCATGGCATTTAAATCCTTCTTTTCAAACATATATTTTAGTCCACGGTGATCTATCTTTAGCTCAAATTTTCTTCCCATGAGGTAATTCGATGAAATATTCAATGCATGCATGATGGAAATGAGCTCCAGTTAGTGGGTGGCATACTTATTCTCATGTTATTTAAGCTTCATAAACTAATAACACATCATGTACCCTTTTTGCATGAAGAATATAGTGATTCCTTCTTGGTAGGAATCTATGCATACTGCAAAGTATTCATTTGGATACACAATCTTTAGAATTTCTATGTTGGATAACAATTTATTCAATCGTTGGAAACTTTACTCACACTATGACATCCACTAAATGTTTTCCCATTTCTTATGTAATGAGGTAATTAGATTCCCCACTTTAGAGAAACCTTCAATGAATATTTTTTAGTATCCAAGAAATCCATAAATGATCTAATATCTAATACATTCCTCAGTGTATGCCAACTCATAATAGATTTAGTATTATTGGGGTATATTTGTTTTCCTTCCTTATAAATTATATGTTCCAAGTAATGTATCTTCTTTTGATAGAAAGAGAACTTCTCAACTTAACATAGAGTTTGTTAACAAAAAAAATATTCACCTAGATCTACATGGTCTAAACCTCATATTCCTACCATATTTTCCTTACTTTTGACCTTCACAATTATATTTCCACAAAAAATGGTCCAAAACATTATTATTTACTATGGTTTACCATCATTTTCTCCAAAAAAGGGTCAAAACCCTTGAAAAGGGTTCTAAAACCCTAAAAAGGATGTAGAAACCCTAAAAGAGAGAAAAAACATAGGAAATAGAGTTGGTAAAAAAATACCATGGGTAACCACATTGGGTCAGAAAACCCTAGATCCATCTATAAATACATTGTGAAGGGCTCTCCCAAATTACCTTTTTTCCATGATCGTGAGTACATTGGGACACATTTTTCTCTCAGGTATTCACACACCATTTTTCCACCATCTCATTTCCATACCATTCCCACTTAGTACATCGAGACATTCTTCGTACCCACTGGAGAACCATCCTATGGAGAGGCAGACCACTTCTGAGACGGCCACGGTGGCCCACTTTACAGAAAGAAGGTATAGCATTGTTTATTTTGTATTTTATTTAGTTTATCCCTCGTATATATATTTTATTTTTGTTACTAATCTGTTTTATTGTATTAGTTTTTGATGAACTCTCCCTTACTGTCCCATAGACGTAAGGCTAGTTCCTTTGCACGTAACAAGGGAGAAATCCCTGTTACATAATTGATTATCTATCCACACTTGCAACACCAACCTCATGTTATTTTTATGCTCCTTCATTTACCTTGAATAAATAAAGAATGTCATCCATGAATACGATGAAAAAATTATCTAAATAATTTATAAATATTTCAATCAGAAAACACATGAATGTAGTTGGCTCATTTCTCAAACCAAATGGAACCACCAAAAACTTGTAGTGACCATATTGGGTTCTAAAAGCAAAATTGTTGATGTCTTATTCCTTAATTCTTACCTAATGGTAATTATATGTAAGTTTGATCTTAGAGAAGACATTTTATCCTCTCAACTGGTCGAACATGTCATTAATCTTGGGTAGGGGATATTTATTCCTCACCGTGGCCTTGTTCACCTACCTGAAATCAATGCACAACTTCAACAATCCATGCTTTTTCTTTACAAAAAGCACAGGTGCCACCCTAAGGAGACATGATTGGGAATATGTACCCCTTCTTCATAAACTCTTCCAATTTCATCTATAGCTCCTTTAGTTCATTCATGCTCATTTTATATGGAATTTTGGAAACCGAGGAATATCTAGGAATCAAATCGATAGAGAAATGTAAAATAATTAAATTTTGAAAGCACCATGGAGAAACAACTAACCCTTGATATCTCCATGGGTATTGGTGGAAGAATTAAATAAATTATTTAGGAGTAAATTCATGTTGTGCCTAGGATTAAATTTTTGACAATGTATTATTTAAATGGTTAAAATAATACTTAGAAGTTAAATTAGCATGTAGTTAAATTATTTTCCATTATTATTTAATATTGTGATGAGTCATAATGCCATGTAGCGAGGAGGGAGCATAGAAGATAAGGTGGGCCTCAAAAATTTCCTTCCAAAGCTGGAAACTAGAAGAAAGCAAACCAAAGTAAGGTGTCAATAAAAAGAAGGAATCTTGTAAAATGAAGAAAATAAGAAAGCAAGGAAAAGATGGCAACTAGAAAAAACATAATAAAATCCAAGAAAAGAAGGAAGGTAACAAAAATCCAGCAAAGGCACACTAAAGTAAGGAAAGTTCCAAAATCAAGGAAAGCTACACAAAGTAGGAACTTCCAATTAGGCTAACGAGGGTGCATTGGATGAGGATAGGTTCAAGGAAGCTTGTCCAAGAATCCTGTAATAGGGTTTTTACCCCTGTTATGTGCATAAGCACCAGCCTTATGTCAATGGGACAGTAAGGTAGGGTTCATGAAAAACTAAATAAATAAACAAGATTAGGAGCACAAAAAATAAACATATACGAGGGATAATCTAAATAAAATGTAAATAAATGAAAATTATACCTTATTTCTTGTAAAAATCGGCCACTTTGGTCGTCTCGAAAATGGTCTGCCTCTCCACAGGCTGGCTCTCCAGGTGGGTACAGATGATGTCTCTATGTACTAAGTGGGAATTGTAGGCCAATGGGATGATGTAAAAATGGCGTGTGAATACTTGAGAGAAAAATGTGTCTCACCGTACTCACATAATAAACAATGGGAAAAGATGTGTAAGAATATTTTGGGAGAGACTTTCACACTATATTTATAATATGTTTCCAGGGGATTTTGACCTTTTCTCTCTTTTAGTATTTTGGAATCCTTTTTGGTGTTTTGGAACCCTTTTTAGGGGTTTTGCACCTTTTTTAGGTTTTTTGACCCTTTTGGGGACAGAATGAAGGTAAACCATACTAAATAATAATGTTTTGGACTGGAAATACAATTGTGAAGGTAAAAAGTAAGGAAAATATGGTAGGAATATGATGTATGTATGTGGTTTAGACCATGTAGAGCTAGGTGAACAATTTTTTGTGTTAATAGATTGCACCCTGATGTGTGAGGGTAGGAGCTCATCATATGGTCGATGGACATCACAGGATCATGGGAATAGTGGAGAGACTACAGAGACCTGCATAGAAGTGGAGCTTCCTCATTTGAACCACGGTGGCTTTTGGTGTCTTATTAATGGTTCCAAACAATGGGTGAGATACATATATGTGTGACATGTATATGGAAGAGGAGGGCATACCCATGCTTGTAACAATGTCAAAAATAATAAATAATGTGATCAAGGCTCAAAAATATGGGATCCAATCCATATATATACAATTGATGTTACATAACGGCAGCCTTGAGAGGAGACTGAACAACAATGTTGATCATGGGAACAGATACATAGGAATAATGTCATTCAGAATATATTGCGAATCTAAACAACTGATACATAGGACCAATGGAATTTTCGTGGAATGAAATATCTTCACAACTTATGCTCTACTGGATCTCGAAGTGTACATAACTGGAGGTACTCAATGTCAGAGAGTTAGAATGTTTGTGGTACAGTATGGCACATCGAGTACTGGAGATACATGGATGAACTGCACTAGGGGCTTCCGAACACTATCGCCAACGAAACTCGAGAATCACAAGCGACATGAAACTGTGTGGGTCTCATAGTAGACTCACCAATGTGCTAGAGTGAAGTGACATTTGGGGTCTTCGACCAAATAATGAACTGAAAAATACCCTGTATGAATCTCAATGGTGCGATGAAGTCGTTGAAGTCGAGCACATGAGACACAACCATCCCAAGAGGCACTAATGATTCCTCTCAAGTGGTCCAAAAAACTCATCAGTGAGGTGGATGGAACCATGATACAAGGATATTTGGTTCTATCCTCTGGAATAGATGTGTTGATGTTGATAGAGGGAGACCTGCAACCAGCCAAGGAAATTATATGTCTTTGACTAGAAGCACGAGGGGGATAACCAAATATGTGGAATAAATATGGGGATTAATACACTGAATGGGATAACAGGGGCAAGGGAGTACGAGGGACTCAATATTCCTTTGTTCAGAGTATGATGGTAGGGCTGAACTGACATCAAATGAAACTGACTCATGGGAGGGAGAGGGATCAGAGCTGTAATACTGGGAAGATGACTGCGAATGGGGAATACTGAGGGAAGTAACTGGACTAGTGATATCTAGGGGATCCAAGGAAGACTCATTGTAGAATATTTTGAACAAAGGTGACCCAAAGGGGGGAAGCTACCAAACTGTGGTATATGGGGTGGTGCCTAAAGACACCTTTATGACATGATATCATGGATTTTTAGCAAGACCAATAAAGTAAATGCTCGATGGTGTTTTCATTTTTAGAGAATCTGAAAACAGGAAGAAAACTCCAGTGTGGTCTATTTTTCGTATGTAGTCTCCTGACTCTAAAAAAGGATAAACGTTTGCATAGGAGAGCTTTAACAACCTTGAGGGAAGGAATCCTTCTTTACCGTTGATAGTCCAATCAAGTCGGAAAAGGTTAAACCTATACTGACTGGATGATCATTCAATTACTTTTATGATCATGAACAAAACCAAGTTTGCTCGACAATCTTTTCTTGATGAGTAGGATGGAAAGAGCTTAAAGAAAACCCAGGATGAGTTTTTTTGTAAAGTTTGATCCCAATGCCCAAGAAAGCATAAAAGGATACAAAGGGAAACGATCATGGCATGAATGTGTCAGGGTGGTCCTTTTCTTATCATAATCTATATAGTATAAAAAAAAGAGATAAATGAGGATACATAGACTCCCTTTTCAAATACTTTTATGAACATGAAAGGAGGCAAGCGTGCTCGTCGATCTTTTCATTCTTTTAGGAGTCAAAAAAGAGCTTAACAAAAACTCTGTAAAGTTCAACCAAGCAAGGGGGAATTGTTCGATATATGGAAATAGGTTATTTTGTGAACATGACTGATGGGAATAAATGCAGAGCACTAATGGGGCTCCCTTGCAGGAAAATGGATGGTGGTAAAAAATGGCCAATTTCACAGTATGGATGGAGTGAATGGCTCGTGAAGATGCCAATACATAAAAGTGGAGATTTATGTGATGGCACACAAACTGAGGTGGTTTCCGAGAAATGGCCCAGAAAATAATAGTGAGACCACAACTCAAGGGTCTCGTCAAAAGACATAGGACAGAAAAATGAACCCAGTGTTGCGAACCCAATGGAGGCCTATAAATAGGGGGGACCACATGACATGTGTCATTGTTACTGTTCAGTGCTGAGTTGGAGTGGAGAACCCCATAGATCATTTTCGAATTATTTCATTTTGACCAATGGTTTTCAGATTCATGACTTGCAGGTAAGAGCTCTTGTCAAACCCATCATTTTCACTGGTTTACTTTTTGTTTTTTATCATTCTGGGGCTTCTACTGAGCTGAAAGGGGTCACAAGGATGGTTCATTCTTTTCAAGGGAAAATTCATGAACTTGGTCGGTCTTATTGGGCTGATAGGGATGACCTATTCACACCTATCGAACAGACAGGCATGTCCTGGGTCACATCTACTCAGTAGAAAGGAGCGACTCAATCATGCCAGTTCAGGGTTTATGCATGACTTGGGTCGCATAGAATGGTTGAACAAACGTGGCTTCATCCCGGGCCGATATTTTTGTGTGAGACTGAACCTGACAGGGATTGTGTGTTTGTGTAGAATTCCACAAGCGATGTGGTGAGAGCGGTATATTGGTATCTTATGAGGGTGGGAATTGGGAGATGGGGTGGTGGTGGACATGCTACTAAAGCACTTTCGGGTTCCACTCATGTGGACTGCGAGACTGATGTTGGAGACACTGGTGAGATTCTAGGACCCATATACAAAGTGCTTTATCATCTAAGGGGAGTGGATAGAGATCATGCTCTCTGATGCTTATTCTCTGATTGGGATCCTGATGTTGGGTGTGATTGACGACACTACAATGAATCTTACACATAGTGTGTCACTAGATGACCTCTGCGAGAGGCATTTCTATGCCTCTACTGTGGTGTACTCATCATATATATTGGTGTGTGACCTTAAGATTCTTATGACTCAGGATGTGGCATCAATGGTGCTACGAATATTGGGGTCATCCAGACCACACAAGATCTCAGGGAGGCATCTCTAGATTGTGGAGCATGTGTTGGGGGGTACCTACTATGAGTGGTCCTAGATGTAATTGATAGTCGTTCCACGTTCACAGAGCCATGCTAGGACCGTGGGAGGGGATTTTTGTTTCCCCTCATTTTTATGCTCGTTCTTCTTTGAGCGACTGTCGACCCTACAACCACACTTGGAAGTGCGAGAGGGAGGGCCTCACAAGCCTCGCATAATGAGGTGGAGTGAGATGATGATCTAGGAGGGAGAAGGCCTAGTGGGCTGATTCTTTACTTGGGAGCTTTTATGACAGTGGAGGAAGCTACTAGTCCTCATAGAGGACTACTCGTATGCAGGGATGGACTACCGGGTGTTGTTCAAAAATAAACACCCTTATAACTGAGGGTCTGGGGTTACCAACGTACTTCTAAAACTTGAAAACAATCAGATTTGAAGTACAGAAAGGAAATAGGAATATATGGTGGAATTACCCGATTAACGATGGTTTGATCCAAGCTTTGTCTTCTCTCGCTCTGCTCCTCTCCAAACCTTTCAGGGATGCACCTCCTTCACCTACAAAGAGACAATTATCCAAGTACAATCTTATACATGTATATATGACAAGTTAGATGAATAATATATAGAGTTCTTAGTAAAAAATATTCATCAAACAATGATACATGAAAGAGACTCAACACAAGGTTGGAAGAAGAATTCTCTTTATTAACAATAGTGAATGAGATAAGTGTACAACCCAACACCTGAAACAAAGACTCCTCTGAAACCAAAGCATTCTGAGTTATGCTGCTCGAAAGAATTCTGAAGATATACCACCAGCATAACTTTGCTCTCTAAGATTGATTGATTAATGCCCTCCCCAAGGCCTCTATTTATACTTTAGGAAATAGAGCAGTTTTGAAGGTTGAGGAGGTTGAGACAGTTGAGATAGTTAAAGATTAGGGTTCAACAAATCTCCATTAATCATGCTTTATTATTTTTAATATCGAATGGATGTCTATGTGATTATTGATACTGGCAACCCGTGTATGACATGCAAGTTTCTATAAGGGAAACCCACGTACAAATCTATACGCGGGTTGTAATGAAGATATTCACGTACAGTACACGGGATGCTGTGGAGATAGTTGCGTATGTACGTGAGTTGCTATGGAGATAGTCGCATACGGAATTCAACATATGAATAGTTAAAATGGTAATCTGGTTGGATAGTGAATGGATCTCATGTCATTCATATCTATAGTGTTTAGGCAACCTTCAATCCATAAGTGTCCTTTTGTGTGCCAACATATGAAGTGTCGACACTCTGACAGAGAAGCGCCATTTGGGTTGATAACACCAAGGAGATCTTGAGATGCCTCAACCTCCAAGACAGGACTGGGGACCTGATGGTACGTATACATGATGTTTTGTGTGGCTACAATAAGATATAGTTTACTACCTTAGTGGTAGCCATTTTATGTGTATGACAAACACTGATGACATACTGTGTGTATGTGTAGACATTGGACCACACCCTCCAGCAGGCTATGAGTGACAGATGAGCAGGGTAGATGGGTTAGATATACCCTCTCACAAGTGCCAAAGTACCTTGAAATCACTTCATCACAACATAGAGAATTTGTTAGAGGGGACACCTGGCAGTACCTGGATGATGACCTGATCGTCACATGTTACCATGCTCCTCCAGAGTGGATCCCCTTGATGAAGAGGATCACATTTGCTGTCAAGTATGTTTGAGCAGTGGCACAGGGTGATGCACTGATGGAGGATGAGGAGGACTCTAGTGAGGAAGACACAGAGGATGATACAGACTTCGAGTACTAGGAGGAGGCCTCTAATTATGACTAGAAGCTAGTGGTGCTACCCCTAGTGCAGTGGTGTAATAGGAATTTTGTATGATATGTATGCTCAACCGAGAAATCTTATGGAGCTTCTCATTTTGTATTGAACGCTATGACATGATATATATATTTATGCACGTGGATGCACTTTTTGTTGTTTTTATATGAGTCTTTTTATGATGATAATTCCTAAATGATTTATATGACATATGTATGCATGATTATATGATGATGCATGATGTTGTTTTATTTCCTATATGTGATAATTGATGTGCCACTCTAGAACGTCATTAGCCACTTGGTCTTATACACTAATGATATTTTTGGGAACATGTATGAATGTGATGGATTCAAAATTTATAATCAAATTTCAAGTGCATAGGAACTTTCTAAAGAGACAAGGATCGCGTACCTAATAGCAGTTATTCAACTAGGAGACAAGCAGCTACGAATCTAAGAAGAAATTAAGGTGATGAATACCCAACTAGAGGGCAGCGACTAGGAGGCCAATGACACCATCGTACTTATCCTGGTTGTTGGTAGAAATGCCAACATAGATTCCATCAATATGGATCAATTGACGTGACAGGGAATAAATAACCCACGCAGTCGAGGTGAGATTAGGAGGCCGTCTACTTGCGTTGTCAGCGAATCCAATGTAGTGATGCAAGGTAGGATACATCTAGAGCAGCCAAGGAAAAGAATTGTAAGACTCATGTCGAGAATGGTGTAAAACAAAAAGAAAAAATATAATACAAGTGACTCATGGTGGTGACATTAGGAATATAAACTCTTGAGGTAGACCTTGTTGTGGGGATTCTTCAAGATTTGGCTGTCAGAGTCAGCAATAATATATGCCCCTTTTCCAAGGTAGCGATGGATGACATATGGGCCATACCACAAGGATTCAAACTTCCATTTTCCCAACTTATCATTGGCTTGATCTTAAACGAGGACCAAATTGCCTTTGCTAAAGGTGTGAGGGTGGACATGGGAGTCAAAATGTGACTTCGACTGAGTTTTAGCTGCTTCAATCGCTTGGAGGGAAACACGACAGACCTCGTTGGTGTGTTCAAGAAGAATAAGACATTATTTTAATGGTGAGGTATTGGGGAGGATCTCTATGGCAAGGCGAAGTGATGAAATATGGCACTCAATGGGAAGTACTGACTTGACACCATGGACTAAGTGCAATGGGGTAAATTCGGTGGAGGTTTTTATTGATGTTTAGTAGGCCTGGAGGGAAGAGAAGATCATATGGTTCCAGTTGGATTGATGGTTTCCCACCATCCGCTGGAACATGGTTTTGAGGATCTTCTTGATATCCTTGTTATACCCTAATACTGTCACCAACATGTGATGAGATCCTTAACCCCTATGTTTTCCCTAAATCCCAAACTTGGAGTGGAAACTTGCTCTGGATATCAGTTCTACATGAAAAAAACCTAGCACCATGCTTTCCCTTTGGTTGATGAGCGGTACCTTGTTTAGCACCACCTGTGTCCTGTTATAGAGAAGTGGTGCCACCGTGGAAGTACTTTGGTCTTGAAGCGGTTCTCACCTAAACCGCTCTGTCTTAAGGGAACAAAAGCAGTACCCTTGGTAAAATGGGGAAAATAGAAGTTTCTCAAGGCTTCTAGATCATGAGCCTCATGTCCTCCCTTATCCCTATCAATATGGGTTAGTTTGAGCTTGAGATCCCTCTTGGTAGGATCTTAGATCCACCTCACCCATAATTCTCTCAACTATCCTTATCCATTGAGCCTTATAAATACAAGCTCATGTCCATAGTTGAGGGGGAGAACTGAATGGTATTGTTATGCTATTGAATTGACTACCTAGTCCAATCCATTAGAGAGCACAAGAGAGCAAGTTGGAGATTTTGGGGATGAGGTGTTTGTCTTGTGGAGGAGTTTTTCAACACTAAGGAAATGGTTGTAATCTTCTTCATTCATTTCTTAATGCAAAGATGATTTCTGTCCCACATATCTGTTGTACTGATATCACATGTATATGTTACTAGATTCCTTAGTCACTAGTATGGATGTGTAGATGATTTTCTCGTAGCTTTGATGTTCTTGTTTGTTTGACATGTTTGCAAGTACACAGGTTCATGATCAAAGCAGTATTCCAGGTGTTTACAACATTCAAGGAAGGTCTTCATCCTTTGTCATTCACTCATTTGTTCTGGATCTGAACCATTCAGACCAGAGGAAGCACTTCTATCTGTAGAAGGTGCAATATTCCTGACAACGAGCCTCAATTTTTCCATTTCCCTAGGGGTAGTATGCGGAGGAGTACTAGTGTTCAAACTTCAACATGGTCAAAAACTCGGTCCAAACTGCATCTTCAAAGTGACAACCATGGTTTGAGCCTATTTGCTGGGGGACACAAGAACATGTGATAACGTGATTGAAAAAGAAACACGTCGTCGTGTCAGCCTTACAATTGAATGTAAGCATGGCCTCATCCCATTTAGTGAAATAATCAATGACCATGATGATGTTGTTATGGTCACTAACCAAGGTAGGATTACATGTCATGAATTCAATATCCCACTTACATGAGGATTCCTTTATTTTGGAGCAAAAATTTGACAACTGCAGTAGTGTTTAACTGCATGGATGCAATCAATGAAGATGATAGGGCAATAATAACTGGCACAAAGAATCTTCCAGGAGGTATCCAAACCAGAGAGGTGGCCACTGCAGGCTCCACTATGACAATCATTAAGGAATTTTTCATCCTCATCATGGGTGAGGAAATGACGCAATATGGTATCAATTCCCCGAGGGTACAAGACATCCCCAATGAGGAGATAATGAGAAGCTTGGTGTCGGATGGACTCTTGATCTTCATGTCTTAAATGGGTCACAATTTTTTGAGTGCATAGATACAGGAGGATGCCCCCATACCATGGGTATTCTAGGGTACTGATGCAGATGATGGAGGAAGGCCTATCATTAGGGAAGCTAGAGCCAAATCTTTGGTGCTCTTAGGGGAAACAAATTCCAAGTCAAACTCTTGGAGAATGACAATTCACTTGGTAGCACAACTTTGTATAAGGCGATGGCTCAAGAGGTACCTCATGGGGTTGGAATCGGCCACAACTCTCATGCGGCTTAGAAGGATGTAATAGCGTAGCTTTGGAACAAAAAATATGACAACAAGAGCCATCTTCTCTTCCTCTAGATAATGTAGGGGGTTCCCAAAAAGTTTTTGACTTACATATTAGATCACATGCTCCTGACGAGCATCATCTTCTTGGACCAAAACTCCAGCGTTGACATTTTCAGGTGTAGACAGATAGAGAATGAAATCCTTAGTGAAATTGGGTGAAGACAACAATGGGGTGGAAGCCAGAGATTATTTTAATGCATCAATAGAATCTTGTACATACTTATCCCAAACAAACTAAGTGTTAGTATGGAGTAGTCATAATAAACCATGAAATTTTGTCGCATAATCTACAATGAAATCACAAAGGAAGTTGGATTTTCCTTAGAGACTTTATAGTTGGCACAAAGTACGTGGTGAGGGAAGACTCCAAATGGCTTGAATATTAAGAGGGTCGATCATAATCCCTTTGTGAGAGACAATAAACCCAAGTAAACGCCTAGATGGGACACAAAACACACACTTGAGAGGGTTCAAATGGATGTTGTATTTGCGACATCGTAAGAATACTTGTCGTAAGTCGTATAGATGTTGTGGATGTTGTCGAGAGAGGAGGTCGTCCAAGTAGACTAATATGATATGGATAAGGTCATGGAAGAAAAAATTCATAGCCCACTGAAAAGTGGCTTCATCATTTTTAAGGTCGAATGACATGACTCGATATGCAAACGTACCCCAAGGGGTTGTGAACGCAATCTTGTACCGGTCTTCTTTCCGGATCTAAATTTGGTTATAACCAAAGAAACTATCCATGAAAGAAAAGACCTCATGTTCGACACAAGTGTCAATGCTATGGTCAATGAACAGAGTAGGGAAATTTTCCTTGGGGAATGCCATGTTCAAATCGTGAAAGTTAGTACAGATGCGAATGGTACCTTTTTTTATTTATTAATGGGAAAAGGATTAGAAACCCAAGTTGTATACGTGATGGGGTATATGAAACCTGCTTTACAAAGTTTCTCGATCTCGGCCTTGAATGAAGGAGATTTTGATGAGTGAATGGGTCTTTTATTTTGGTGAACAAATGCCACATTAGGCCATGTTTCGATACGATGTTTGACGATAGATGGATCCAACCAAGAATCTTAGTATAGGACTGAGAAAAAAATATCATGGAACTCCTAAAAAATTTTGATGTATTTGTAACTTTGGAATGTATTCACCTGTATATCTTATGTATTGTACCCTGATGTTTATTCTGAGAAGTGTCTGTAATGTATTAAATTCATGTCGTGCCCGGATGTTCCTATCGGGAGTTTCAATAATGTAAACAAGTCATGTCAAGTCATTGTGGGTAACCATCCTATTGTTTAAGGGTTAAAGTCCCCGCAGTTGTGGGGCCCTAGGGTTATTAGACTATCCTAGAGAAGTTGACCCTAGGTGAGTTATTGTAAGTCGAGGTAATAGTCCCCAACATTGTGTTAAGGATAACCCTCCTTGTTGATTGGAGGGGCAAACTCCCTACAAGTTGTGGGGAAATAGGGTTATTAGACTCTCCTAGAGATGTCGGCTCTAGTAAGTAATTATTGAGTGAGGTCAACATGTTGGAGTGGACATTAAGTGAATAAAAGAATATAAATAGAGAGTGAGCCTCTCTATTTATCACACACACTCACTCACTGGGGCGCATGAGTGAGAGAGAAGAAGATCGGATCAGAGAGTAAGACTACTACAGTTGGGAGATCATCTTTATGTTTTCAAGTTTTACTTTTGGTGCTGATTCTATCTCTGAGGAAGTTGCAAGGTTTTCTCCTTTATGGTTTCCCCGAGAAAAATTCTTTGCATCTCTTGTCTCTTGTGTTTATTGTTGTGCATGTTATTCTCTCAGTTAAAGATCCTAACATCATAATGCTAGCTTGAATGATAAAAATATAACATGGTATCAGAGCTAACCTAAGAAGAATACATTGTGCAGATATAGAATCTGGGGCTTCTTACTTTTTGGGTCTCTCTCCACAATCCCTCAGCAAAAGTATGTTAGGATGACTCTCCATTGAAGGGACATCTTTCTGTCGAAGCGGAATTCAATTCCGAGCATTTTCAGTTTTGGTGCAGGAAATTAGGGCTTCTTACAAAAGAGGAATTTTTAAGTGAGCTCGGCATAGGATTTCTCTCCTCATCAAAATCGAATTTTAGAGACCTATTTCAAGATTTTTGGTTGGGTATAACTCTGGGAAAGTCAAACCCTAGTTTGACCCCGAGCTAGAAAAACCCTAAAATACTAAAATTGATATGTTTTGGTACATTTGGTATATCTAGGGATTGGAGAAGTATTAGGAGATGAAACTTTCACAGGATGAATATAAAATCTTGATGTACATGTTTTCCAAAATTTTGCCTTAGATTTGTTATATTCTAGGAGATATGATTCCTCCAAATTAGGGTTCCATCCTCTTTCAGGATTCATCCCTAAACAGGACACATGGGGAGAATTGCTATATATCGGGATACAAATGTCCAAATGAAATTTATGAAGATGTTACAAAGATGGCATGAAATTTAATTTCTATGGTCCAATTTTCAGAACCCGACTATGAAACAGTGACATGTGGCAGTTTGTACAACTTCACTGTTCTGAAGAGTTCTGTAACAGGTCACCTTGGGAAAATGATCATAAGTCCCAATTGGTGAAATGAATTCTGATGAAAGATGTGGTGTTGAAATAGGGACAAGCGAGGCTACCTCAGTACGAATTTTCATACATAGAGAAGTAGTAATTTCAGAGATACCGCAGAAACAGTATCAAGAATTTCTGTAGAAGAAATTGGAAAACTAGGGCTTCATGTTCCGGGAGCTTCAGTCCACTATTTTCAGAAAAGGAGTACATTGGATAGCTTTCCTTGAAGAGATCTATCTTTCTATCCAATCATATCTGAAATATTCCAATTTTTTAAAATTAGGGTTTCTCCGACAAACACTAGATCAGCCAGCTCCGGAACTAGGATGGATACATCAAATTGGTAAGATCCAATCTTTTGCTATTTTCATTTGAGGTTCTCATTTAAAAGTGATCTATCACATCAGCTTGATGATAATATTGTTGAAGTTGAAAAATTCCAATAATGGAAGTATATGATCTCTCTAAAGAAAATGAATTGGACACCTACATAAGAAGAGAGGTTCCAGTTCCAGAGGGAGATGAGGCTCAAAGCCTTACACAAAAAGAACTTGGTCAAGGCCAAGAAGATCATTGTTGATTCAGTCACAGATCAACTTATACCACAAGTGTATTCCCTAAATACATAAAAAGAGATGTTTGATTCCTTGACCAATCTATTTGAAGGGAAGAACATAAATCAGAATATGACTTTGAGAAAATAGTTGAATAATCTGAATATCTAGAATACAGAGACCATATAGTCATACTTTACGAGGGTCTCTCAAATCAAAGAACAACTTGTAGCAGTAGAAGAAGAAGTGGAGAATGCAGAAGTGATGATAGCCACCTTGAATGACCTCCCAGGATCATGGGATTCATTCATGGGAGGAATGTGTTCCAGAAGGAAGTGATTACTTTCAGTCAACTCTAGGAAGAAGAAGAATCTCGACTCATATTAAGAGAAGAGAATATGGGAGCAACTGAAGATCAAGATCTCACCATCCAAAGAAGATCCCTCAAGAAATGAGGAATATGAAGAACCTCTTATCCACCTTAGCATTTGGATGAGAAATGATGCTATTATCAATGAAGAAGATGATGAAGCTAAAGGCTCAAGAAGGAGTCTACCCACGAAACAAATAAAGATAAGTATTCAATTGACATTTCATGATATTGTTTTGTTATGCATTTGTTTATATTAAATTAATGTATTATGCATTATAGAATATTTGTATTAATGACAGTATACTACTAATATGCATGTGATGGGTAAGTAGCTCATGGTTCTATATAACTCTCCATATCTACTTATCTAGAATGAAACCTCTTTGCTGACATATTGGATTAGTGCACAATCTCAATGTTGTCCTGGTAGAGATGGAAGGCATCTAGAAAAGTTTTCGTGAGATATGGATGAATGTTGTATTGGCTAAAATAGTTGCATGATAATATATTTATGCATAAGAATTTTCCATTATGAATATGCCTTATGAAATGTTTCTAACCATACAACTAATGCATTTGACTTGTAGGAAAGATCACGTAAAATCGCCTACAAGCAAAGAAGGATGAGACTTGTTCCGAAGAACAAGTGACAACAGTTCAAGATGAAGAATAATATGACGAATACAATGATGTCATTGATGCAGAACCTTCCATCCATGAAGAAGTAACCAAGAAGAAAGGGAAGGCCAGTTCAAGACGAATGATGTCTAGAATGCAATATCGATACATGAAGGGAATTTCGTAGTTCCATAATGTAGTATATGGAAACATCATGGGATACAAGGCAAGATTTGTAGCACAAGGCTTCTCATGAAAAGAAGGCCTTGTACAAGCTCAGAAGACACCTATCGGATAATACATACATGAGGAGCTTGAAAAAGATGACAAGATCACATATGGGTGCGAGAAAAACTTTTGAAAAAGTTCAAGATAAAGGATCTTGGTATCCAGTGATCCTAAATGGATACATAGAATATTATTAGCAGAGGAAGATACTTGTCACTCCGGTACATAATGTTTTAGTGCATAGAGTACAAAAGATAGAGGGAGTATGATGCTCCGCTTCAGAGGGAGTGACTGCAGAAGATCCTGAGGTTCGACATGGCACAATAGGATGGAAACATTACTGATGACTCTAGGATTTACTGAGAGTAAAGCAGATTCCAACCTTTTCTTAAAGATTGAATATAGAAGACTAGTGATGCTCCTGTTCTATGTCGATGACTTGTTCCTGACAAAAAAGAGGAACTCATTAAATTTGCAAGAAGGAGACTTACTGCCGAGTTCAAGATGAAGGACTTGGATATGATGGCATGTAGGTGTGGCAGAATATCCCTGAGACAAGGGAAGTATGCAGTAGAGATCCTGAAGAGGTTCAAGATGATGGACTGCAAGGCCATGACCACACCTAAGGCATCAAACCTAAAGCTATTGAGTGTTGCTTCATCAGATTCAGTTGATGCCATGATGTATTGTTAGATGATTTATTCCTTGATGTACCTGACAAATACGAGACCAGATATTTGCTTTGTTGTGAAGACATTGAGACATGTTCACTTAATGCTTGCAAATCCTGCAGTGAGGTACCTGAAGGGTACAGTTGAGTATGGGATCAAGTATGAGGTGAATCAGAAGATTAACCTGGACGAATATGTGGATTCGTATTGGGAAGGCAATGCCATTGATAGGAAGAGCACTTCAAGGTATGATATTAGGTGTGATCTCTTGGTTTGGCAGGATGGAGTCCTGCATGGATCTGAGTATAGATGAGGAAAAAGATGTTGCCACTTTCTATTTGGGACGTAGTATGTTTCTTTTGAAAACTACTATTTGATTTGATTGATCTGACTTGCATTTTGGTATGATGCAAAGAGGAGCAGTGAAGCTCTAGTTTGTGATCTAGATTGAGATCTCTCAAAAGAGGGAGTTCTAGCATAGCTGGTAAGACAGGTTGTCTGAGCATAAATCTCGGTGAAGCTCTTAGGTTTCTTAGACGTAAACGGTCCTATAGGTTGTCCTCGAATGTAATAGGTATTGGAAAATCTCATAGTTTATCCTTGGACGTAATCATCCCTGATGTGATTCTATGCTAGAAATGGCTAGATTGAAGTTTGAGTACTTCAAGGAGAAGCTTGGGTTCTCCAGATCGAGGTTCCTTCCAAAGGGAAGTGATGATTTCGTGATCCCTTTTGACATGGTGAGAGGATTGGTTCCTTCCATGGTCAAATATAAGTGTTGTGCCTTTATGACATGGTGAGAGGACTGGTTCCTTCCATGGTCAGATGTAAGAGTTGTGACATGGTGAGAGGATTGGTTCCTTCCATTGTCATATGTATGTGATGATGCCACATCCAGTATGAAAAAGGGATGACTCTGTGAAGACACATATAGTATCAAAAAGGACTAGCTCTATGTAGATACCACATCTAGCATGAAAAAGGGCTAGCTCTATGAAGACACATCTAGTATGAAAAAGGACTAGCTCTGTGTAGATCCCACATCCAACATGAAAAAGGGTTGGCCCTGTGAAGACACATCTAGTATGAAAAAGGACTAGCACTGTGTAGATCCCACATCCAACATGAAAAAAGGTTGGCTCTGTCAAGACACATCTAGTATGAAAAAGGACTAGCTCTGTGTAGATCCCACATCTAGTATGAAAAAGGACTAGCTCTGTGAAGACTCATCTAGTATGAAAAAGGACTAGCTCTGTGTAGATCCCACATCTAGTATGAAAAAGGACTAGCTCTGTGAAGACTCATCTAGTATGAAAAAGGACTAGCTCTATGAAGACTCATCCAGTATGAAAAAAGAACTAGCTCTGTGTAGATCCCACATCTAGTATGAAAAAGGACTAGCTCTGTGAAGACTCATCCAGTATGAAAAAGGATTGGCTCTATGTAGATGCCACATCTAGTATGAAAAAGGACTAGCTCTGTGATGATACATCCAGTATGAAAAAGGACTGGCTCTGTAGATGTGCATCTAACATGAAAAAGGGATGGCTCTGTCAATTAAGACCTAAATGGAGACTAGGCCTACAACCAATAAGAAAAAGGGCTAGCTCTGTAGAACTTCCTGTGACGAGAAGAATCAAGAGATAGCACCTATGATGATGATCCAGTAGTAATGATCCAGATTGAGTGATGATCTAGATATAGTGATGATCGAGATCGAGTGATGATCCAGATCGAGTGATGATACAGATCTAGTGATGATGTCCTTAAGATGATATCTAGATCCATTGATGAAGATGACTTGAAGATTAAGATGACGAGATGATCTAGTTAATACAGAGAAGAAGACCAGTGCTGAAAATTTGTGTCAAGAGAATACCTTCCTAGTTAAGAGGGAGTGTTGATAGTATTTGTAACTTTAGAATGTATTCACCTGTATATATCATGTATTGTACCCCAAAGTTTATTCTGAGAATTGTCTGTAATGTATTAAAGTCATGTCATGCCTTGATGTGCCTATCAGGAGTTTCAATAATGTAAACAAGTCATTTCAATTCATTGTGGGTAACCCTCCTATTGTTCAAGGGTTAAAGTCCCTGCAGTTGTGGGGCCCCAGGGTTATTAGAGTATCCTAGAGAATTAGATCCTAGGTGAGTTATTGTAAGTTTGGGAAATACTCCCCACCATTGTGTTAAGGATAATCCTCCTTTTTTATTGAAGGGGAAAAGTCCCCACAAGTTGTGGGGCACTAGGGTTAATAGACTCTCCTAGAGATGTCATCTCTAGTAAGTAATTATTAAGTGAGGTCAACATTTTGGATTGGACATTAAGTGAATGAAAGAACATAAATAGAGAGTGAGCCTCTCTATTTATCACACAGACTCACCCATTGGGGTGCATGAGTGAGAGAGAAGAAGTTGGGATCAGAGGATGAGACTACTACTGTCGGGAGATCATCTTTATGTTTTCAGGTTTTACTTTTGGTGCTGATTCTATCTCTAAGGAAGTTGCGGGGTTTTCTCCTTTATGGTTTCCTGAGGAAAATTCTTTGTGTCTCTTTTCTCTTGTGTTTATTGTTGTGCATGTTATTCTCTTAGATAAATATCCTAAGATCATAATTCTAGCTTGAATGATATAAATCTAACAAAAAATAACTTTCTAGGAAGCAACTTCTTCAAGGGAGAAATATGCTTCGAGTGTAATGTCTTCAACTACCTCAGGGTTGGTTAATATGTTAACCTTAATAGTGGGAAAATTTTTGGCCATGTTTCCCTCTTCAAAGGCATTGGGTGCCAGAATGGGGTTCTTGAACCAGTCGACTTTTCCATGGATGAAGTCTTTAGCTTCAACTAGGTACCAATCCGATGCTGAAAGAGGTTCCTTGGGAACAAATAATGAGTGATGGTGCATATCATCCCAAGGGTATCCAGGAGTCAAAAGAGCTTCAAGAATCTCCTCTTCGTTGCTGAAACAATGCGTGGATAGATTGGAGGGATCCTTAAGCTTTGAGGAGATAGAAAGGCTAGTGGAACTGGAGATCATGTATATGGTGGTGGTTGTGTTCGAGGATGAAACTAAAGGGTGGATTTCTTCGATGACGGTGATATTGGACTCATGAGAGTGTTTCTAAAGGTCTCTAAGGATGAATCGATACTCATAAAAGTCTAGGAAATGGTGAGAGTAATGTCCATACAAGCCACAAACTGCGCAAGGATGGTTGGTCTTCAATGACTTGTTCTTGACTATTGGTGGATCTAGGATGATGACTACTAGAGTACCATCGGATGTATCGATATCTTCCATGTGTGTGTGAAGGATAGGTAACTCTAGAAAATTATGTGTTGTATGACCTTGGACATCACACAAAGCACAAGGTGGATTCGGACAAGGCTTGGCTATTACTTTGGTGTCTTTTCCCCGAGCCTTATTTGGAAGAGGAGGGGTAGGTTTGGGAATAGAAGACATTTTGGATGGGCCAAGAGGAGGGAATGACTCCATCTCAATAGGTTGGATGGGATTCAACACAACCTAGGGTATCGAAGGTGGGTTGGGTGGATCAAGGTACCAAATGGGAATCCCCAACATGAAATTAGGTAAATTTTAGCCATGACATGCTTGCTCATGATGCTAGATGGTGGAAATAGGAAGGGAATCATGTGGATTGGGAATGAACCCCAATAATTCTCAGGTGACTATGGTTGAGGTGTGGTCGGGATGGTACTGGATGTGATAATACACAAATCCTCTATGTCAGTTGACATCAAATGAGGTGGTAAGGATGGGAAGGTGTCTGTCATAGGGGTGTTGGAAAATCATCCTGGGCCAATAGTATATAAGGAAGGAATGGACATGTTGTCAATGGAAATATCAATGTTAGGAATTACGTGTTCTGGTGTGGCCGACCCGCTCAGATTGTAGTAAGTCAACTGGTCGACAATCACAATCTTTCCATCATGGGGAAACATCAAGAGTCGAAAGTTAGTGGAGGTCACGGATCTCATGGAATACATGCATCTACATTTTAGGAGGAGGTTGTAATCAAGTTGGGCATTAATCACCTCGATTTTAATCAAAATTGTTTTATCGTCTAACTAAACAGGAAAATTTGTAAGAATTCCCTGGGCCTTAGTAGAGATGCCATCATAGGCTCGAAGGGCAATAATGGAAGCCTGTAGGGTGGGGGAACCTAGTTTATTCCAAACAAAGGTTGAAATAACACAGGTGGATGCCCCCTCATCGATAATGCATCGATGTACAACCAAATTATGAATTGAGATGACAATTTGGAACGAAACGATGGGTAGCATCCTAGGTTCTCCTTTACCCAGATCAAAGGTGATCAACCTGGAATCAGAGGGATCAATGACACCTAGTGTGGAAAACAACACTTTACATTGTGATGGGAAAGTTTTCAGCACTTCATGAGTAGACATGGCTATAGATGACTGGGCCAAGTCGTTAACTATGCTATAGTTGAGGGAAACTCGAGCAGTAGCATTATTTGCAATATGACGTATAGGAAACTGTGGGACTCTGGTTGCCCCATAGGTGGGGGGTCGTGGTAAGTGGATGGGCATATCTAAGGTGTTATAGGTAGATGTCGCTGGTGGTTCAGCGATTTCTTTGATGGATCCATACTGGTTGCATCGAATATGGAGGTTGACTTCAAACAACACCGTCATGAGGTGGTGGACTCTAGCCTCTGTCAACAGGGGAGCTCTGGGAGTAGGTGGGGCCAAGGTTTGGGTTGCAACCATTCCTTGGTGTGGTAGGGGGTTTTGGAGCACTATAGGTGGAGGAACTGGTGGCGTTGGTTTTGGTTGAGCCTGGGTCGCCGCATTGGTATCACGTTGAGCTTCATTCTGGAGAAGTTGTTGGACACGAGCCATGTGAGGGAACATATGAGTGTAATGACCCTAGGTGTTGCATATAACACACTGATGATTAGTCTGTAACTGTGGGTTATTTTTGGGCTAATTGGGATTTTGGAGGTTTTGTGCCAGTGGGTTGGTGTTTTTGTTGGTGGGAAGGTTAGTCTATTGGCCACCACTTTGGGGCTAATTATTGCCTCATATTCTTCCTCAAATTTTCTTTCCCTTCCATTGTTGGTTTTTGGGGTGGGGTTGGTTAGGAAGGTTTTGTTGAGCATAAACTTGTCCCATGGAAATTGGAGGATACGAGGTTGGAGTCGGAGTGGATTGCGCAGGTGATGCATAATAGACTAGAGGAGATGGAGCGGCTGTAAATCCGGACACTAAGCCCTAATATGACTATGCCAAATAAGTCGGTATGTGGACATGATGAATTGGTGTGGGAGGTGCGTAAGATAGGGTGGCTCTAGACTGATCCATCATACGTGAGTACTCGGGGATATAATTGGGTGTGGAAAAAAATTAGCTTTTACCTGGGTGTGGTGGCATCATGGGAGGCATTTCATAGAATTGAGGGTGTTGTGTGCAAAAGCTGATAAAACCATCTGCAGGGTGGGATGCCCCCGGCGTATCACGGTGAGAGGTGTCAACATGGGGAGTGTCAGGTATGACGATGTACAAGTACTCAGACTGGAAGTAGATCAAGTTGAGCTGCTGAACCTTTAAGATGGCCTCCTCCTCAGGTTGGGGTTGCTTAGAGGAAACATCCTTGGATATGGGTGGGAGTAAGATTTTCAAAAACCAGTCAAGGAATATCCTATCGTCCAATTGGATCTTGCACAAGCTAGGTCTACGTCACCACTCCTGGATGTGATCCATGATGTGGGTGGATGTAGTTTGACAAAAAGAAAAAAGGATCTCTACTCCATCATCATATAGGACAAGAAGTGGTAAGTACTGAAGGAGCATTGAGGAAAGTGAGGAGAAATTGGGGTAAGAGGTATTCGGTAGCTTGATGTACCATTTGGTCACAGCATCTCTAAGTGTGCACTGGAACAACCTCAATCTGTCAGATTCATCCAAAATGATGCTTGATGAACACCACAAGTGGAAAGACATGATATGGTTCTAGGGGTCCTCGCTTGCCTTTCCCTCAAACTTTAGGATGTATGAGGGAAGTTTTGTAGGCATGGGAGGCCAATGTGTTTGATTACTGATGGGGTCATTTGTTAACCTTGCCAAATATGGCAGGTTAATTCTAGCCATGAAAGGTATACTAGAACTGGGATTGGCTTGGTGGAGACAAAAAATGGTGCCGATAGTTACATGAATGTGGGTTCCATGCCCCCTGGGGGTAAATTTGGTTAACTTCCCATAGTATGTATATTTGAAATGGACATGGAAGAGCAACAACCCCTAGGTATAAAAGGTGGTACTGTAGGAATCGTGGTAGCTGGTGCAGGGCCACCACTAGTGGGTAGCGTACCTACAGTAGCATGTGTAGTGGAAATGGGACAACTCGTAGGGATACTCATGATGATGGGTGGAAAGGACATAGGTCCACCACCAACTATCCCTCCATAGAAGGCTTCAGCATGTGTTCCATTTATCGGGCTAGACAGTGCAATGAAAAAAGTAGGTTCAGATTGGTAGGAATCCGAATTAGATTCAATGGCCATGTTTGGCCCTGAAGGTGGTGAGTGGCATCGAGGATGGCTTCAATTGTGGTGGTTCAAACAAATGAACTGAGGGGTGTGCCCACTAAGCCGATGGGAATAACGTGGTGGAGCAATGATGGATTATAGTAGTAACAAGAAATGAATATGGAACCCAGTTTAAAACAGATTCCTAATGGTTCAAAAGGAGTCACTCGGCCACGAATGTTGTCTGATGGCTTGTGTATTGGGGAAGTACCCCTCACTCCATGACATAGGTAAAACTGCTAACCACTTTTCCACAAATGACAGCTTCTGGTTTTCCTTACGGGTCAGAATCTAGTCAATCCGGTGGGGGTCGTTTCCCTTTTCGCTTGGAAGGTCCTCTCAATGGCTAGCTACTTCAGGGTTCCTATGGTACTCCTCACAATGATTTTTAGGGATTTTCCCAAGTACTTCCCACAGTTAAGTGGATAATAAAATTTCCCTAATCTAAATGTTATTATGTTAATTAATTATTTTTAAGGCTCTACTCGGGGTCATGAACCGAGCATGCTCTCTTAATGGTGTGAGTGTG
Organism: Pseudotsuga menziesii; assembly: GCA_001517045.1. Classification (NCBI taxonomy): domain Eukaryota; kingdom Viridiplantae; phylum Streptophyta; class Pinopsida; order Pinales; family Pinaceae; genus Pseudotsuga; species Pseudotsuga menziesii. The sequence goes on along the minus strand of LPNX010995075.1, from coordinate 280,493 downwards.
TGTGCACCTGTATATGAAACTATCCATCTAACTTTGAAATAAATGGGTAACAAGGGATTTTTTCTACTGGAACAAGCAATGGATTGTAACAGAGTAGGTCTAGAAAGGAAACAAGTATGGACAGAGTGTGGGACAGACAACGGTCTAAAACAGTTACAGAAAATTGAGTGCAAACTGACCGTCACTCCTGTTAGAGGAACATAAGTGATATGGGTTTCAAAAAATGAGGAAGAGGTGATTGGCTCATAAAACAACAAATTCACACCTAATAGAGGATAAGGCATGAATAGGTCACTAAAAAATGGGTTGTAGGAGCGACTAGGGTCCCACTTTCAACCAAAACAAGCGCGACCGAGCCCTATGAGGAAGGTTGCGCTTTATGGGGATAGGGTCGTGACCTAGGTCATGCTTAATAGGAGAAACAGGGTGACTGAGTCATGAATTCTATCTTGATAGGAGTGACTAGGGTTGGAGATGGAAAAAATCATAAAACAGGGTCGATAGGGGCCGAGTGGGGCAGGAACAGGTGCCGTGAAGGTTTAGATCAGTCGCATGGGGGTCTGATCAGTGACAGATGAAGGTAGAAAATAAATAAAAACCTGTAAAATTGGGATCCGAGAGGATCCCCAGTGGAGTCACCAAAACTGTAACGGGTTTTTACCCCTGTTACGTGCAGAAGCACCATCCTTATTTCAATGGGACAGTAAGGTATATTTCATGACAAGCTACAGAAATAAACAACATTAGTAACACAAAACAAATAAACATATACAAGGGATAAACTAAATAAAATGCAAATAAACAAAAATTATACCTTCTTTCTTATAAAAATGGGCCACCGTTTCTATCTCAGAAATGATCCGCCTCTTCACAGGCTGGTTCTCCAGGTGGGTACGAATAATGTCTCGATGTACTAAGTGGGAATGGTATACCAATGAGATGATGGCAAAATGGTCTGTGAATACTTGAGAGAAAAAGGTGTCTCATCGCACTTACAGAATAGACAATAGAAAAAAATGTGTAAGAATCTTTTGGGAGAGACTTTCACACTGTATTTATAATATGTTTCTAGGTTTTTTTTACCTTTTTTCTCTTTTAGGGTTTTGGAACCCTTTTTAGGGTTTTTGCACCTTTTTTTAGGGTTTTTAACCCTTTTTATGATTTTTTACCCTCCTTTGGGTTTTTTTACCCTTTTTGGGAGAGAATGAAGGTAAACCATAATAAATAATAATGTTTTGGACTGGAATGCAATTGTGAAGGTCAAAAGTAAGGGAAATATGGTAGGAATATGATGTATGTATGCGGTTTATACCATGTAGAGCTAGGTGAACATTTTTTGTGTTAACAAATCCAATTTAGTTATAAAATAAGGATGGTGCACCACATTGATATCTTTTGAAAGTTTAACTTTTGTATTGAGAACTTTAAGCTACTCCAAATTGGGAGGTGTTCCCCATGCTGCCTCCTTCGGTGAGATCAATGGTTGATGTAATTCAACCATCAAAATTCTTTTAAATATAGGTTTTGAATCTGGTTCCAATTTGATTTGAGTCCCAGAGAAATCATTGAAGGGCCATCAATTCTAATTGAGAGTGTTTTCCCACCTTTTCCCATGATGGTTGTTTCGTGCCAAATAATACCAAGTGTGAGCCTTTCTGGAAAGAAATTTTCAGTTGATAATTGATTTAATATATTCCATACTATACTTATGGTATGATCTCAAAACTTTTATAATGTTAAAGTCAGGATTTCTAGTGATCTTCTATTGCCCACTCTAGTCTTGCATTAATTTTTACTAGTTTTCAGTACTGCTTATGTATTTCCTTTTCTTCTCAATGGATTTATGTACTATCAATTTTTTTATGTTAATCAATATCATAATATACCCCTACAATGTTTGATTTTGACAATTAGTGACCCTTATGCAATGTTAGGGAGAGACTAAATAAGAACTAGTTGTCTAGTCCCGGTTGACAATTTTGCTTGTAAGACCTATAAATATTTTCAAATCATACCTAAAAATGTATATTCAAACCATAACTGATTTTTTACTGTATTTTGGACTATTAAAATTATTTCCAAGTCAAAAACACTTACCCTTATCCCTCGAGAAGTGCCAAGTGGAAGATCTAGTTTGCGTATACTTTTGTACCCAGGATCCTTAGTGTATATTTCAACGTGGCTTATTTGAAATCATAAATGGTCCCTACACATTTTTTAAAGGATATTTGATCCATTAAATCCCTCCGATATTCTAGATTCTTTAGAATTTCCCTCTTGGTCTCTGTTGAAAGTGCCTAATTTGACCCTTCAATTTTCACTGTTTTGTTTAAATTATTTGGAAAGGTAATTAATGTACAATAATATATTATTGGTACATTAAAATAAATTAATACCTCTATTTGGTGTAAATATTGGTACTTCTTCAACTATATCAGATAATTCTAGTAATAGAAAAAATCATTCAAATATATGACTTTTACCGTTCAATTTCTCCTCCACACTGAAAACCATTCCTAAAGCATCTTTTGAGTTGTAATGATGATATTTCTCCAATAGAAATTGACCTTGTAATTATATTCCATATTCTTTGATTCCCTTCTTCATGAAGACAAGTAAATGTCTTATTATGGAAATATAACACCACATGATGTGCATCTAGGAAACCCATCCTAATCAACACATCATAAGAACCCAATGGTATTATGTTATTATCAAAAAAAAAAAATTGTTCATTCATTCCAATGGATAACCTTTAACCAACTCGTTAATCTTTCTCCTCGTTTTAGTAGCCAATTGGATCATCCATTATTTATCATGATTACTCCATTTTAGCTAAAATATTTCAAATAAATTGGGAGCAATGTAGTTGCAACTTGGTCTTGAATCAATCAAAATAGAAATAGGATGATTTTTAATTTTACATTCAACCTCTGTCTTGATGGATTGGTGTTCTTCCTACATGTTGTCTAAGGCTGCATAAATTCTGGGAATTCTCCTACCCACAACATCCATTGTGTCTTATTTCTATATGTTATGTACAAATTACATTCTATATTTCCTCTAAGGACACTCTTAGAACAAATGGTCTCCTTCACATCACCAACATTTAATCTGTTACCTTGTTCCTTGTCCTTGGAACTCTATCCTCCCAGGTCCATCCTAAGCTAGAATTTTTGTTGATATGAATATTGGTTCATGGGGAAATGTGGCTTAAATCCTTTCTTTATTTGATCCTATCACACCTTATTCTTATCTCTCCAGGATCCTTACAAATTTTCTCTTCCCTTGTTCTGGTCAAACAAGCACTTAGCCTTTCTGATAGCTTCTTCCAAAGTCATGGGTTAATTTTACTAGATTTTATCACTGTAAAAATAATGTAACATACTTAAAAACCTTTGTACTTTCACCTTGTCATTCTTGATGAACCCCACACATATCAATAGTTCTAGTAACTTCTTCTTATATTCCTCCATGGTCATATTTTTGAACTTGAGTTCAAAGAACTCCTCTTATCATAATGATGCTTAGACAAGTAATTTATTTGGAAGTAATTATTGAACTACCTCCATGATATTTATTTTTATTAATATTATTTACTTGTACTATCTAGTCCCATCAAATGGAAGTGCTATTAGGAATATCGCACCTTCTACGGACAGAAGTTGTTCCTCTAGTCTGAATGGTTCAGATCCAAAACAAATGAGTCACAACTAGGTCGGAAGACTTTCCCTAGAAACTATAGATTCCTGGAATAATATATCTAATGGAAGACCTGCATAAACACATCAAACACACAAAAACATCAAAGATACCAGAAAACTATCCATATATCTATATCAATGACTAAGGAATCTGGTAATACACATGTGAGATTATAAAACAACAAATATATGGGAAAGGAACCAACTTTCCATTAATAGCTGAATGAAAGAGTTTACAACCTTTTGACTTAGTTTCGATGCACTCCTTCACAAAACTAACATCTCATCCCCGATAGCTCCAACTTGCTCCTCTATGCTCTCTAATGGATTAGGATAGGATGTTAATTCAGCAACATAACTTTACTCTTTTCTCCCCACCTCCCCCAACCATGGAGTATGAGCCTCGTTTTATAGGGCTCAAAGGGATATGAATGGTTGAGAAATAGGTGGGTGAGGGGGTCATGAGATCACCAAAGCATGGATATCGAGCTTAATTGACCCATGTGAGTAGGGCTAAGGCTATCCATGAAGATTTTGTTCTAGAAGTTTCCCGAAACCTTATTTTTTTCACCTTTTACCAAGGGCATCACTTATACTCCCTTATGACAGAGTAGTGTAAGGTGAGAACTGCACAAAAAACAAAGGTCAAAGGCAGTGGAACCTCTTGTCTTCCACATAACTTGGGTGGTGATATATAAGGTACCGCTTATAAGCTTAAGGGTGAGAGAGGTGTTGGGATTTTATATGTAGGATCAACATCTGGAGCACTATTTTCACTTCAAGCTTGGGATTGAGGGAAAATAAAGGTGTTATAGATATTATCACATGTTGGTTGTAGGATTTGGGTATAATAGAATACCTCCCAAATCATGAGTCTAGAGGGATACAATAGGTGAGATATTTGATAGAGAAAGTTATTACTTTGAGGTAAGAGCTAGATTGATCGGAGAGTATCATCAAGTAGGCATCCACAATACATCAATACTTTGACTCATGAGTAAATGTAACCTCATCATTGTTGCAGACCAATACAAGGTAGATACACGAGTGTCTACTAGAATACAATGTAGATCCATGTGATAAATGGCTCAAACTTGGACATAGCTACCGGATATACAACGTAGATATATGTCATATAGACGCAAATTTGAGCATAGCCATGACCATACAAATGTGGATCCATGCTGGTACTTCACACAATGTACCCCATCACAACCTGGGGAGAAAGCTATGAGTGCTTTTAAATAGATACCCAGGGTCTTCATCTCGTCTTCCATGAAGTACGATTCTATCCATGTGATTACAATAATTTGAAGTCAAACATGGTAGGAACCACTTGATTACAGTTCAATGATGTGAACCATTAACAAGTGTGAGGGAGATCACCATTGATGTCAATGATTCCCAAGGTATCCTAGTACAATCTACTAAGTGTGAATAGATGTTTTGATGTCAAACACCCAGTGGAATATTTTGATCAAAGGTCAATGATTTGAACCTATGTCCAGAGAGAGAGAATCTGTCATTGAGCTATACAGATCTCAAGGTATTAAATTTGTTTCTAAGACTATTTCCCAGATGATGAGCTGATGTCGACAGGAATAGTCTTGTCGAAGGAGGGCCATGATGAATCCCACATCGATGATACAAAACTTGGAACAAAGTTTTGGAATGTTGTACATAATGTAACGATCAAATTGACTCAAAAGGTACTGACACAAAGGTTGTTTAACTGCAAGTGTAAAATATCAACATGAATTCCCTTTGAACATTGGGTGGCACGACTGAAGACTTGGAAGCATTGACTTGATGAGGTGGAACACAATGCAACAATGGACATGACTCAAAGGAGTAGCATGACTCATGAAAGTGGATCGACTTAGAGACAAGATGAATACCCAATTAATTGAATGAAATGCAGACAAGTGCCATGTTCAAAGGTGACTAACAACTGCTATTATTGCAAAAAAAATTCCCTTTCCCTTAATTTCCCCATCATGATTGATGAGTGCCTCTTTTCATTTTTATGAGTTCAAAGAGGATAACAAACACTCATTTTATCTCATCCGAAGACAAGTCCATTCTCACATATTTCGCGAAGCTGAGAAAGGAGGGGTTCGTTCCCAAAAAAGGGTCTTTCAATGTTTAATTTAATGAGTCCAATGAAAGAAAACTTAGTGTAGTTCATGTTTAGATATTCTGAACAAACTAAAGAAAACTCCAAAGGGTCCTTTTTCATATGATTTGGTCTCTAGGGACCAAAAAAGTGTAAAATAATACCCAAGAGAACTCTTCCAGACATGATGGGTTGGAGTGTACCTTTTTCGTAAGTAGTGCCCCCTAGTCCGAAAAAGGGGTAAACTATCACTACGAAGACGACTCTTCAAGTCCTTTTATGAGCATGAAGAAGACAAGTTCATTCGACAATCTTTTCACATTTTAAGAGTCTAAAAAGAGCTTAAATAGGACTTTGTTAACCTTTTTCATGTTTGAATCCAGAGCATGCAAAAGTAATAAACTAAGCTCAAACCAGTTTTCATGTTTTAACCAGAGCACACAAAATGAAAATTAAGCTCAACACCATTTTACTATTTTTAACGAGCTCGAAGATCAGTTGAAATAATGCTTGAAGATTGGTTTCATTTTTATGCAAGCTTGAAACCAATGGGTAAACTATGCTTGAAATATCCCATTAACATGATATCCAGAGGTTGGAAGCTTTCCCCCAACATGATTGCTAGCGAATCTTACCCCTATCAGGGCTTCTAGGGGCTCGACATGCCCCCCAAGCTTTGTTTCATCTGATGATTCTTCTTCCATACCCAACCTAAAAACCTGGTTAGTAATGTGAAAATGTTCACCAGGGGGGTAGGAGGAATGAGAATCAGGTAGGTGAAAAGAAGGTTCAATTTCTAACACTAAAGGGAAGACTCGACTCAAGGGAAGGGGATCTGTTTCATTTTTACACAAGATTGAAACAGAAGGGAACTGTGCTTGGAGAAAATTGACATGATGGTCAAGTGCTATTTCATTTTTTAATGATCTTGACACAGGAGAAGAACTATGCTCTTAGACATGGTTTCATTTTTATGCAAGCTTGAAACCAAAAGGGTAAACTTTGCTTGAAACAACCTATTTCATTTTTTAACGATCTTGAAACATAATATAAACTATGCTCAAGGGAATCTATTTCATTTTTTAACAAGATTGACACAGAATATAAACTATGCTCACAAATATCTGTTTCATTTTTTAACGAGCTTGACATAGAAAAAGAACTGTGCTCGCAACATGGTTTCATTTTTATGCAAGCTTGAAACCAAAGGGTAAACTATGCTTAAGGAGTGGTTTTATTTTCTAACGAGCTTGAAACCAAAAGTAAACTATGATCTCAACATGGTTTCATTTTTATGCAATCTTGAAACCAAAGGGTAAACTATGCTTAAGGAGTGGTTTTATTTTTTAACGAGCTTGAAACCAAAATTAAACTATTCTCTCAAACCTTCTCCTACCCAACATGATATCCATAGGTTGGTAGGTTTCCCCCATTACATAAAAGCTAGCGGCTTAACTCCGTTATGATGTCCATAGACTAGAGCCATGCCCCCAATTTTATCTATGATGGGAAGAAGTTAACTAGAAGGGGAAATAACCACAAGAACGTGTGGGACATTTAGGGAAGTCTGATGACAAGGAGTGACACTAGAATTAGGTTTAACGAAGGAAAGATGATCAATGGTCACAATCTTCCCATCATGGGGAAAATGCATCACTCGAAAGAGTTTGGACACTACAACTTTCATGGTGTAAACATAATCATGCCCAAGGAGAATATTAAAATCTAAGGAACCTTGGACTACCATAACATCGATACAAACAGTTTTTCCTTCCAAAGTAATAGGCAACTGAGGAAGGATCCCTAAAGGAACTGTAGGTATTTGATTAAAAGCTAGTATTTGATCGATAGCTGGCACAAGTAGAGGATAACCTATGGCTTGCCAAGAAGTAGAGGATAGAATGCTAACAGAAGCCCCTTCGTCAACGATAGTGCGGATTATACTCTTAGAGATAATTCACACAGCTATCTGGAAAGGAACAATCGAATGAAGGTGAGACTCTATTAGGTTACTCTAGTCAAAGTAAATAACCTCATTACTTGGAGAGAGGGTTCTTCTGAAACAGAAAAAATTTCCTCTTGTCGAGAACAATCAGAATGAAGCATAAAAACTTTAGCGGGTTTTAGTTCATTCTCTACTCGAAGAGAAGAACAAGACGAATATTTGGTCAAAGAAACTACTTCAGTCTTAACACTCTCTGATGAAAGAGTGGGATTGGGTGGAGATGACATCGACTTGACGACTTTAACTTCACTGTTCAAAGGAAGAATGGGATCAGCCACGGATGAACCGAATTTACCACTTGGAATTCACTCTTGGAGGAAGAGTGGGATCGACCATGGAGGAAACTGAATCGACCACTTGGTCAACTAGTGGGGGTTCAAAAGACAACTTATGATAACTTGTTGGAAGCCATTGATGAGAAACAATAATATCCTCCAACAACTTAGAAGCTTCATCCATGCTTGGACAAAGAAAAGTACGATGCATAGCCTTGCATATCAAATAAGGATACAAGACTTTACCTTTATGACATTTTACTAATGGGTCACTGGTTGAGGGAGTATCATCAATGGGATGATCAAAGGTTGATGACACACATGGTTTGGACCTTTTAGACCACTCTTCTTGTACACGGGAGAGACTGGGACACTCCTTAATAAGGTGGTCCCCCTTGCAAAGCTTGCAAGGGAACTTGGGTTTTCCAGTCATTCTACTAGAATGAGCACCATCAAGAGTAGATGGTTGCTACTTTTTCTCTTTCTTATCCTTCTTCTTCTTACCCTTCCCTTTCTTCTTCTTATTATCCACGTGACTAATAACCATAGAGCTTTGGTTAAGCGAAGAAGAAGAAAGGGACGAAGAGACAACCAACGATGAAGGAGCAGGATTAGGTTGAGGTCAATCCTCTCTCAGAGGAGAGGTGACATTTGAGACATTAGGTGTAACAGGAATTACCAGATTAAACAACCAGACCGGTAATCCTATAGTTAACCCAAGAATATTTAGAGTGGCAATAAAGGGAGGACCAATACCTTCACTTGGAGGGAATACAAAAGGTACACCTTGGAAAGGGACCTCTTGAGTGGTAGTCCCAGATGGGGATGCCATCTCTAAACTCTCTAAAAACCCCCTAACTACCATGCACAAGCAAGCACTACTCAAACTAAAAGCAACAAGAAAACATGTGAAAGGAGTAGATAAGAGTCAAGAACCTCACAGGACAAGACAAAAGGATATCTCAGATGGTTTGAGGATTCCTAAAAGGGTCTCCCGATATACTCTAGGTACATGGGAGTTCAAATCCATAGTGGTGCTATATAATGCACAATAGTTTGATGGGATCCTTTCGATATACTACCAAGTACGTGAATTACCTTTCTATATACCTCAAGGGTACGTGAAAGGTCGTTCGATATACTAGATGTACGTGGAAGAAATGAAAGCCCCGGGATAGAGTGCTAGAAAATAACAACAGTTTCCACGCTTACCGATGCCAGAACATGTCGCTAACCTAACACTCAAATTGCTAAAAGTTTTAACCTCGTACTACCGTTAATTATATCTTGTGCGGTTAGGTGGAACCATGGAGTGAAAACTTTAAATTAAAGAAGATGCACACTGATCTATATGATAATGCAAGTTTTCCTCTTCAATGAAATTCTACTTAAGAGAGGGAGAGAGATTTACTTTTCTTCCCAAAAATGCACACCCAAATGCAAATGCAATTATATCTTTTCAAACGAAAAGTAAAATATCAATGCACCCCAAACAATCTTTAAATAAATTAAAAAAGAGATCTAGAGAACATCTAATATAAATAACCCAGAAATGTTTCCTATCTTTATATTCTTGAAAAAGATGCATAAAAACTTGATGGAAAGATGATTTCACTAACGTTTCCAAACAAAACTAACTCTAAGGCATGCAAAGCTAAAAACATATATTTCTTCTTAATGAAAGTAAGATCCAGAATTTCAAACAATCATGCACAAAACAAGAAGAAAATTGTTTAACACACTTGCGAATAAAGCAAAAGAGAGAGAACTAAAACTTCTCTTTGGAATAGACAAGGAAACAAAGAACCGATCTCTCCTACCAAGAACTGAAAAAATCAGCATGCAAAAGGAAACAAAAATCACCCCAAGCAAAGAAAAAATCAAAACAACATGGATCACTCACGCATTCCAAGTCCAAAACAAACCAAAACATACCCATGAAAATCAAATGTATATTCTCCAATTCTAACGAATAATATCTACAGAAAGGAGAAATAGGTTTCAAGCAAAGAAAAGAATGTAAAATTCAATGCAAGAAACATAAATGCTTATTTGAATGCAAAGGGAATATAACAATCAAAGTGACTATAGAATATACAATTCATGGCCATGAGGGAGAATTTGTTTTTTTTTAAATACACTTCATTTTCACCAAAAGGTAAGCCAAAAACACACAAAAATCAAAATACAAAAGCCACAGTTTTGAAATCGAACACGGAATAAAAGCCTACCGTGCACCGCTTCCTGCTAACTGCTCATAGGAGATCGCACTGCTTCTTGATATCTATGCACAAGCGGTGGTACCACTTATTTCCCACTGCACATACATGGTTCCCTGTAAGTGTCCAAAACACAATAAGAGCGAAAAAAAAACAAAGTCAAAGCTTGGCAAACCAGCATAAAAAATGATAAATCAACAGTAATAAAGAGCATAGAAGGTCAGGATGGCTTAGATATGAAGAGATATGATAATATCAACTCAAAACCTAACTAGATTAGATGGTAGATCTGACTAAAATGATAAGAAGCTGGAGCTTGGATTTGTACCAGTGTTTGAAGGCTAAGGAAGATCAGATCTGCTGAAGCTCTCCCCAGCGGAGTCACCGTATTTTTTATCAGGAATATCACACCTTCTACGAACAGAAGTTGTTCCTCTAGTCTTAATGGTTTAGATCTAGAACAAATGAGTCACAACTAGGTCGAAATACTTTCCCTAGAAACTATATATGCTTGGAATAAGATCTTTGATGGAAGACCTGCATAAATATATCAAACACATGACAACATCAAAGATACCAGAAAACTATCCATAGATCTATATCAGTGACTAAGGAATCTGATAATGCACATGTGAGATTATAACACAACAGATATATGGGAAAGGAACCAAGTTTGCAATAATAGATGAATGAAATTTTTTACAACCTTTTGCATTTGTGTCGATGCACTCTTTCACAAGACTAACATCTCATCCCCGATAGCTCCAACTTGCTCCACTATGCTCTCTAATGGATTAGGCCAGGATGTTAATTCAATAGCATAACTTTACTCTTTTCTCCCCCCCCCCCCACCATGGAGTATAAGCCTGGTTTTATAGGGCTCAAAGGGATAGAAATGGTTGAGAAATAGGTGGGTGACGTGGCCATGAGATCCCCAAAGCATGGATATCAAGCGTAACTGACCCAGGTGAGTATGGATAAGGCTAGCCACAAATATTTTGTTCTAGAATCTTCATGAAACCTTTTTTTTTTACGTTTTACCAAGGGCATCGTTTATACTCCCTTATGACAGAGCGGTTTAAGGTGAGAACAGTGTAAAAAATAAAGGTCAAAAGCGGTGTCACCACCTATCTTCCACATAACTTGGGCGGTGTTGTATAAGGTACCACTTATAAGCTGAAGGGTGAGAGTGGTGCTGGGGTTTTATAATGGTAGGATCAACATTTGGAGCATTGTTTTCACTTCAAGCTTGGGATTTATGACAAATAAAGGTGTTATAGATCTTATCACATGCTGGTGACAGGATTTTGGTATAACAGGAAGCTCGAATTACAAATTATAAATGGAAATTCTAGCCTCCATATTGGATGAATAATTATGTAGTTGGAGATATCTTCTCATGCCTAACAAAAATGACTCATACTCATATTCTTTCTTGGTTTCACCATCAAATGTGGGAGGATTTGTATTCCTTATCTTCCCTTGCAGCTCATCCTCCATATGTCTCCTCTTATGATGTCTGATTATAGACATTGGTATGTTTCTTGTTTCTTTTAGGATATATTCTCTTCTAATTTCGAATGGTGGGGAGTAGTGTTGTCTATGAATTTTGGTAGTTTATCCTAGATTTCCTAGACCTCCTCTTTGAGCCCTCCTTGCCAACACTTTCTTGCAATGAGGATGATCCCAATTTCATTTTCTTTTGCAACACATTAGGCTCTACATCAATTGAGTTTTCAACCATTTTTCTATTCTTGGGGCCTTTTCATTCTCTCATTGTCTTCCCTTCAACTCTTCATCTCCATATTGAGACATATCATTGTCTTCATGAGTCCCAGAGGTTCAACATTTCCTCTGTGTCCATTTGATTCTATCTCTTAATTTATTGCACTGAAATTTTATCCTCTGATTTGATACACATTGGAATTTTCTCATTGAATTTTCCCAAATAAGTTTTTGTGACATATCTCCATCATGACAATCCCAGTATAAATTCCTTGATCTCAAACTCCCAATATATTTCTCCCTTTACAATATCAAGTTTCTTCCCATTGACTTCCTACACATACTCAGTCACTATGATTCATTGATACACTATTTATGATAGATCAAGTTATGATACGTTGGAAACCCACTCTCCACTAGAAACATCCATTTATAATTCCCATAACCATCTATGATACTATGAATTTAATATTTATAAACATTATACATAAAAAAAAATATCCTAAATACTCCTTCGCAACAATATATGATATCCTGCTCACAATCCATTGGATTTCGACCAGCGAGATTTATTCTATCAGATATCCCAAGGAACACTTGCAACATAAATCCTTGACACGAATTCTTTTATAGTTGGTATTCACCATGCACACTCATCTATTTTCCCTAGTGGATAACCTTTGATTATTTTTTTCAAATATGTCATGTCTCGAAGAATGCTATCCTTTAGTCTCATTTGACTTCATTTTATTGTTATGGTTGATCCTTGTCATGGACCACATGGTTATTCTAACAACCCAACTCTCTGATGGACCACATTCCATGCCCTCTACTCATGTGAATGGGTCACGCCACTTATTGTGTCCATGAACTTGGTTCACATCACTTTCTCTTTCCACATGGCTATTGTGGAACCCACATTAAATTTCAAAATTTTTTAAATTTTTTTTTTCCTTACCTTCCAAAAATTGAACAGGTCATTGTCGTGTAGGTTCTTACACCTGATGTGTATCTTTCACATATATTTTCATGTTTGTTTATAGATCCATCAATTTATATCATAGAATGAACTATGTGGCCATGGTATTGGTTGTAAACCTTATATATGATACCAGTGTATCGTGTCCTCTACTCCTCGGTGGCACGTTTGGGATGACAAATAGCTCCATCAATGCCCTTAATTACCAAATCCATCTTAGATAACTAGATTTGAAGATCCAATAATTGACCTTAATTTATTGAAACAAAAGATAGATGAACATCAGCTTCAATTCCATTCTGTTAATTGAACTTGTTAGTTCGATTATTGATTTGACACATTAGATTCATTATAAAACCCAACTATCAATATAACAGTCTGTGCAGGTCACCCAATAACTACCCTTTTACCATGTAACTAAACATACAATATCCACATGAATGCAGTTACATAGATGCCACAAAAACCATGCACACATGCATACTCAAATACATGAATTAAACACATTTCATAATAAAACAACCATGGCATTCATAATTAAAAATACGGCATTCACAGTAAAATAAAACTTATCCTAATTATTGTCCCAAACTGGGTGTAGGTGTTGGAAATTCCTCCCATCCATAGGCTCTTTGTTGCAATCACTTTATTATTTCCCAAGAGACTAATATCTATTGTTATATATCTATCATAATATTGATCAATGTATATCATCAATCAAATAATATTAGATAAACAACATAAATTGTAATTGTAATTCTAGGAGAAGAATCTCTAGTTACTTGTTCAATGACCAACTTTACTATTTTTGCATGTATACTTTGTCCTCCTTTAGTCGCTATATCATCTATCCACAACAATAGCTAGGGGGGACTCTCCACCAAAATAGCATCAAACCAAATAAGAGGCTCCTAATCCCTCAACAATTAACACTATTCTAGATCTAGGTAAGACCTTAACCATTTTATCTATTATATCATGTTCCTTAATATTCTCGTCCCCTAGTTCCCCTCTCCGTATAGTTACACACACAACAAAAACAAGAAACCAAATCATAAACCCAAAAATCAGTTGACCATACTGGAGCCCCCATCTTGGTCTTTCTCCCCTTTTTATTACTAAATTTCCATATTTATTGAATTTCTTAAATTTTGCATGGATGAAACTCTTGCCACCCATGCAATTTGATCAAATTAGAAGTCCACATTTTTCTTTTTCTTTTTATATATTACTTGACCTTTTTACTACTACATATACTATTATACTTATACTAATGTCTAAGTTTGGGGTGTTACATACTCCCCCCTTTAGGAAAATTCTTCCCGAATTTATAACCCCATAACCACAAACAAAAAGACTTACTTAATTAGATATGTGAACAATAAGTAATGTAAGTAGATATTATTGTTGTGAATATGCGATATTTATACAAAAATATTCCACCTGCATTAATATAATCATGACACCCAATGTTATGACATGCTGTTGAATTATTTTCCAGGTGTGTAATATGCAATCATCCATATAATTATGTATCATTATCATTACACACTGAAGCATCAATCAAGTCAATAAAGAAAAAATAAAAGTACACATTCGTGAAACTTCCTCCTTCCCTGTTCACCCTCTCTTTGAGAATCATACCATCCACACCACCATAGTCATCCTCGCCAATACCTTGGATGGTCCCACTCACCATGGATTGGCCCCTCTACTGTAAAATATCCATGAATCATAAGTAGGAATTGGAAATCTCCTTGGAATTTACTTTAATGTCCCCACTTTGGAGGCCCCATGATCATCCCTATAACTTATTCAATCCCCATGGGTTCAGGCATAAATTAAATAAAACTAGTTATGGATTAATTTTGTTTATAAATTACTTAGTTAATTAAATTAAACATTGGAGAAGTATGTAACTTATAGTTCAAATAGTTAATCAAATATTATTTGGTTAATGAGTTGTAGTGCTTAGGTGGACCATGAGGGAGCATGGGATATTAGGTGGACCCTATGATTTTTCTTCAAAAAATAATATGAAAGAAAAACACCGAAAAACAATAAATCCACTGAAAAGATGGAAATATAGGAAAAACAAACTAAAGCATGAAAGGCAAGAAAGCAAGGAAAAACATCACATAAAGTAGCAAGTCCAAACTTATCCAAGTAGGTATGAATGGATGAGGCTTAGGGTCCACAAGAAAATTAAATTATCCAAGGAGATAACAAATTCTATAAAAAAATAGGTTGAACGCACAATTCACATATTTTCCCACTGTTGATTTTGAAATTCAAGAGCTTGGATGTTTTTAAAGACTTGGAAGATGCACCCCTTGTCACAAGTTGGGAGATGTGACCCTTATATTCAATACACTATTTGATAATTCAAATTTTCTCATTGATTTTATTGCAGTATTTTCATGAGAATTGCATGTCCATTCTACTTCTAGTCGAGCTAGTCATTGTTCCAGCAGTGTTGAAGACTCCAACAATTAGTGTGTTCCTACATTATTTTGTAATTGTCCATATTATTGATGGTGTATGACAAGTTCATGAGTATTTTATGCTATACTTTAATCCATTAAATTTAAATTTTTTCCTCTACAATCCATTTAGATGAAGTTTATTTCTGTTATGAAGTTTTATCCTCGTTTTTAACGAATTTGTACAACTATGCAAGTTTTAATGCTAAATCTAAATAGTTTTCCGAATGGCTATCGTTATTTGACTTCCATTGCTCCAAAATTAATTTTTTGAGTTGATATAGTAAGAATAAACATTATTGAACTCATCCCATCCATAAAACCTAGAATATTTATCCCTCAAACAACCTTAGAATTGAGTTGGAAATCACCTAGTTGAGTAGTCATGGTTTGTAATCTTCTCTCTAGCTTCCAATTTCTTGCTCAGATCGAGTCTGAAAATTTATTTTAGTGTTTGTATAGTAGTTTGGGATTTATAATTAGGCAAGCCACTTCTATCCTGCACCAGAATCCATTTGGGTTCCACATAAGTCCCAGGGAAATTGCCTTGAATCCTCTAGTTTAGTCAAAGGAGTGTACCTAGGCATGATGCACCCAGAGAGTGTACAACTGTCAAAGTTGGGAGTCTGATTTATGTTGTTGTCTAATGCCTTCAAGCCATAACAAAACCTAAAATACACATTGGGGATTTTTTTTGGGAAGTGTTGATGTGTCAGTGTCTCAGTTTTTAAATTCCTTTCCTAAACTAGTCAGAATTGAGTTAGTGTGCATGAATCTCCATTTGGGTACATTAATGTGGTATTAAGGAATTGTCCTTTGCACCTATGAGTAGAAATACAAAGATCCACAATCTCTTAGTTGAAGATATATTTCTAGTCACATCTTCAAGTTGGCAGCTATGAAGCTCATACCGATGGATGATGAAGATTTTGAGCCATATGAGGAAGAAGAAATAATCTACATAGATGGAGGATTACCATGAGGTGATGATGGTTAATTTTGTTACCAAAGTTACTATGGATACCAATGGGATAAACCTTGAAAGTTTAGACCAAAATAATACTTAGCAAGGAATATAGAAGCAAGTAAAATCTTACCTCATCACTATTGAGTATATCTTTATTTGAGGGCAGAGATACATGAGGCCATATATTTGAAGTGTTATTTTCATTGCAGATATGGAATTTGGCCCAAGTATGTAGATGAGGAATCATTAAAGGACAACAATACATGAATATAAGAATCAAGTTGTCTGACTTATTTAAGAAACAAAGAAGAAAGAGAAATCAGAAGTGGATAATCATCAGATGCCATTGTTTCTAGCATGAAGAGACCCTTTGGATTCTATTCAAACAAATTATCAAAGAATATTGATCCTAAGGAAACCAAGAAGGAAGATACATCCATTCACTTGAAGAAGAAAGAGAAAAGAACAAATAACCCATCCATAATAATTGAGATAAACCATGATTCACCTAGCTCTATAGGTGGTGAAGAAGAATATACCCACATGGAGTAGTGTCAATATCTAGCAGGTGGTTGCAAGGTAGAAGAAAACTATGCAGAATAAGAACTAGTGCCTTCCATCAAATATGTAGAAGAAAAATCCAGATGTGAAAGGATGAAAATAAATGACACTCTAGACATGGATAGGGAAGCTTCCACTAAAGGGTGCATAAGTCTTTATGTTGGTGACATAGAGGTCAATTTAGAGGAGTCTGCTGAGGAAATCATTCCCATGTGCAAGAAGATGAAGAAATTGTAGTAATAAAAGATGAACAAGGATCAATTTCTCCATGACCACTTGATTTTCTTTTTGAATTTGATCAGTTAGAAGAAGAAGAGGATGTTTGTCATTAAGAACCACATTTTCTTGCAATTCCATTAAAGATGAGCGAAAGGAAGATCATGGAGGTCATGAGCATTATGCATGGAACTAATGCATTGGTGTCATACTGTTGTTGGAGGATGGAAGATAAATATTCCATTGAAGACATGGAGAAGATTAGAAAAGCATTGATAAACATAAGAGGTACATTCTTACAGTTGATTTTTGATAGAAATCATCTTCTCAAGCTTGTGGAGATGTATAATAGTGCTCACTAGAATATTAAAAGAGATTTATAAGCTCACTCATGAGTTGGAACCACCCAGGATTATTTCAAGAGTACTCAAAGTGCACTTCAAGAATATGATATTCAGTTTGAGTAGCTTCATGAGAAGCTGAATAGATCACATTCCACCTCCTACATTTCATACAACCAATATCATATAGTTGATTGCATTCTTGGATATATGGAGTATGCTCATGTGATGGTGGGATTTGAGGAACATTCTGATTTGCAAATGTTTGAGGAGGATCAAGCACTTGTTGATCCAACCACTAGAGGAGGATATTAATCCCCTAGTTTGATGGATAAGTTTTGTAGAGAGATGAGGTTGGATCACTATTCATCATCCCACACATACATGGAATCTATGACACGTGAATATGAACATTGGTTAAAGGGATTCTTTCATTTGGTGCCACATGAGGAGCATGACGTTCCCACACTTTCTTTTGATGACTTGATGGTTAGGCCATGGGGTTTGACAAGCACACCGATGCCTTTTCAACAATAGTAGAGGCATCCACTACCATTTTTTTATTCCTTACTCAAGCATAGTAGTGCATGGGAGTTACACTTGATCCAATTAAGTGGAACAAGTGACATAGATTTGAGTTGTTGCGTAAGAGAATATCACACAAGGAGAAGCTGCATGCTTTTATTTTTGACCCATGCGACATGAGTGTTTATTCATCCATGGATTAGGTGGATAGATATTTGACCAAGTTGATCACCCTAGAGGGTAAGCATCATACTTGCATTAGTGGATATACACTTGAAATATCATTAATATTTTGTCAGTAGTCTCATGGGAATCTATGATTTCTCTATGATGCCTACAACATGCATGGAAATACATGGGAGTCTCACATGTGTCTATTGGGTGAGATAGCTAGAAGTGATATGCATATTAGTTCTAGAATTCACATGTCATATGAGTAGTTCCATAATTGGTTGTAGAGAATCACATGGATTTATTTTTGCATTGGGAGTAATACTCTTCCAGTGTGGTGGTGGGATCCTCACATCCTTCATGGTGACAATGATGTTTTGGAGGATGGAACAAAGACAATGGGATCCAAGCATTCCTTGGCATGATGGATTGTCTTGGATGGAATTGGTGACTATTGGAGTGCATTGCAAGAAATGAGATCTTGGCATTGCTTTGTTCGAGCTTAGTTGGAGTAGCAGTTTGGTTGTTGGATTAAGAGATTGATACAACCTTCATTTGCATGAGTCTATTCATATGGACCAGTGGATGAGTCTCCTACATGGGAAACCTTATTATGAATGGACACAATATTTTCTTGTTGGATGGTTTGGGATCTTTCACAAGACTCTATGTGGTGTAGAAGAGGATGCAAAAAACACCACACAATTCTCAGGTTCATTTGGGATCCATGAATCATGTTTGGACTCAATTATTTTAGTTGGGAAGTTCATTTAGTAGTATGGGTGAGATATTAATCTATTGATCATAATGAGTTTCACAAGATCAAGATCCTTCCCAAGATTGATTTCCATTGCAGCCATCACCAAAATCATATGGAAGAAGAATCTCTATAGGAGATAACTCTATGTTTCCAATATAGATATCTTAGATTTTTATACATGGCCATTCATTTGACTCTTACACCCATTTATTCACAAATAAACATGATCCAAGCATACTACAAGAATATTTGTAAGTATATGATTGTTTCTTTTGATTCCACTTTGGTTCCTCATAGGATGTTGGAGAGTCATTGTCTCAATTCAGAAGTTGCATCATACAATTGGGTACAAAAAGGTTGCTTCCTCGTAGGATGTTGGAGAGTCATTGTATGGATTAGGATAATATATCTTAATCATATGCTTGAGAAAGGAAAGGTTGGTTCCTACATGAATAGGATTTGACCTACCATTGTTTGTCCATTTTTCAAAGATGTGACAAAGCTAAGTAGAGCCATTGGGTGTGATGCACCTTGTAGAGTATATCTCCATTTGATGAAAAATATGGTTCTCCAAGTTAGGAGAGGAGTTTCTTGTTGGGATGAGAACTTATGAAAATTTCTCAAAGCAATTAAGGAAGTGGTGATATGATGCCCCATGTTTGCATCCCTAGATTTTGCTCTGTCACTTGTGCTTAAGGATGATGTTGATCCAGATTTATGTAGGAACGCAACAGAATACAAAAATAACCATAAAAACAAATATGCAGTGGAAATAACACTTCATTTCATTAATCAATAACTGAAACTTGTTTACATACAGAATGGAAATAAACTAGCTAGAGTGCTGGTAGATTTTCTCTGAGAAGAGATGTGGCGGCTACATGCCTCTGAAATCTCCATTACAATGAGGCTCGAAGGCCTATATATTATTGAGAAACAATGGAAACCCTACACATCCAAAAACCTAACCCTAGGAGTGTTGGGGTGCGCACCTTAATGGTCCTTAATTTTGGTAACTCCGCGGTTTTTGTGGAAGCTTGTAAGCGGAGTTGCGACTCAAAATAGTCTTAGGGGTGTCAGGGTTGAGTCAAAGCCTTCTTTTTGTAATAAAACCATGCTTGAAGTCCAGGGTTTAGGGTTTGGGGTGCCCATGGTTTAATCCCATGGTTTTGTAATAAGTTCACTATAAATAAGCACTCTTGTAAAGAAGTTAGTTTAGGCTTTTGATGTAAGATGAATTGATGTGAAGCTAAGGCTCGTTTTGTAAGAAAGGTTAAGTCCCAGCTGTGTGTGTGGACGACCTCTGCAGCTATGTGCGCAGAGGGCTTTTGGGTGATTAAGAAGATCTGCAGCTGTGTGCGCAGAGATCTACAACTGTGTGTGCAGAGATCTGCAGCTTAGTGCATAGCTTTGGGGAATTGAAGGGATCTGTAGCTGAGTGCGCAGATCAGAACTATGGTTTTTGTAAAGAGTTGAATAAAACACAGTTCTGTGGATGTAGCCCCTAAACTGGGGGTGAACCACGTTATATCGTGTGTTGTGGTTCTTTTGTGTTTTTGTTATGTTCTTTTATGCATTGATAAATATATAACTGATAAGTAAGATCACTGCTAAATGCTAACTTCGCTGTGAATTCCCAGTAAAGGGTTAAGCAAGGCACTGTTTTTTTATCTAACTTTGAAGCTAAATAAGTGAATATCAAAGCTCTGTATTTTATGATTATCATTTGTTAGAGACTAAAGGTACAGTAATATCCCTCTTCTGCTTGCAGAAACCTGATTCTGTGGCACCCCATAGCTGTTTCGGGTGAGACTGCAACCTGTTCGCAGGTTGTTGCTGAAAGGGCCAACACTATGGGTATTTTGTTGGTGCAAAGACAAAAGTATAGAACCCGAGTTTTCCCTAAGACCAACAAATTGGTTCCGTTTCCAGTTGAACTTAGTATCTGCTCAAGAGGGGTTTACGTCGTACCTCGAGGGCTATGTTCTGGAGACCCTGAGTGAAGGAAATTGGTTCGACATTTCCTGTTACCAGATTCAACCTGGCTTCGAGCTTCAACCCATAATAGAATGTCTTCCACCACCTCAATGATTCCTTTCATTTTTGAGAGCCCTATCAGAGATAGGTCCTGATATTCATGGAGAAGTTGGGTCACTTTGCTCACCATTTCGTCATCCAAATAATCTCCAATGGTAGCATACTTAGGGTTTTCTTGTAACCCAATGTTTATGGTCCGCGTCTTCAGGGGCTGAGTCACTTCAGGTGCTTCAACTGCTGGTCCATGTACTTCGCAATGTCCTTCTGACTCAGGAATGCTAATGTTGCACGGATCGTCATCCTTGTCAATTGCGAGGTTATGACATTCTACTGCATTAGCTTCTTGTTCCTTCCAATCAGGTTGGTATTCTACTATTTCTTGATCATCAAATACTTTAGTATGGATCAACCTAACAGCTATGTCCAAAGTAGGACAAACCTCATTAATAGAAAATGTCAGTACAAAACTATCAACAAGACTATCCCAACTTACAGTATCGTGGTGAAGCTCGACCTCCACATACCAGTTCTTTGCTATAGGTTCCAAGGTGTGCACAAACCTATGTACCCATTCTTCATGAGGTACATGCTTCCATGCTTCATAGCATTGCTCCAAATGTCCCTGAGGACTCGTCTTACCATTAAACCTGCTTCGCACCTCCTGAGGTTGGTCCCTGAATCTTAGGCAAAGGGACTTCTGGCACACTTCCCAACTATGAATGTACTTTTTGTGACCATTCCACCATCTGGATGTTGTGGCTTTGAATGATGAATCTAGAGTCTCCATTTTCTGTGAGTTGGGTATCTCCTCTGAGAATTGCACAATAAAATCTTCTGGGTCTGTCGAACCATCAAAAACAAGTAAGGTTCTTGTCTGTGAACTAAGCCATCTGAGAGATTTGGTAATTCTTGCACATCGATGTCCATGCAGCTCATACAGTCTATTCTGCCAATTCTCTAGGCCATCATCTGAATCCGTCATGCAGGAGCTGTCACACTACCAATCCATCATAACTTCAGTAGTAGGATCAACATAATCTTATTCCTTCGCTGTGATATTGTAGATATGGTCCAAAACATCTTGGTCTTCATCTCTTACTATCTCGGTGTACCTCTCTCCTTGAGAAGGATCCAATGGTACTATGACTCTCAGTCCTTTCCCTTCGAAAGTCATCTTCCTCTTCTTCAGGTTGATTACTGCATCATTATCTATTGCCCATTCAATGCCTAGCAGTGCTGGATAAGGGTTGCTGTCATCAATTATTTCAATTACCTCAAAGTCTGCTAGGGTACTAAATCCATCAATATCTACTGATACGCTAGGGAGTCTTCCTAGGGGCACAATCTTCTGTTGATTGGCTAATCTCAACTATATAGGGGACCATTCCAGAGTAGGTTTTCCCATTTGTTCCCATGTCTTCTTAGTTAAAACATTTACTTCTGATCCTAGGTCCAAGATGACATCAGTCATGTCATATTCTCCTATCTGAGCATTCAATATCATCTCCCTGCCAGTTCTTCTGACTCTATGAACAGTTTTTTCCTTACCAAGACTTCGTTGAGGTTCGCAAGAAGCAATAACTTTCTGCAACTCATTTAAAGCAGTCTGATTTCTTAAGAGCTTCATACAACTCTATAAAAAGGAGGACAGTGTACTTACTTTATCCGTCGAAGCTTATTGCAGCTGCGGCTGCTGCTGAGGTTGTTGCACAGGTGCTACTAAGGTGTTGCGGTTAGCAAAGTCTCTCTTGGCTTCCATAAATGTCTATTTTTCTCTTTCGACGTCAAATGCTAGGATTTTTTCTGGGGCCTTACGAACCCAAGCCTTGGCAGGCTGTTTCTCCTTGTTCTGCACTTCCATCGTAGCTCCACTCCTGGTAACAACATTAATGGCTGGGACAGGTCGTTGCTCGACAACAATCAGCTGAATATTCTGAGTAGGGGCACTATTTCTTTCTTGAATCTTGTCTATCAGCTGCGGGCATTGCTCAATCACATGGTCGACAGCTCTGCAATATCGACATGTCGTAGTTGGGTTCCGACATTCTCTAGCTAGATGTCCTACCTAGTTACAGTTATAGCACACAACCTGGCCTCATCCTTCAGCGAAGCCAAACGACAGTTCTTCAAAGGACCAAGGGGTAAGTACTTGAATTCATTTAGTTTGAGAATTAAAATGCTGTTGGCTGAAAAAGGTATATTTCTTATTGAATCAGACTGTTAGATTTAGTATTACTAACCTATGTTTGTAAGTGAAAGTACCTTCGATGAGCAAAGTGGTTTGCTGTGAAGTGGAAAAAGGTACAAGATAAATTTTGAGTCCTATACCCTAGGTCAGAATACTGAGTCTAACCCCGTAAGTCCAGCAGCCTCAGAGGCCGAAGAAACCCCTTCTGTTGGAAACCCTCCGGTAACCCCGCAACGAAAACCTATTATCCCCGAGAACCCGTCGCAGTCTGAAAGTAACCCTAGCGTGAGTATCCCTATTACAGGTCAGTCTACCCCAGTAAGTCCCCCCCCCCCCCCCCCACTAGATCCGTGATGGCCCATATGAATGATGACATTAAGCTCCCTGTTTTCAAAGGAACTGGATCAGAGGATCCAGAATAGTTCTGGTTCTTATGCGAAGCCATGTGGACCGCTAACAACATTACAGATCAAGATATGAGAAGAGCGCAGCTGGTCACTTCGTTTAGAGACCACGCTTTGACCTGGTTCATGAAGTTTTCCAGTACTCAGAACCATGTCTTGGCTGATATAAAAGCAACAATGATAAAGGAATTTAAGAATCATAAATCTGAGTCGCAGTGTATCACTGAACTAAAGGAAATTCAGCAGCGGCGAGCAGAATCAGTGTGGGGCTTTGATCAGAGGTTCAAAGTTCTGCTAGATCAAGTCAGTTTCACTATTGGACCAGCGTAGCATAAGGAATGGTTCATCGCATCTTTGTTACCACACATCAGGACTCCACTCATGCAACAGAAGGTTGCGGATCAGCAGGAGGCTTTGGAAATCGCTATGAAGCTTGAAACAGCCCCTGTCGAAGATAATTTTGGTATCGCTCAAATACAAGCGCAGTTGGCAGCGATGGCTCTGGAGCTTCGTGATATGAAAAAAGGGAAAGCTATTCACGAAGAGGTTTGGTGTACACGATGTCAGACAGAGGGTCACGACAAGGAACAATGTCCTGCGGTAAGAAATTTCCTGAATTCTGGCGCACCAAACCCATTCAACCCTAGTGTTCTATATTGTGAGATCTGTAGGACAACTGGCCAGCATTGACCTGAAGACTGCTATCTCCTGCAGAGGTATGTGCAAGTCCCTAAGAACCCTTATTGCAAGTTTTTTAAGTCAGTGGGACACAAGGAAGATGAGTGTCACAGCTTTGACCTCATGAGAGAACAAACTTATGATGCTTATCGGGTACAAAACGATGGCCAAGGCAATGATGGATATGGTTACCATGGTAGTACATCAGGTCACGGACCTTTTGGAGGTCCTGGTCATGGTGGTATGGCTGGCAAAGGACAAGGCCAGGTTATGTGCTATAACTGTAACCAGGTAGGACATCTAGCTAGAGACTGTCGGAACCCAACTACGACATGTCGATATTGTAGAGCTGTCGACCATGTGATTGAGCAATGCTCACAACTGATAGCCAATATTCAAGAAAGAAATAGTGCCCCTACTCAGAATATTCAGCTCATCGCTATGGAGAAACGACCTGGCCCAACCATTAATGTTGTTACCAGGAGTGGAGCTACGACAGAAGTGCGGAACAAGGAGAAACATCCTGCCAAGGCTTGGGTTCGTAAGGCCCCAGAAAAAATCCCAGCATTTGATGTCGAAAGAGAAAAAGAGACATTTATGGAAGCCAAGAGAGACTTTGTTGACCCCAACACCTCAGTAGCACCTGCGCAACAACCTCAGCAGCAGTCGCAGTCACAAGAAGCTTCGATGGATAAAGTAAGTACACTGTCCTCCTTTTACAGAGTTGTATGAAGCTTTTAAGAAATCAGACTGCTTTAAATGAGTTGCAGAAAGTTATTGCTTCTTGCAAACCTCAGCGAAGTCCTGGTAAGGAAAAAATTGTTCATAGAGTCAGAAGAACTGGAAGGGAGATGAGATTGAATGCTCAGATAGGAGAATATGACATGACTGATGTCATGTTGGACCTAGGATCAGAAGTAAATGTCTTAACTAAGCATACATGGGAACAAATGGGAAAACCTACTCTGGAATGGTCCCCTATACAGTTGAGATTAGCCAATCAGCAGAAGATTGTGCCCCTAGGAAGACTCCCTAGCGTATCAGTAGATATTGATGGAGTCAGTACCCTAGCAGACTTTGAGGTAATTGAAATAATTGATGATAGCAACCCCTATCCAGCACTGCTAGGCATTGAATGGGCAATAGATAATGATGTAGTAATCAACTTGAAGAAGAGGCAGATGACTTTCGAAGGGAAAGGACTGAGATTCATAGTACCATTGGATCCTTCTCAAGGAGAGAGGTACACCGAGCCAGTAAGAGATGAAAACCAGGATGTTTTGGACCATATCTACAATATCATAGCGAAGGAAGAAGATTATGTTGATCCTACTACCGAAGGTATCATGGATTGGCAGTGTGATAGCTCTTGCATGATGGATTTAGATGATGGCCTAGAGAATTGGCAGAATAGACTGTATGAGCTTCATGGACATCGATGTGCAAGAATTACCAAGTCTCTCAGATGGCTTAGTTCACAGACAAGAACCTTACCTATTTTTAATGGTTCGACAGACCCAGAAGAGTTTATTGTGCAATTCTCAGAGCAGGTACCCAACTCACAGAAAATGGAGACTCTAGATTCAGCATTCAGAGCCACAGTAGCCAGATGGTGGAATGGTCACAAAAAGTACATTTATAGTTGGGAAGCATGCCAGAAGTCCCTTTGCCTAAGATTCAGGGACCAACCTCAAGAGGTGCGAAGTAGGTTTAATGGTAAGATGAGTCCTCAGGGACATTTGGAGCAATGTTATGAAGCATGGAAGCATGTACCTCGTGAAGAATGGGTACATAGGTTTGTGCACACCTTGGAACCTAAAGCAAAGAACTGGTATGCGAAGGTAAAGCTTCGCCATGGTACTGTAAGTTGGGATAGTCTTGTTGATAGTTTTGTACTGACATTTTCTATTAATAAGGTTTGTCCTGCTTTGGACACAGCTGTTAGGTTGATCCATACTAAAGTATTTGATGATCAAGAAATAGCAGAATACCAACCTAATTGGAAGGAACAAGAAGCTAATGGAGTAGAATGTCATAACCTCGCAATTGACGAGGATGACGATCCACACAACATTAACATTCCTGATTCAGAAGGACACTGTGAAGTACATGGACCAGAAGTTGAAGCACCTGAAGTGACTCAACCCCTGAAGAAGCGGACCGTAAACATTGGGTCAGAAGAAAACCCTAAGTATGCTACCATTGGAGATTATTGGGATGACGAAATGGTGAGCAAAGTGACCCAACTTCTCCATGAATATCAGTACCTATCTTTGACAGGGCTCTCAAAAATGAAAGGAATCATTGAGGTGGTGGAATACATTCTGTTATGGGTTGAAGCTCGAAGCTAGGTTGAAGTTGGTATCAGGAAATGTATAATGTCCTTATTTTGGTGCAGCCAGAGTCACTACTTGTGCCGAAGAAGGAAATATTTGTCGAGGCTTAAAATACGACCGTTGGAAGAAATCAAAATTGGCGACGCCGGTACGCTACCTGTATTAACTGCCTGTATTAATGAGATCTTGGAAAATCTACCACTGTTTGGACAAGATCTCTGTTAGATTTGGTATCATCAATGCACAGTTATGATAGATGTCGTGGATGGATTCTATAAGAAGACACCCACACCCGCAATGTTTTCATTTTACATTTTCTTGAGTTTTACAATTGCGTCCATGTTAGCTGATAGCGAGCTTCAGAAGTTAGTGAGAGAATTTGAACAGGAGGGTCTACTGCACCTTTTCAGCCACCCACCTATGTCTGCACCCCCCGAAGAGACTCCCCCAACACCGACCCAGCCAATGCAGACATGCTCTGCCAGGAAAAAATTTAAGCCTGAAGTTCGTTCTAAGCGGAATGAAGATAGACAGAAGCAATCAGGGAAAACACCGGAGGATCCCGAGATGAATCCGTCCTGCTCAGCAGAGGTCCCACTTGAAGAGGATGAGAACATTGCACCATAGCATCCACTGTATCTTCCGCCAGTTCGACCAAGATTTCAACTCCCTCAGCGGATGAAGAAGTTCACATTACGCACCCCTTCGCTACCACCGGGTGTGCAGCTGGTCGGGACAATGACAGGGAAAATAGACTGGCTCAAGTATGTCGACCAGGATACAAATGATCAGGGGAAATTTCCATAGTTTGCACCTGGGACATACTTACACTCTGTCCACTATCAGGAGACTGGAGCGACATTATTAGAAGTGAAACAGTGGGCTGTTGGCTTGGACAAAGCTGGTTTGTTGAAGATGCTCGATGTGCCCCACTTTGGTCGCAGCACACAGGTAACCATGGTGGTCAAACAATTATTGGCATTGGTGCATGATGGGTACCTATGGATCGGAAACCAAAAAATCACTATCAATGGAGAACTCATTCACCAGATTACGGGCCTACCAAAGGAAGGGCCTGACCCTAGCATTGAGTTTTTGGGAAAACATGAAGATGTGAAGCTAGCACATAGCATGAAGGAATGCTTTGGGCTGACGAAAGGGAAGCGAGGGTATCAAACCGCAGCCACTCAGCATCAAAACATTCGATTCGCTGCAGAGCTCTTAGCCTGCAAGCTAATGCGGAAGTGCAAACCAAGCGAAGTACCTGCCCCGATTGTCAGTATTGCTGTAAACTGTGCGAAAGGCTACATTTACAATTGGGAAGCATACATCACTAAGGAATTTCTTGAAGATGCCCGTGATGCATAGGAAAAAGGTAGACCCTTTCATTATTCATGGCTGATCGTGCTTATTTCCCTGATCGGGTGGAAAGAGCCCACCGAGGTGCAGTTTATTGACGTACCTCCAAGCATGCCAGGTGCAGCGAGGTACGCATCGCTCTGGGTGTCGCAGGACAAAGCATCCCAGCAGATGACGAACACTGTGTTCACCTTTTACGCCATGAGTATCTCATATGAGATTGTAAAGACCCTGTGGCTCAGTAATGAGTTATTCTCTCAATATGATGGAGTGGCCAACTTCAGGGCTGACATGCACAATATATTCATCCAGGCCCATGCAGATAAGAAGAAGGCATCCTGGAAGTTGCCATATGTGGTGACCAAAGAAGACATCCTCGCAGTAGTTCAGCAGTGGTCAGCTGAATGGTTGAAGGATGCAGGAACAAAGCCCAGCATTCCAATCCCTTCGGTCACCAATGTGGGCATTGGCCCTAGTCAGATGCAGCAGAATGACCCACTCGAGGAAAGTGAAGAACAGAGTGAAGGAGATCAGGGTGGAGATGATGGAGATGAAGAGGAAGCAAAGGATTCAGTCAAAATAGTCTCAGACCCTAATCGGTCCGATAAGCGCAAGTCGCCAGAAGCAGAGGAAGTGACCAAACCTCAATCCCGAAAGAAAATGAAGGCGTCAAAAGACAAGAATATCGACGAAGAAACTGCCTTGACCACTGAGGAGCTTGACCAGGCTCTGACAAAGTCCATAGAAGTTCTCACCAAGAAATGGTCAGAGTTTACAGCTGCGCACCTTGATGCACTCACCGGCGTAGCTCACGGATTTTCAGAGCTGAAGGACTTAGCAGAAAAATCAGCAACTGGTGCTGCAGGAAGCAGCACCCCAATAAGTGCGTAGCCAGACACAAGGCAATGGCCAGCTAGAGAAAACAGGGGACAATTTTCAAGTGCAGCACTCATAATAACTGACGCAGCATCCCGCTCGAAGATGAGCATGATAGTTGGAATCGATTACACCGAGATGTCCATGAAAGAGTTGCATCTCTTCCAAGTAGCGATCATGAAGGAGATCCAAGAACGGGACAACTACTCACAGATTCAATTGGAAAATACAATGAAGCAGAGCGAGAGCCTCGAAGCGCAGTTGAAGGAAGTAGAGCAGAGGAAGAGAAACGCAGAACGTAAGCAGGTCACATTGGCACGAGTATTGGATGAGGCATGTCGAAGTCTTCCTGACTTCGACATACAGGCTGAGGAAGAGCTGAAGCAAAGAATTGATAAGCTGAAAGACTATGCACAGTACACTCATAGTGAAATAAAGAAGCTCAAAGTAGAACATGAGGCTCAAATTGCAGAGCTTCAACTACGCATCATCCCGGAGAGCCCACCAGAGGTCAAGGAACAGTGTCGCAGAGACATTCATGCTTCAGCAACAAAGATCTCTGATCTTGTAGGCAGTGCAGCCAAGCTGCTAGAGGAAAGCGTCGATGCCTAGACAACACTGCAGGAAAACCCCGAAGTACAAAAGCTGCAGGAAACCATCAAGCAGTGACAAGAAGAGTTGGACGCAGCAAAAGTGGAAATTAAGACCCTGCCCCCTATGCAGAAAATGATTAAGGTAAAACAAAGCAAGGAACTCCAGCAGGAGATTAAGTCGTACAGAACAAAAGCAACACTGCTGGAAAATTCTATGTAGCCCCTTGTCAACGAGGCCTTGGAATTGAGTACTGCTGTGGACAGCTAGCTCAAAGTTCTAAAGGAGTACGATGCATTTGCACAGGAAAAGGATAGCGAAGCATCAACAACAGCATTGTAGGAGCTGGTGGAGAAGGAGCAAGCGGCCGACAATATCATGCATGGCCTCAACAAGCAGTTCACTATCTTCGCCAACAAATTTCTCCCACCATACAAGCAGCTGAGTGTCCTGGGACGGGACACTGGTGAGTCTTAGGGGCCTATTGGGGCGCGCACCTTAACGGTCCTTAATTTTGGTAACTCCACAGTTTTTGTGGAAGCTTGTAAGCGGAGTTGCGACTCAAAATAGTCTTAGGGATGTCGGGGTTGAGTCAAAGCCTTATTTTTGTAATAAACCCATTGTTGAAGTCCATGGTTTAGGGTTCGGGGTGCCCATGGCTTAAGCCCATGGTTTTTTAATAAGTGCACTATAAATAAGCACTCTTGTAAAGAAGTTAGTTTAGGATTTTAATGTAAGATGAATTGATGCGAAGCTAAGGCTCGTTTTATAGGAAAGGTTAAGTCCCAGCTGTGTGCGTGGAAGACCTCTGCAGCTATGTGCGCAGAGGGTTTTTGGGTGATTAAGAAGATCTGCAGCTGTGTGCGTAGAGATCTGTAGCTTAGTGTGCAGCTTTGAGGAATTGAAGGGATCTGCAGCTTAGTGTGTAGCTTTGAGGAATTGAAGGGATCTGTAGCTTAGTGTGCAGCTTTAAGGAATTGAAGGGATCTGCAGCTGAATGCGCAGATCAGAACTATGGTTTTTGTAAAGAGTTGAATAAAACACAGTTCTGTGGACGTAGCCCCTAAATTGGGGGTGAACCATGTTATATCGTGTGTTGTGGTTCTTTTGTGTTGTTGTTATGTTCTTTTATGCATTGATAAATATATAACTGATAAGTAAGATCACTGCTAAATGCTAACTTCGCAGTGAATTCCCAGTAAAGGGTTAAGCAAGGCACTGTTTGTTTATCTAATTGCGAAGCTAAATAAGTGAATATCAAAGCTCTGTATTTTATGATTATCATTTGTTAGAGGCTAAAGGTACAGTAATATCCCTCTTCTGCTTGCAGAAACCTGATTCTGCGGCACCCCATAGCTGTTTCGGGTGAGACTACAACCTGTTCGCAGGTTGTTGGTGAAAGGGCCAACACTGTGGGTCTTTTGTTGGTGCGAAGACAAAAGTATAGAACCTGATTCTGCCCTAAGCCCAACAAGTAGGTGAAACTCCTTAATGTCGGCCTCATTGGGTAACTTGGTACATCAATTTCCCAGGGTCATAACTTTAGCATACTACCTTCGTTTGACGCGCATGATACATCGTTAGAAAGATGTGTTTAAGGACTACATCCATAAACAACAAATATCAAGTATGGAATGGACTCATATTTGCTCGACCATTCGGTGCAAAAAAAAAACGTCATTTAGGGCCTCAAAACGGCTCCGGAAGTTTAGGACCCAAAAACTGCCAAAAATAGTAAATTGTGCTACAATTAAGGAAACTGGAAAACTGAAAGAAACAGTGGTGGGGTTCCAAGAGGAATAGGTCGGTGGCCACCAATATCCTCCTGGATCATTCTTCCCCCCTTAGGAAGCAATGGTCCCCATTGCATTGAGTTCCTCCATGAGATGAGGAAACTTCTATTGAACTTGGTCCCCGGTGAGCTACTTTCCCTGGTGAAGGAGTTGGCCTGCTTTGACAACTCAATATATAAGCTAGATCTTCTACTTGCGTGTGTTCTTGATCTGTGTGTCCATAATCTGATTAGTTGTGGCTTGTTCCATGCAGTCGGGGTTTAACTTTGTTGGTGTGAGTTGTTCTGCCACATCTGATGTGTCCAGCAGAGGTGGAAAGTAGGTGTAATGCCCCGGTTTTGACCTCGTTGCATTAGATGTATATGATGTATAAATTGTAAATGATTAGGGTGTGGAGCTAAAGGACAAGGCCCCACCATTGATCGATTATGTTATGTTTTGGATTTGAATTGTCACCGATGGTATATCGGGGCATGCGGCATATATTATGACGGTTATCATGTAAATATGCATCTATAATTAAAAATGAACCCGACCAGCTATGATCGCGGCAACTAAGTCAAAAGGGGCATGATTTTCACAAGGATAAGGGTGGGGAATTTTTTTTTAACCTTGGACAATGAGAGAAAAACCCATGTGTCTTCTTCCCTTGTCTTATTCCAACCACTTTCATTAAGAAAGGCTGCTGGTGGTTGAGGTAGTTATGCTCTTTGGGGAGTGGAGTGGCAGGACTGTCAGTCCTTGCCTCCATGCACACTCCATCCATGTTTGACTTCATTATGGCAGGAAAAACCTTCACACACACCCCAATTCGTGACCTCACGATTTTGCTGTTCGCCTCCACAGTCTGTTCCTTCCTCACGTTGCTCATCCACATGCAGGGATTTTACTCTCCACGACTGTGCTAAACACCCACACACTGCAATTTCGCATCCTCCGTGTTGTTTTCTCATCCACAGACAAAAACGAAGCCATTTTTCCTCACGCAGGACCTCCATTGTTGTGCAATCTCACGCAGAGGGTTTCTTCCCCGTTTTTCGTCTTCACGCACAGGTTTTTGCTGGGTTTACCCACACAGTAGTTTCCTCTACGGATTTGGGAGTGGTGTGGCTCTATCCCTTATTCATGGGTTGTTTTGTGGGTTCTACATTGTGGCTGTTCATGCGCTGGTCAGGAGTCTGTAAATTTGTCCCCAGTGTGGTCTGCATACGTTTTTCCCCTGCAGCTTCGATTGTGTGAACCGGACTGTTGTTTTCCCGTGTATGTTGGTAATGTGTGCTGATTTCATTTCGGGACTGTTGTTCTTTCCCCATGTCCACTGATATGTTTGGGGTCGTGAAACCCACTTGGGATTCATTTTTCCCTGTTTAAGCTGTGGTAGCTAATTGATTGCATACGTGCAATGGTTGGTCTTCGGACTGTGTAAGGAGCAGGGAGGTTGGCTTAGTTTTTCTTGATAAACCTGGTGGCTGGAAACCACACAGATAGAGCTAGAGGGCTGGCCTTCTTCTCCATCACCCCTGAATAGCACTGGAAGGGAATGTAGGGCCTGAGGGACTATGTAGCAGAGAAGGGACTGATTCCTTGTGTTGGGTGTGTTTGGGTGTCTTAGAGGTCAGGCTAGTTCTGGTGTAGGTGTTCTTGGCTCTGTGATGAGCTCACCAGCTTAGCATTTAGCCTTTCCCAACTCCTGGATGGCCTGATAAACCCAACTTTGTTGGCTTGGTTGTGGGTTTTGTATATCCTTGGCTATGTATAAGCCTGCTAGTTCCTTTATTCCTTGGAGAATCATGCCCAGCTCAGGGGTGGCAGTGTTGCTGAGAGATTGAGGAGCATGCTTGCCTATGGTTGGGTGGAACGTTGCAGCGATGTAGCTGGTTGCGGAAGGATATTTCATAAGATAAGTGATCTTGTCCATTTTACTTCTACAACTATATTTTTGTTAATGAATTAAAATGAACATGTTGAGATGAATGCTTATTTGAATGCATGATTGATTCCACTGTGTAAGACACATAATGGTAGTTGTGTATGTTGATTAATTGCATATGTATATGATAGATATTCATGTGTGCATACTCTAGTTCAGAGATTTTGTTTAAGCATTCTTTTCAACAATTTATGGCCTGTACATGTTCATGGGGCTCTTAGCCGGGTGGTTTAAGCCACGGATCGTGTCCTCTTGTCGATCGGAGGCATGTAGGGTCGAAGGTAGTCCACATTGAACACTGGGTGTAGACCAAGGAATGGTGGAATACTGAGCTTGAAGGCATTGTCCCCAACAACCTTGGTGATGGTGTATGGCCCATATCAGAGTGGGAAAAGCTTGCGATGGGGTCCAACAAGGTGCTCCTTCTATAAATGTAGCCACACTTTGTCGCCCACCTGGAAGTTGTGTTGCACCCAATGTTGATCATGTCGCTGCTTGTACTTAGCATTGGATCTGTCCAATATGTCATGAAACTATTGCTGAATGTGCTGAATGTGCTCAATGAAGTCATTTTCCTTGGAAACTTCAGACTGGATATGAGCTGAATCAGCCTGAGTAGCTGCAAATGGCATGGCTACGTCAATGGGACATAGTGGATGGATTCCCAAGCCCACCTGAAAGGGGCTGTGGTTGGTTGAGCTGTGGAGGGCCCGGTTATAGCTGTGTTGTACATAGGGGAGGCTCTCATCCCATGTGTGTGGATGCTTTGAGTTGCACATGCGCAAAATGTGTACGATCATCCTGTTGACGACCTCTGTCTGGCCATTAGTCTGGGGATGGAAAGCTATGGACTTTGTGAGCTTGGTGTCTAGCATTAACCATAGGCTAAACCAGAATGTACTAAGGAACCTGTTGTCTTGGTCTGAGATTATAGACTGTGGGATACCAAAGTGTACCCACACTCGTTCAAAGAATATTTTAGCAATGGCTTCTGTTGTGATATTCTTCTTACAGACCGCCATTATGGCCATCTTTGAGAATCTGTCAATGACCACAAACACACAGTCATTACCGTGCTTAGTAGAAGGAAGGCCTGACATGTAATCCATGGAGATGGATTCCCAAAGTCGACTAGGGGTAGGCAACGAAGCATAGAGACGTTGCTTCTTGATGGATGGTTTGGCAATGGCACAGGTAGTGCAGGATCGGATGTACTTCTCCCCTCCCGTTCGAAGGTTCGGCTAATAGAAATACTTCTACAGTATTGCCGAAATGCCCAACGACCCGACTGTAGTACACTTCCCAAATCATCTTGGCACACTCACTTGAAAGAACACAAAGGTGTCCCATGTGACACAGTAGTACATCCTGGAGGTGAAATTTTGGAACTTGGTTTCCCTCCAAGAACGTCTGGTATCTGTGGCTGAATTCTAGATCACTCTTGTAGAGAAGCAGCCAATCAGAATTCTCATGCCCACAAGAGTTGAGCACGGTCGTTATCACCATGATTGGTGGTTGGCTGAGGTAGTCTGCAACATTATTGGTGCTTCCCTTCTTGTACTTGATGTTCAAATGAAATTGTTGTAGATATGTGGACCACTTCTGATGGCGATCGTTCTATAACTTCCCTTGTGTCTGCATGAACTGCAGAGGTCGGTGGTCTGTGTATGATCGTTTCCTTCCCCAAAATGTAATGCTTCCATTGTCGGCAAGCCTGTACAATGGAATACATCTCTTTGTCATAAGTGGGATATTTGCAGACAGTGTCTGACAGTGTCTCACTGTGATATGCCACTGGATGCCCTTGTTGAGTAAGGACTTCCCCAATAGCGTAGTCAGAGCCATCTGTCTCGATCTCAAATGGTTGTTGCAAGTTTGGTAATGTGAGCACTGGGGAACAATAAAGGCGATGTTTTAATCCTACAAACGCCTTCTGCTGAGTTTCTAACCAAAATAGTTTTGCTGAGTTTCTAACCAAAATAGTTTTTCTTTCGCTTCTCCCTTAGTGAATTTACTCAAGGGCCAAGTGATATGAGAGAATCCCAACACAAACTTGCGGTAGAAATTAGCAAGGCCCAAAAAGCTGCGAAGCTCTGTTAGGGTAGTTGGGGCTGGCCAATCCCGAATGACTTGGATCTTGGTTGGATCCACATGTACCCCATAGTTATCAATAATGTATCCCAGATACTGAACCTAGGTCATGCAAAAAGTGCACTTGTCCAAATTGGCACACAACTTGTGCTGCCACAATGTTTGGAGGACCTGTCGAATGTGGTGGAGGTGCTCTTCCCAATTCTGGCTAAAGATCAGGATGTCATCCCAGTACACTACTACAAATGAGTTGGTGAATGGCCGTAAGATGTCATCCATCAATCTCATGAAGGTTGCAGGACCATTCGTCGGCCCGAAAGGTATGACCAACCATTCAAAAAGGCCCTCCTTAGCTTTGAAGGCAGTCTTCCACACATCGGTCAGCTCAATCGGCACCTGGTGATACCCAGACTTTAAGTCGATCTTGCTAAATATTTTTCCCCTTTAATCTGGTCCAGGAGGTCATCAATCCATAGGATCAGGCAACTATTCTGGACAGTGATCTTGTTCAGTGCCCGATAGTCAATACAGAGTCTCCAAGTCCCATCCTTTTTTTGTACCAACACGATCGGGCTCCCACAGGGCGATGAACTTGGCCGAATGTGACCCTTCTCTAGCAGCTCCTAAATTTGCTTCTTGATTTCATCATTCTCTAGAACAGAGCGATGATAGATTGATCCATTGGGAAGTGGTGCACCTAGGGTTAGATCGATGGGGTGCTTGACCTGACAGTGGAGAGGCACCTCGGTGGGTGAGGTGAATATGTCCCTGTACTCCTCCATGACTTTGTCCATTTGTTGTTGTCATGTGGAGGGGCCCTATCTGGAGGTTGTGGCCACAATATTCTTCTTTCCCTGAGGGTGGATCATCAAGAAAACAAACTTCCTAGTTTTGGAAATGAGCTTACTGCATTGTTTTGCAGTAACCAAAGAGATAGCGATAGGGGGTGGTACCTTTGGTATCCTGTACAAATTCTTTCTGAACGTCATAATAACAACGCGAGGTCGGGACTCATACACATCATGTCGCTTCCATAAGTATGGTTGACCTAATAATACATCAAAAACATCAAGAAGAGCAATATCACATAATACCTCATTGGTGAAGGGCTTGATGCTGTAGGGAAGGCGACACTGCTGGTTGATGCGAAGATCTCGTCCTTGGTGAAGCCACCTAATGGTGTATGGATACGGGTGTGCTTTGGTCAGCAAACCTAACCGCTTCACAATATCTACTAAAATCAGGTTCTTTTGGCTCCCACTGTTGACGATGAACTGTAGCGGGGAACCCTTTACCCACATCTAGGATTGGAAAAGATGCTCCTCCTCCTCTGAATATTCTAGTTCTTCCTTTTGGATCTTCATGGTGGAAACAGTGGCATTGGGATCTGCATCAGTAATCTTCTTCCATCTATCATTCCCCTTCTCGGGTTCAGATTCAGTTTCAAAGTATGAATCTAATTCAGAAGCCTTTATCTCAGCCACCAGTGAATGCTTAGCCCGACACTCACTTGTGTTGTGAGTGGGGATCTTATGGAACTCACACCACTTTCCCACTTCCTTCTTCGGCTTTGCAGTGTTGCTCTTTGCTTGCAGCTTTAGCAAGTTTTCTTGAGTCACCATGCCTTGGCTATGTCCTTGGTTCTGCGGTTTGGGGGCACCTTTCCCTTGCTTCTGATTCACAAATCCAAAGTCTCTCTTTTTTTGTTTGAATTTTTGCTCAATTTTGGCAGCATACCGATATATTGTACCAAGCGAGGAGATGTCAATGAACTCCATTTCCTCCTGAATGTATCTGTGCAGACAACTACGGTACTTTAGCACCAAATGTTTCTCCAAATCTTTGATACCCAACTTGGTGCGTAGGGTATGGAATAGATTAGTCAGCTCATGCACATCTTGATTTCTTTGCTTCCACAGCGTAGTCCATTGGATGTACTTGTCCTCATAGCTCCCCACCAAATAATATTGTCCTTTTATGGCATCTCAGAAAGAATTCCAAGTCGGTACGGATGAGAACAGAGAGGGTTCCTCCTCATCCTTTCTCTCACAGTAGGTTTCCCACCAGTCCTTGACATGGGGGTCGGCTTTGAGTAGAGAAAAACTAATCTTTTCTTGGTCAGAAAAGTCATGAACTGAGAAATATCCTTCTAATAGATTCAACCATTTATCTACAGTGTCTTCATCTATTTGAACATCAAATATGGGAATGTCGAAGTTTACTTGTACCTTAAAAGGGGTTGCACCTCCTGAGTGGTTGCTATATGCAGATGTGCTGCCAATGGGAAGTTGTTGAAGGATCTGGGTGAAGTTATCCATCATCACGTTTCTTTGTTTTTCAAGGGCCTCCTCGAGCAA
Source organism: Pseudotsuga menziesii (assembly GCA_001517045.1). Classification (NCBI taxonomy): domain Eukaryota; kingdom Viridiplantae; phylum Streptophyta; class Pinopsida; order Pinales; family Pinaceae; genus Pseudotsuga; species Pseudotsuga menziesii. The sequence continues at coordinate 242,806 of LPNX010995075.1, read as the reverse complement.
CATTTTGATAAGATCTTCTGCGCCCTCATCTTTATTTTCATCCCCCATGGGTGGCCATCGGGATATGCGAGGCTGATCTTGCAAAGGTTCAACCAGATCGAGCCCTAACTCCTTACACCCCGCCCTCATTGGGCACATGCAAAGATGGATCAAGAAAGAGCAGATTGCTTTGATACTACTGATCCGGATTTATGTAGGAACGCAACAAAATACACAAATAACCATAGAAACAAATATACAGCGGAAATAACACTTCATTTCATTAATCAATAACTGAAACTTGTTTACATACAGAATGGAAACAAACTAGCTAGAGTGTTGGTAGCTTATCTATGAGAAGAGAGGTGGCCGCTACATGCCTCTGAACTCTGCGTTACAATGAGGCTCGAAGGCCTATATATTATTGAGAAACAATGGAAACCCTACACATCCAAAAACCTAATCCTAGGAGGTGAAACACCTTAATGTGGGCCCTGTTGGGTAACTTGGTACATCAATTTCTCAGGGTCGTAACTTTAGCATACTACCTCTGTTTGACGCACATGATACATCGTTAGAAAGATATTTTTAAGGACTACATCCATAAACAAAAAATATTGAGTCTGGAATGGACTCATATTTTCCCGACCATTCGATGCCAAAAAAAAACGTCGTTTAGGGCCTCAAAACGGCTCTGGAAGTTTAGGACCTGAAAACTGCCAAAAATAGTAAATTGTTCTACAATTAAGGAAACTGGAAAACTGAAAGAAAAAGTGGTGGGGGTCCAAGAGGAATAGGTGGGTGGCCACCAATATCCTCCTGGATCAGATGCTTTGGGAGTAGGAACATGATTGGATTTGATGAAGAGTGGAGATCCCATTTCTTATGAGAGAGAGTTGTTTCAGCCCCATGAGACACACTATTTGACCCACAATAGGAAGATTTTATCCATTGAGCATGCATTGTCTAAGTATTGACCATACTCAAAGGGAAGTGACCGTGTGTTCAAGTTGATCACAATGGTACAAGGAGAATTTTGACACAAGAGGAGATTGATGGAAATATTAACAAAAGGGGACCTTTATTATGGAGGAGAGATTCATAGGAATCCTAAGGAAGTCTTGTAGCAACATTTTGAAGGAAGTGTTCATGTTTTCATCACCCATGTTTTTCAATTGCTTGAGGACAAGCAATTTTGGGAGCGTAGGACTATAATTTCCCCATTTTAGAGGCTCCATGATCATCCCTTTAACCCAATCAATCCCCATGGGTTCAGGAAGAAAAATAAAACTGGTCAGAGATTAATTGTGTCTATGGATTATTTAGTTAATTAAATTGAACATTGGAGAAGTATGTAACCTATAGTTCGAATAATTAATCAATTATTAATTTATTAATGAGTTGTAGTTCTCAGGTTGAACAAGAGGGGACATGAGATATTAGGTGGACCCTATGAGCTATCTTCAACAAAGAATATGGAAGAAAAATAGTAAAAATCAAGAAACCCACTGAAAAGATGGAAAACTAGGAAAGCAAAAAAAAGTAATAAAGAAATAGAAAATAAAGGAAAAGTAGATCCCAAAAGTTGGAAAAGTAGACTAAAGTAGGAAAGGAAAGAAAACAAGGAAAAAAGTCACACAAAGTAGCAAGTCCAACTTTAGTCAAGGATGGCACAATGGACGAGGCTAATGGTCCACAAGCAAAGAATATTATCCAAGAATATAATAGAGTCTATAAAAAATAGTTTGATTGCACCATTCACATATTTAACTAGTGTTGATTTCAAAATTGAAGAGCTATGATGCTTTTCAATACTTGGGAGATGTGCCCCTTATCATTAGTGGGGAGGTGTGCCCCTTTTGTTCACTACACTAGTTGATCATTCAACTAGATATTGAGGAGGAAAGGATTAAAATTTCCTCATTGAGTTTATTATAGGATTTTCATGAGAGTTTTAGGTCCATTCTACTTCCATTCGAGCTAGTCATGATTCCACCAATGGTGAAGATTCCAACAGTTAGTGTGTTCCTACAGTATTTTGTAATTGCCCATATTATTGATGGTGTATGGAAAGTTAAAGATTATTTTATGCTATAATTTAAACCATTAAATGTAAATTATTTCCTTTTCAATCCTATTAGATTAATTTTATTTATGTTCTGACGTTTTACCCTTTTCTTTAACGAATTTCTACACATATGCTAGTTTTAATGCTAAATCTAAATACTTTTTAGAATGATTGTAGTTATATGACTTCCACTGCTCCAAAATTCATTTTGTGAGTTGATACAATAAGAATAAACATTATTTAAATCATCGCATCCATCATAACTAAAATTCGTGACCTTCAGATAAGCTTAGAATTGAGTTGGAAATCACCTAGTTGAACAATCCTGGTTTGTACTCTTCTTTATAGATTTCAATTTATTTCTCTAATCAAGTAAAAATAAATTATTTTAGTGTTTGTATAACAATTTTGTGTTTATACAAAGTCCATCCACTTCTAGTTTTCAGCTGAAGCCATTGGGTTCCACATAAGTCTAGGGGAATTTTCCTTGAATTCTTTGGTTTAGCCGAAGGAGTCTAACCAGGCATGATGCACCTATAGAATGCACAATTGTCAAATTTGGGAGTATGATTTAGGTTTAAATTTAATGTATTCAATCCATATCATAACCTAAAATACACTTTGGGAAATTTTTTGGGGAATTCTTGATGTGTTAGAGTCTTAGTTCTTAAATTCCTTGCCTAAACTAGTCAAAATTGAGTGAGTGTGTCTAAATATCCATTTGGGTACATTACAATTACCATGGATTATCCACCCTTCCAAATTCTGGTAATTCTGTGGCCTCATCATAATTAACCATAATTTGGCCCTCACGGTATTAACTAACATCAGGTTACCAATACATTGATCTCGATATTAGGATCATTATAACCTAAGCATATAAAAAATGTTGGACTATACTACCTATATATGAACTCTTTAGGAACTATCCCCATGCATCAAAAGTCCTTCTCCATATCCCCCCCCCCCCCCCTCAATGAGGATACCTCTAGTTGTGGACTTCTTGTAGAAGAGTTAGGAACCATTTCCATAGAGTTAATTATTGAGTTGTCCTCCAACCCATAAGTTGTTTTTAGTAGCCATTCTCATTTGTGGTTATGGTCTCCCATGAATTCCTATAATTCTTAGCATTTTTAGATACTTTTAGAAGATCACCTAAAACAGACTTTCACTCACCACAATGAACAATAATTAATAGAATTTTCCTCAAGATAATGTGATATCATGAAATCCTTTAAGAATACTAAATCAATATAACTAGTTATAATATGTGAAGAATGTATCATCATAAGTTACATTTGTAATATAAGGCATCATAAGCCATCATCATAGAATAATATTCCTCCTAAACTAACTTTTACTTATCATGAAATACTGACATGAAAATTTTTATAATTCTCTTGAAGGGCCAATTCTCATGAAATAATAGTCTATTATATCATCAAGCATCCTGTTGAACTACTATATGATGAAATATCATCATGAATTAATAATATATTATTAATCAAAGTACCACTTTGAATATCAACATGAAATAATGACATATCATAAACCATATATCCTTGGTAAAAAATTACCACGATGAAGCAATAGAATACCATAATGGATATTAACATGAAACACAACTTATCATCTACTACATGTCATCTGTCTCTACCAGTGGAGCTAAGAAAATATGCAACATAGTTTTGTCAAAGCCCTTTCTTGCTTGAATATCATAGTTTTATGTAACATACTTTATTAATTGACTATCATTATAGGTTTATTCCTTTATCTCATCTAACTGTTTCATCAAAGACATGGGTAAAATCAAATTCTTGGAATATCCTTCAAATTTATCATAATGGTGTCCAACTGAAGAAGATCATTGAGGTGGACATAGAATTTTATGCCAAAATGAATCTTTTATCCATCGAATCTCCACATAACTTAAATATCAATATTTGGTTTCATTTATCACACTAGTTAACTCCTAGTGAGAATGGGAATTCATGGAAAGATCATGAAAGAAAATAATCATAGTTAAATGAAAGATGCAAATTATTCCCCTTATTAAAACCATTAATATCCAAACCATCCTAAAAATCAACATCCCTACCAACCATTTAATATATAAATCCTACTAAAACACACGAGTAATCAATAATCTAGAAGAATCACCATAATATCGATTACTAAAGTTAACAAAAATAAATACATTTACTTCTACTTCCGATGTTTCTCATTAATTTTATACCTATTCATCCAAGGTTTACACTTGATTTTCTTACATATTTTAAGCTCAATAATGAGAATAACTATAAAACATCCATCTAAGAAACCACTATGCGATGACACTTCTAACATCTCATATTAGCATCTTAAACAATATTCATTTCACAATTGTTTAATTAATATTTATGTAACCCATTTTATTTCACAACACAAGATTTAATATAATAACATTTTTTAAACTACTTCAACAAAGTTGAAATAAGAGGTAATTTAATGCATTCATATCTTAGGCATTTTGAGTTACCAAATGTAACATTTCCATAAGACATTAATCTTCTCTTACCTCTATAAAATTTTGAGAATTTTCCAAGCTCTAAATCTCTAATTTAGAATGAACTTCGACAAAAATATAAGGATTATTTTTTAATCTACTTTACAAAAACAATATTCAATACTTTTGACCCCAAATCATATATATCTCTAGTTACAACATTTGTCTCTACGCAAGATGACATGTTTACACTTTAAAGTTTCAGATATCCTTAAGGTCATTGTTCTCTATTACAAATCATTTTGGAAATCCAACATATCATATATATTTAATAATGTTTCTACACTTTTCACATAGATGAATTATAAAAATAATTAGTTTAAAAAAAGAGGAACATTGATAGGTCATCCCACATTGTATTTGCACATATAATCTTGTGAAATAACATCATGCTAAGATTAATTTTTAATAACTAAATTAACTAATTATAATTATATTCTAAATACCATAAACACCACCTTGTGAGGCTAACTTCATCAATTATCAAACAGATATGCTTAACATATGAATGAAGTTTAGACTTCACCTAGAATTTAACTTAACTTAAGTTGGCTACACCAATGAAGCTTACTTACTGTTTGAATAATGCATGTGTATGTATTTTGAGAGTATCATCATATAAAATAAGGTTTCTTTACAACCCAGTCCATATTCTTAGTACAAGGTTAAAAGTAATATCGTATGATCTCTTTCAAATCAGATGGGTCCACATTGTTAAGGAAACCATCCATAAGGTGATACTCCCAAAGAGTCTTTGCGTCCTTATAAGCATAGCATACTTGTAATTCAAAAATCAGTAGCTCCTTGGGTAACATTTCATCCTTTTTCCCGAGTTTTCTTTTTCTTTATTTTACAACTAGAATATAATACAGCTCAGCTCATTCTTACACTTATCTACCAATGGAAGAGGATTAATTATCTATCGTTCACTTGTTCTTTGCCTAGGGAAACAATTCACGCTCATGACTCGTGACTCGTGACTCGTGACTCGTGGATTGGTAGCCACAAAGAGGTAAGATTCACTCAAGGAATTTGTTTCCAGGAATGAAAATCAAGGTATGTCCATCTTCTAAAGGCAGGCAGGCAGGCAGGCAGGCAGGCAGGCTCAGTGAAACCATACACCTAGTCTCAGCTGTAATGTTTGTTTTAATATTTTATTTAAGATAATGTACGAAATGTCGACCGCCATGCATGTATATAGTTAGACTGACTAATGATGTAAAATTAAAATCTTAATTTAAAATTAGGTTATTTATGTGCATTGAGGGTTAGCTTCCGGTCTGTATCAAACAAGGGCCATCTCCTTAAGATTTGTTCATTGCCGGTATTTCTTTATTCATGCATGGTTTTAATTAGGAATTTGTAATATTTTATTTTCTATTGTAGAAGCCCTACCACAGAATAAAGAGTTATAAACTGTTTTTAACATAAAAGTTTCTTTTCTTTATTATTATTGTTCGTCACCTGTGTTTGTATTGTTCTGGAATGGTTATCTTATCAACTTGATTTTTACTTTATAATTTCAATTAATCTTATTGTTTAATGTTGAGGGTTTTCCCGAAATTGTATCTACCACTCCAAAAATATTTAGTTGTACTCAATCCTATTTTAAAGTTACCCCACCAGAAATCATTAATAAATAACATGGTTAACATTTCAATATTTATTGGATCTATCGAATTCACACTTTTGAAATAGGAACACTATTTTACATGCTAAATTCGCCCATTCTAATTTACTGTGTGCCATCTAAACTCGTGCATGGTAAGCAAGTTAAAAAGAAAAAAGAAAAAAAAGGTTTACATCTTCCCTAATTCAGCCTATAAGGAAAGTCTTAGTTCGACACAATGAAAATATTAAACCCTATGTTACCAGAAACGAGAAACGGGAAACGAAACGAGAAACGAGAACGGTACGAGAAACGAAGTTACCAGGTTTCGCAAGTATAAGAAACGAGGAGAGAGAAAAACAAAAAATTGAATTAATTAAAATATATAAATTAAATATTATGACAATTTGCAGATTTTAGTACTGACTCGACTTGGTTCAGCATTTCAAACTCTAAGCTCCAACCAGCTTCACCCAGTTAATTTTAGCTTCAAAGATTAACAAACAAACTCCAGGTTCGTTCAACTCCGAATTGAAGAATGGAAACCAATTCATTATAGGTTTAAAGAGGAAAAAATAGTACAGAGAAATCATAAATTTACATATTATGGCTGATTTGTTTACGATACGTGTAAGCCTGCCAAAACACAACTATTATTCACAAATATATATGATAAGATCTTGTTTTAGATGTTTTGGGCTCTGTAAACCTATTGATATTAATACTGAAATCTTCAAATGAAAAGAATGGAAATGGGACATATACTGCAACCTATAATAACCCCATTTCTGGGATATGAATGAATAAAATTATAATATATTAATTGGAATAGCAGTTTCAAAAAGGTTTTGGAGAAATTTATAACAGAACAAACGAATGAATAAAATTATAATATATTAACTGGAAAAGGAGTTTCAAAAAGGTTTTGGAGAAATTTATAACAGAACATACGATAGCTTGGGCATTTGTCCATAAGGTGTCTATCGTTGCAATTTACTCATTTGTCCATACGGTGTTTATCGTTTTTTTTTACCATGGGAACAGCAACCTCCCAAGGATATATCCAACAGCCCGCAAGTCAGATATACCAGAAACTTGTGACTTAGCAGGGGCCGATACGTCCCGATACCACATCCACGAAGGCGGGCATCTATCCAGGGGTCGTCTACCCTTCTAGCCTTGTCACAACGGGCTATAGGCATCCCTACCCCCCGCCGGTTTTGAACCTGTGACCTCCTCGGAGATAACACAAGCTCTTAACCATTGGGCCCACTCAGGTGCCTTTCATACGGTGTTTATCGTTGCAATTTACTATCTCTAGATAGTAAAAGACATTTACCCAATTTACTTATGATATGATGCCCCAAACTTAGAGCATTCACTAGCGAGGACACTTGACCTTTGCTATGAACTTGGTCAGCCTACGAATGTGCTGCTATCAACCAACACTTGGTGTGTAGGTGAAATCGGTGGAATTGCTGGATTGATTCAATAAATCCAGAACCTTTAACCGAGATCCTTGGAACTTCAGCTGAAATCCTCTTGCAAAAGCACACGATGTCAACTCTATCCACACTTGCTTACCTCATTACCTATCGAAAATCTAAAAATTAAACCCCGAAATTAACCAATTCGCAAAAAAACGAAAATTCGTTTCTTGATAAACCGCTGGGGAAAACGCTGCGTCTTTTAAGAAACGGAATTTTGGCTGCAGAAACGAAAACGGCCGTAGAAAACGGCGTTTTCCGTCTCGTTGCCGTTTCTACACCGTTTTTTGTGATAAACGTGGCCTACCGTCACGTTTCTGGTAACATAGATTAAACCCAAGATGTACTATTCATGAACATGTATAAAGGAATAAAGATTACATTCATACATCAAGCAAATATTTATTTATATGGATATACATATACATATACAGCTATACGAAATAATTCTTTCAACTTGCAATTCGTAGTTTACAGTTTTTCTAATAATCCAAATCATTTCTTCAATCGACTAAACAAGAGTTCAAAGAAAATCCCTAAATACTCATATATAAAGGCAGAGAAAGAAATATAACAGTCATTTATCTTAGTATAGAAAGAAGAACCAGAAATATTAATGAATAAATACAAAGTTCCTAAAATGAACTCATGTGAGTCTGATAGTTCCAGCGATAGCCCTCCCAACCTTAGAACACAAGAAAAACGCCTCTGCAATATTCCAATAGGAAAGTTAGATAGTGAGTTTCTTTTCCAATAAGAAAAATTTTAAAACTTTCAAATTATCCCGCACTTAACTTAAGGGTCAAACCCTGGTTCGCGAAGATTATTTAGTTGTTCCCCAGCTACAACTAAAAGCGATATCGAATGGTATCTCTCACTTATTGAAACACTAGCTTGTATGCGGTGGTACTGCTATATAATATAACTCTAGTGTATTACAACCATCTTCTACTCTGTCAAAATTCTCCCTCTCGTGCATTCTCCATTTCCATATAATTCATCTTTTTCTTTCTTCCCCATCGAACCTTCATTCCCCTTTCGTTACATACCGTTAGGGATATTTTATTTTATTTGTTACATTCTTTTATTATTTTTCTTTCTGCTCTATTGGAATCAGCTTGCTTGAGTCTCTTTTCTATTGTTGAACTAATGAGTAAAGAAATTTAACATAACCATAACTAATAATTGTAATTAACAAAACTTATAGTCTCCATTCCTTCTAGTTTACTTGGATAATGTTTATGCTTATTACATATATATATAAAAAGGAAAAGGGATGCAATTGGGGTATCACAATCCCCCTCCCCTTTAAATAAGTTGTCATCCACGTTATCTTTCTTTATTGGAATATTTGAGGATATGCTTCCCTCATTGCATCCTTAGATTCCAAGGTTGCCTCTTCAAGTTCAAAATGTTTCCATTGCACCTTTATTTGTACAATGGTTCTATTTCTTATTTGAATCTCCATCCTGTACAAAATACATATTGGTTCAGAATGAAAGTCCCCTTCTGGTTCCACTTGAACAGCATTCCAATCAATTATATGTTTAGAATTAGGTACATATTTTTTTAGCAAAGAAACATGAAATACATTGTGAATTTTAGTAACAGATCGGAATGCCAACTGATAAGCTACTGGTCCAACACGAGCGAATGTTTGAAAGGGTCCACAGAATATGGGGGCCAATTTTGCACAGTTACCCAACTTCATAGAACTTCTTTTGGGTCTAACTTTTAAATATACATGGTCCCCAACTTGAAATTCCCTAGGATTTATTCTTAGATCTACATAATTCTTCAGTCGAACGTGTGCTTATTTTAAGTTTTGTCTGACAAAATTTACTATGTCTTCCATTTCTTGTATAATTTAAGGCCCAAAGACGATTCTATTAGTAGGATCATTCCAACTAACAGGGGTTGTGCATTGGCAGCCATATAGGATTTCAAATGGGCTCATTTTAGTTGAAGCTTAGTAGTTGTTATTATAAGCAAATTCTACAAGATGCAAATCATTTTCCCATTTTGAAGGTTTGTTCATTACATACATGTGTAACATGTATTCCACCACTTGATTAGTTCTTTCTGTTTGTATGTTAGTCTGTGGGTGATAGGAAGTACTAAAAAATAGCTCAGTTCCCAGAACAGCAAACGATCCCTTCCAAAAATTTGAAGTGAATTTGGCATCCCTATCAGAAATTATTGTTTTTGGTATTCTGTGGCACGTTAGAAAAATTATTTCATAAATATTTCTGCTATATTAATGGCCTTAAAGGTTTACTTTATCGGAATGAAATGAATTTCCTTGCTTAGTTTGTCCACCACTACCCGGTTATTGCATCGTGTTTTTTTTTGAGTTTTGGGAAAACCTGTTATAAAGTCCATAGACACAGTTTCCCATTTCCACTCAGGAATAGGAAATGGTTGTAGTAATCTGACATGATGTCTATGTTCTTCTTTAACTATATGACACTCCATACATCTTTCTATATATTCTGTGATTTCATACTTCATTTTGGGCCAATAATAAAACTCTCTTACTATTGTTTCCATTTTCTTATATCATGGGTGGCCTCAGTACAGAGTTTTATGCATTTCATCTAGAATTAGTGTCTTCAATTTTGTTTCATTGGGTATACAATAATTTTTTTTAAACATTAAAAACCCATAATGAGTAATGTTGAAGTTTTAAACTTTTCGTTCATCGGGTTTGGATCGATTTTTGTCAACATCTCATGATAAAATCCATTATTATGTAGAACAGATTTGATTATTTCTAACATATCAGTTTGTTGTTTACTTGTTGTAATGGCATTCATACCATGGATTTTTCTGCTTAATTCATCTACTACCTTATTTTCCTTTCCATTAATATGCCTTATCTCAAATTCATATTTGCTTTTTAAAAACAATATTGCCTAGCGAGAATTAATATTTGGTTGCTAAAACAAGTATCTCAACCCTATATTGTCAGTAAGTAAAAGATTTTTTTTTTCTTATCAAGTAATGATGCCACATTTTTAAATCATGAATGACAATTGTTAATTCTGGGTCATGAGTGGCATAATTATGGTCACAAGGCTTTAAGTTTCTGCAATCGTAACTTACTACATGACCTTCGTGTGACAGTACACCTCCTACTCCCTCCTTTTAATCATCGGTGCAAACAATAAAGTACTTGTAAGGGTCAATAATTTTTAAGACAGGAGCTGTGGTTAGTGCATGTTTTATTTTTTGTAAACTTTCCTCATAGCTTTGTGTCCATATAAAATTTACCCCTTTTTTGTAAATAAGTTACGGGGTATGCTAGTTTAGAAAAGATTTCAATGATTCTTCTATAATACTTGGCTAAAACCTTAAACGATAACACATTAGTTACATGTTTAGGAGTTGACCAACTGTTTATTACTTTAATTTTTTTTTTCCGGATCTATTGATATCACTTCGGATGACACGATATGGCCCAGATATTGTACCATGTCATGAAAAAAATTGCATTTGTTGAATTTCGCATAAAGCTGATTTTCTCTCAAAGTTTGCAGAACCACCCTCAAATAGTGTTTATGTTCCTCCTCATTCTTGGAATAAACTAATTTATCGTCAATGAAAATTAATACAAAATTGTCCAAGAATTTACTAAACACGCTATTCATCAAACACATGAAGACAACTGGCATGTTGATTAAGACAAAAGGTACCACTACGAATTCGTAGTGTCTATATCTAGTACTGAATGTGGTTTAATATATATATTACTCTTTAATACTTATCTGATGGTACCCCTATCTCACGTCTATCTTAGAGAAAATTTTCACTCCCCAAACTTGATCAAACAAAACATCTGTTTGTAGAAGGGGATACTTTTTTTCTAAAGTCATTTTGTTTAATTGTGTGTAATATATGCACAATATGAAGGTACCATCTTTCTTCTTCACAAATATCACTAGTGCTCCCCAAGGTGAGACATTAAGTCTTATGTAGTTTTTGCTTAAAATATCTTGTAGTTGCAATTTCAATTCCATTAACTCAGGTATACTCATTATGTAAGGTTGTTTTGATATAGGAGTAGCTCCCAGTGTTAAATTAATTGAAAACTCTATATCTCTTTTGGGTGGTAGCCCTAGAAGTTCTTCTAGAAACACATCTCTAAATTCTTTAAGGACCGCAAAATATTCTATAATTTTTTTAGGTTCGTTTAAGGAATCTAGAACATGAACAATAAATAGCTTACACCTTTTTCTAGCACTTTTCTTTAACTGCATTGCATAAATTTGTTGTGCTGAAACTATTTTTGGGATTCCAATGATTTTTACATAATTTCCCTTTTCACCCACACAAGTGAAGGTTTTATCTAAACAATTTAAAATCACCCTATGTTTATCTAGCAAGTCCATTCCAATTAATATATCGTATGATCCCAAGGTAAGTACATTCAAATTTTCTTGTATCTCTATGCTATTCAATTTTAAGCTGAAATTTTCAAATACTTCAGTCACCTTTCACTTTTCCCTTGTGGCTATTTCAACTAACCATGACTTTTTCAGTTTATCTTTGACTATATTATATTTATAATCTATGTTAGGAGACACGTATCTCAATATAGAACCTGGATCTATTAATACAAATACATTAAGGTTTTGGACTTTACCTTCGATTTCAACCATGGATAGTTGATGATCCGCTTGTTGTTTCTCTAAATTTGCATTGATTCATGGCATGCTAGCTATTTACTCCATTGGTGCTCCTTCTTGGATGTTGTAGAGTGCTCTAATATTCCCTCCCTCATGCAGGAAATCCCTGAAATAGTGAGGTCTATTACATCCTCAACATTTTATTTGTCCTAGATTACCTTTTGTCATCTTCTTAGTGTTCTGATCCATTGGTTCTGTTCCACTTGTTCCAGTCATGCTTTCTAGGCTGCTAGGCTTGTAATAGTTTGACAAAGTGTAATTTTTGTGACTGTCGAGTCTCTTAGAATTATTTCCTTGATAACCTATGGTTCTATTCCTATTATGAGGTGGCTTGTCTCCTTTTTGTCTTTGTTAAATTTTTTCCTTAATTCTCTCTCTCCATAATTTAGGCTGCTCATCTTGTTGCTTCAATTGGTTATAGAAATATTATGCTTTCCTAATAGCGTACTCCAAATTCTTTGGCTCTGTGATTTCAATTTTATCCTTGTAAACTGGGGGTAAGCAACTAAGGAACATTTGGATTCTTTCCTTTTCACTAATGATATAAGGCACACAGCGTAACATTTCCATAAACTTGTTTACAAATTCCTCCGTCGTCATTTGTCCGAGTTTTAGTTCAAAAAATTATTTTTCTTTTCTATCATAAAAGTACTCAAACATATATTTATTCTTAAAATATTTTTTGAACTAATCCCACTCTACTCCTTAGTCTTTAATGTTCTTGAATGCTTTCAAATTGTTCCACCAAATAGCTTCTTTTCCCATCAAATTTTAGATTTCCATATCTAACTTCAGACTATTTGAATAGTTCTACAACTGGATATAATTCTTCATTGCCAAAAACCAAGTTTCATTTTCATGTCCTATATTTATTTCTCCATCAAAGGTGGGGGTTTTTATATTTTTAAATTCACCCTGAATCTCATCTATAGTCTTCTATTTTTTGGAGGGTGGAGTTTCGACTCCCTCTGACTCTTCAGTAATCTCAGTCTTATTCTTCTTAATTTCTCCCATGATTTCAGTATTATTAAACATCTTTTGTTTTGGTATTCTCCATTAGTACTATTTGAGGTTTGTCCATGAGGTTTTCTTCTTCTTCTTTCAGATAGATCTTCAAGTAAGAGAATGTTTAATTGTAATTGATATTCCTGCATTTTTATTATCCTTTTGTTATCTATTATGAAACTCTACAATTCTGCTTGTAGGATTTTAACTGTTTACAACATTTGGAAATTCCTTTCATTAAGATCTATCCAAATTTTCATGTTTTCACCTTGCACCTCTATTCTATCCAATTGTTCTGGAATTTCTTCCATGAGGCTCCTTATTAATCTTGATTATGCAGAACTCTAGATGGTTGATTTCATTCTTCTTCCTCTCTCAAGGATTTCCACATCCTTTCAAGTTCTTCCCAGGTTCGAGCAGTACTGAGTGCCAAAGAATATAATTGTTAGCTAAGAGATCATTGATCATCTTATTTGGTAGATGAGGTTGTACAGGATTGGTAAAGCCATATATTGTATAGTTTGACTCCCATGCAAGCATTCTGTAATCCATAATTTATATCAGTTGTATTATTAGTTAAGGTCCAAATGTTTCAACTTGGCTCTGATACCATTTCTTCACATTACCAAATACCCTTACCTTAAGGTAGGGATTCAAGTAGGATAAATAAAAATAAATTTTACTTCATTACTAATGATCATAAATTATTCTCAAATTGAATTTCCAACAATTTTAGTTTTATATTTGTTTAAAACAAATAGAAAAAATATACTAGAAAGGGTGACACTATTATCCTAAAATATTGACATCTAAAACAATTAGACTATTATTTCAATATTCTTAACATATGAATGAAGTTTAGACTACACCTAGGATTTAACTTAAGCTAGCTACGTCGATGAAGATTACGTAGTCTTTTACTAACACATGTGTATGTTGTTTGAGTGATTATGCAAGATTATGGACAAAACTTAGTTTGAAGTAAGTCAACCCCAACAAGTTTACAATTGATGGATATACTTCATCCAAGATTATCATCATATCAAATAAGGTTTCTTTACAACCCAACTTAATAACTCAAGAAGTTGTAAAAAAAAGTCCATACTCTCAATATAGGGTTAAAAGTAAGATCATATGATCTCTTTCAAATCAGTTGGTTCCACAACTTTGATTAGTTCTTGGTAATTATGAAAATTTGTACTGCTGTAAGTCATTCAACACTTTTTAGTACAAAACGGATGAGAAAGTTATTAATATACCTACTCATTGAAATTTTGATTGTTTTAAGAAGTTATTCAGATTCATGACTCTCCTAATTGTGTATTCAGTTAAGCATGAGAGTGGTTTTCTCTTCTTCCCCAATCTCTTTTGGAGTATTGATAAGCGAGCTTTTCTTTGAATGGAACCCAGAAAATGACCTTTAAGCCAACCAGAAGGTGGTACTCCCAAACAGGTTTTGCGTCCTTACCCAGTATTACAATTATCTACCAATGTATTAAATATCGCTCACTTGTTCTTTGCATAGGGAAACAATTCACGCTCACAGCTCGTGGATTGGTAGCCACAAAGAGGTAAGCTTCACCAAAAAAATTGTAGTTGGCCTAATGTTTTAGGATGACTGAAGGAATTTGTTTCTAGGAACTAAAAATTAGGGTATGTCCATATTCTAAAGGATGAGAGAAACAATACAACTAGTCTCTGCAATGTTTGCTTTAAGATTTTATTTAAAATAACATAGGAAATGTTGATCGCCAGTGTTTCCTCTATTCTGGTTACGATTGAATACAGTTAGACTAATGATTTAAAATTAAAACCTCAATTTAAAATTAGTTTGTTTATGTGCATTGAGGTTCAACTTCCAGTTTGTATCAAACATGGGAAATATGCTTAATATTTGTTCATCGTGGATAGTTCTTTATTCATCATGGTTTTAATCAGGGTAATTTTTTGTGGCGAAATTTCTCCAATTGGCTATTTTTTGGGTTTTTTTCAAAAAATATATTCTAATATCGCCTATATTTACATAAAATATGTTTTTTTTATCATAATATTCGCCAAACTTTATACATTTCAGTGTTAATTTTATGTTTCATATTTAATATTCACCTACCTACCAATAAACATGTTTTTTCAATCCAGGACAATCGCCTAGAATACTATACTTAATTATAATATTAGAATCCTTAAAAAATACCCTAGTTTTAATTAGGAACTTGTAATTTTTTATTTTCAGTTGTAGAAACCCTACCATGGATTAATGATTTATAGATTTTTTAAACATAAAAGTTCCTTTATTATTAGTGTTTGTAACATGTTTGTATTGTTCTTGAATGGTTCTCTTATCAGCTCGATTTTTACTTTATAATTTCAATTAATGATATTGTTTAATTTTAAGGGTTTTCCCAAAATTATCTCTACCACTCCAAAAAATACTTCGCTTGAATCAATCTTATTGTAAAGTTAACCCGCCAAAAAATATTAATAAATAAATAGGGTTAACATTTCAATATCTATTGGATCTATCGAATTCACAATTTTGAAATAGGAACACTATTTTACATGCTAAATTCCAATAATCATGATGACAGGGTAATTAACCATGGACCCTTCTAATTTACTATGTGCCATGTAAACTCGTACATGCTAAGCAAGTTAAAATAAACAAATTTAGGTTTACATCTTCCTTAATTCATCTTGTAAGGAAAGTTTAGTTCAAAACAATGAAAATCTTAAACCCAAGATGTACTATTCCTGAACATGTATTTCATCGTTTACAGTTTTTCTAATAAGCCAAATCATTCCTTCAACCGACTAAACAAGAGTTCAAAGAACAGCCATAAATACTCATATATAAAGGCCCAAATGAACTTATCTAAGTATGATAACAATATTTACTCATATAGTTCCAGCAATAGGCCTCCCAACCTTAGAACACAAGAAACACTTATTGTCTTCTTGCTAGCTCACCTTTGAGCCTTTGGAAGATTCCAATAAGGAAGATAAATAGAGAAATTATTTTCCAATAAGAAATTTTTCAAACCTTTCAAATTGTCCCTCACTTAAGGATCAAACCCCGGTTTGAAGTTTCTTTCAGGAAAATTACTTAGTTGTGCCCCAGATATAACTAAGCGATACCAAATGGTATATCTCTTAGTGCTTGAAACAATGGCTTGTATGCAATATCTGGTTACCTCTCAGTACTTGGTACTAGTATACAATATACCTCTACTATATTACGACCATCCTATGTTGTATAAAAATGCACCCTCTCATGCATTCTCCATTTCCAGATAATGGATCTTTTTCTTTCTCCCCCCTTGAACCTTCATTCCCCTTCTGTTACATACCGTTAGGGATTTTTTTATTATTTGTTATATTCTTTTATTAATTTTCTTCCTTCCATATTGGAATATTGCTTGAGTCTATTTTCTATTATTGAACTAATGAGTAAATACATTTAACATAACCATAACTAATAACTGTAATTAACAAAACTTATAGTCTTCAGTTCCTTCTAGTTTACTTGGATAATGTTTATCCTTATTGTTGATGAAATTTCCATTGATGCCAACATGGAATTGCAGTGGCCACACTGGTTGTCATGGATGCCACTAAGTCTCATTTGCAGTTCCTTGGACCCCTTACAGAGTGTGTTTGTGCATTGAAGCACCTTGTACCTAGTTGACAAGGTCCCTGTACCCACAAGGTTGTATCTTGTAGCCACCACCTTTTTGAAGATGTTGAAGACCCTATTGATGGTGTTGAAGACCCTGGAGATGGTGTTGAATCATTTTTGGATGATGATTAATCTCTAGATGGGTTGAAAAAGCATTAATGACCCATTCGGTGGTCATTCATGATCTGATGGTTTCATGGTACCCCAAGAGAAGGCATGGAAACCCCACAAGTGATGTTATGATGGAGCTTGACCCTTGGAGGTCCCCTTGTGTGGTTGAGGTGGTTGAAGAATCCCATGAAGCCTCTTGTTTGATGAAGAATCCTTGAATAAGTCCTTGGACCCACACTTGGTGTTTTGATGACCTTGCAACCCTTGTTGGCATCATGGAAACCTTGTATATGGTCATTATGCATGATAAGGTTTGGAACCCACATAAATGGCAGCATGAAGACCCTTAGACACTATATGACCATTGATGATGCATTTGGAAATGATTTGGGTCTTGTAATCCATACATATGGTGGTTTGTAATCCCATTATTGTTGGAGCCTTTGATATGATGGAATATTTGGTAATGATTCCCTCGTCACTTGGAGATGGAGTCCTATGTGATGGGATTGAATTCCATGGAAAGTATCTTGTTTAAATATTATATGATATCTTTGAAAGAGTCCTTGAAACCCTTGCATGTGGTGCCTTGGGTCTTAAACCCACACACTTGGTAGCTTGTTTATGGTGATGTATGGTCCTCTTTGTGGTTATATGGCTATTGGGATGTAGATGGAGGTAGAGCCCATGTACATGCCTTGATATGTTGAAGAAGACTTTGAAATTCTTGTAGTTGGTGGTATGGTGTTTGGCACCCTCATTTGTGGGGTCTTTGACATATTGAAAATATTGAAGAATTTAAGGGTATTATAACAAGAGTTTGCAAATAACCCCATCATATGGAGATAGTCCTCATCAAGCCATTTATGTTGATATGTGGAGAATATTCTAAATCCTTATGGTTGAAGAGATATAAATTTTTCAAGTTGGTGTACCCCACCTTTTTGGGTTAGTTGACCAAACAAAAGAGAATTTAATTATTTGTAATTTTGAATTACATGTCGGCCCAGTTTGAGGTACTAACTTTCCTCCAAAACCTATATAAATAGAATATCAAATATTTCATTTGTTCATCAATCAAGTCTGTCTTTGATATTTCACAACTCTTGGAGAAAAGTGAGAAACTATGTGGACGAGAAATTTCTAGGCATCTTCACTAAAATTGGCTTAACTTTCTCATACGTAATCAGAATTACAAAATTCTTGGTTGTAGTGGGGATTCTCCCCAGCTACGTGCAAAAGCATCGACTTTAGATCATTGTGATCATAAGGAATATTTCAATGGAAAATGAAACAACAAGATAAGCTAATAACAGAAAGCAAATATTTTTAACATTTTTCAACATATATCGGCTAAACTAAACTAATGCAAATAAATAAAAACACACCTCTTTTCCTATAGAGTGGGCCACCCTATTCATCCTCGAAAGTGGTTCTACAGCTCCAAGGGTTGGTTCTCCAATTGTCTCCACAGACAATTGTTAAACAGGGAATGGATCCAATATGGGTATGGAGAATGTCTCAATGTACACCATGGTGAATGGTATGAAAACAAGAATGGGGTAGGGGAGTATGTGGAATACTTGAGAGAAAAAATGTCACAGCGTAACCATAAGTGTAAGAGAAAAAGGTTTTTTGGGAGAGCCATTCACAATGTATTTATAGTATGGTCCTAGGTTTTTTTACCCAAGGTGGTGACCCATGGTATTTTTTGAACCATTGTATTTTCCTGTGGTTTTTTTACCCTTTCTCTTTTTTAGGGTTTTTGAACCCTTTTTTTGATTTTCTAACCCTTTTTGGGAGAGAGTGAGGGTAAACCATAGTAAATAATGATGGTTTTGACCTTTTTTGTGGAAATACAATCGTGAAAGTCAAAAGTAATGGAAATATGGTAGGAATATGATGTGTGTATGGTTTAGACCATGTATATCTAGGTGAACACTTTCTAGTGTTAACAGATTGCCTCCTGATGTGTGAGGGCAGGAGCTCATCATATGGCTGACGTACATCATAGGATCATTGGAATAATGGTGACAATAGTGGAGAGATTGGAGAGACCCGTGAAGAAGTAGAGATTACTCATTTGAACTACAGAGGCTTTTGTTTTTTATTATGGGTTCTAAAAAATGCATGAGATACATATAATGTGTGACATGTATATGGATGACGCAGGCATACCCATGATGAAGAATAAATAATGGGATCAAGGTTAAAAAAAATGGGAGTCGATCAATACATATACAAATGATGATACATAATGGTGGCCTCAATGGGAGGATGAATACAATGCTGATCTGAAGAACTGATACATAGGAACAATGGAATTCTCATGGAATGCAAATCATCCCAACTGAAGCTCTGCTAAATCTGGAGGTGTACATATATATGGACTCAATGAGTAAGAGTCAGAATCTCTGAGGTACAATGTGCAACATCAAGTACTAGAGATACATGTAAGCACAACACTAGGGCTTCCAAACACTGTCGCCAACACAGACCAGAAATCACAAGGGACAAGAAACTGTGTAGGTCCCATAGTAGACTCACCAATCTGCCTCCTTGGGGCTAGTGTTTGCCTCGATTCCTATCGTGCTTTTTATTTCCCTGCCCTTGTTGGTTATTGTGGGAGGGTTGGTTAGGGATATTTTGCTGAGCATAAACCTATCCCGTAGAAACCACAGGAGTCGGGGAAACAGTCAGAGTGCGATGCACAGGTGGTGCATAATAGACTAGAGGAGCTGGGGGGTTGCAAATATGGTCATCTGGCCAGAACACAAGTGTGTCGAAAAATTCATTCCATGAACATGAGTAGTTTGTGTGGGAGGCGTGTAGGATGGGGTGGCTCCAGACTGATCTGCCACGCGTGAGTAATGAGGGGGAGCATAAGATGGAGTAGCTCCAGATTTATCCATCATACGTGAGTAGTCAGGGGCATAACTCAGTTGGGAGACAATATGGGTGTTACCCATATGGGGTGGCCTCATAGGAGAGGCGACATAAAACTAGGGATGCTCAATAATAGAGCCGATAACTCCATTAGCAGCGTGAGATTCCCTCGACGTATCATAATGAAAGGTGCCGACTTGGGGAGCATTGGGTATGATGGTATAGAAGTAACTGGACTGGGCATAGATCAAATCGAGCTACTGGGTATGATGGTATATAAGTAACTGGACTAGGCATAGATCAAATCAAGCTGCTGATCCTTAAGGATGGCTTCCTCCTTTGTTTGGTGTCGCACATATGCGACGTCCTTGGCTATGGGGGCGAGTAAGGTTTTGAGGAACCAATCAAGGAAGATCCAATCATCCAATTAGATATTACACAAGCTACGATGATGAATGATTCATGGATATGGTCCGTGATATGGGTAGCTATGGTCTAGCGATAGGATAATAAGATCTCCACTCCCTCGTCATAACGGACAGGTAGCTGAAAGTATTGAAGGAACATTGAAGCGACTGAGGAGAAGTTGAGGTAAGTAGCATGAGGAAACTCGATGTACCACTTGCATGCAACACCCATAAGTGTGCACTAGAACAACCTCAATTGAACAGAGTCATCCACAATGTTGTTAAATGAACACCACAGGTGGAATGACATGATGTGATTTTGAGGGTCCTCTCCTGCCTTTTCTTCAAACTTAGGGATTTTTGATGGAAGATTCGTAGGCATAGGAGGCCATTGTGGGTGGTGAAAAATGGGGTCATTGGTTAAACATGCCATATCTTGCATGTTGAGACTAGCCATAAAAGGTAGGATAGAGACGAGGTTGGTTGGGGAAGGACCAACAATGGTGTCGGTGGTTGCAAGAACATAGTTCCCATGCATGACTGGGGGTGGATGAGGTGACTTCCCATACTAGGAATAGTCAGAATGGATGCGGAAGGGCCACTTCCCCTAGGTATAAAAGGTGGTATGGTAGGAACCATTGTAGCTGGCGTGGGGCCACCACTAGTGGGTAGCGTACCAACATTAGTGTGTGCAGTGGAAATGGGCCCACTAGAACCTGGAACTGTTTTTCTGGTAGAAGGGATACACATGATTATGGGTGGAAAGGACACAGGTCCACTGCTAAATATCCCTCCTTGGAAGGGATCTAGATGCACACCATCCATGGGGCTAGATGGGGCATTGAACAAGGTTGGTTCGGATTGATAGGAATCTGAATCAGATTCAGAGGCCATGTGTGGTTATGAAGGTGGTGAGTGACATCGAAGATGGCTCTGACAATGTTGTTTCATGGAACCAAACTGGGGTATATTCCCCATAAGCATATATGAGTAGTGTGGTGGAGATATGGTGACAATATGGAGTGTTGTGTAATGACTGGAAACTCAAGAGAATCAATCGTAGGCTTAGAAACCCAACTACAACCGAGTGTGTAGAAGGATAGTGAATAAAAAGGAGGCTCACTTGCCAACAATAACCTCTAAAACCATACTGCGACAATGGGTCACAGAAAGGAGAGTATACAACAAGGGTGGCCATAAATCCAACAAGGAGCACTACCTATCAAATGAAGACACTCACTAACCTATGGCATATGAGTTCAATAACTCTCCTAACTACAAGATGGAAGCCCCTCACAAATCGTATCCTTAGCAGGGTGATGAAATCCTAGTCAGACAATACGAAATGGAAGAACCATATAGGATAAGAGAATCCAACTACCCAAAAGAACCTCTAGGTACAAGAGCCCTAGAAGATTGGGCACTAGGATACCTCATTCATGACACGTCTATTTCTTTTACTGACACTTCAACCCTTTTTCCCTTGATACCTAGTATACGTTGGCATGCATGAGGAGGGCTATGAAGGTTTAGCCTTCGATGCAATATGGAGTGCAGTATTCTACACTGACTTCCGAAACCCCTTCGTTGCAACTTACTTCTGCTGAGTAGGGAGGCTCTCGACGGGCTGTTTGTGACCATGTCAACAAATACAAGAGGATTTCGGTTCCCTACTGGACAACCACTATGTCTCAAAATGTGAATGATAAATGGGTGTTGTTTGGATGCCTATCCCCAAAGTCCTAACTTAAATACAATATTTTTTTATCCTCAAGCATGGTTACAATGTTGGTTTGTATTTAAGTTATTCTTAAGGCTTTGCTCGGGGTCATGAACCGAGCGTTTCACTTAGTGGTGTGAATTGTGTGCAACTGTATGTCAAACCCAATAATCCACGATGAAGATGTTGGAAAATCTCATTGTCGGGATACAATTCTAATGCAGTAGGTAACAATAATGAACAGTAAAGTTGCAAAATAAAACAAAATTCTTCCAATAATGAAATTATACTTGAAACAAATAGGTACTAAAAGGAAATTTTAATCAAACGGAGGAAACAAGCATGGGATTTCAACTATAGAGCTCAACTATGGAAACTCATAAACTAAGAAGAGGATTCCTCAAACACACCAAGGTGATGTAAAAGATTCGATGTGGAAAGAAAAATAGGTTGGGATAGACATAGGTCTGAAACAGGAACAAAAAATAGACTGAAAACTAACAGTTGCACCTATTGGTGGAACAAGTGTGATCTGGGTCACACAAAATAGAGGGACAATTGCGATCGGGGCATAAAACAATCAAGTCATGCAAAACATAGGGTAAGACATGACTAGATCACTCTAAACTAAACCACAAGAGTGACTGGGGTCACACACTAAGCTGACACAAGAGCAATTTGGTCAAAAACAGACAAGTCGCGCAAAACATATGGTTAAGGGTGACTGTGTCTCTCAAAACCGAGTCACAGGAGCGATTGGGGTCGCTCCGACCGCTGGGACAAGAGCGATCTGAGTTTTTACACTAGGTTGCTTTTATTGGTGCCATAGGCACGACCTAGGTTGTGCTTATTAGGTGGAAAGGAGAGGCTGGGTAACATCTTTCGTCCAAACAAGAGCGACTCAGCCCGAACTCGAAAAAAATTAAAAAGCAGAGTTGGAAAGGGCCCAGGGAGAAGGAACTAATGCAGCAAGGGTTAAGATCAACTATGAGGGGGTCATATCTATGACAGATGATGGCAAAAAATCGGAACAAACTAATGGAAACCTACAAAAATTGAGATCCAAATGGATCGACCGAGTGGAGTCACCAAAAATTTAGTGGAGATTTCTCCCCAGCTACGTGCAGAAGCACCAACCTTAGATCGATGTGATCATAAGGAAGAGTTCAATGGAAAATAAAACAACAAGATAAACTAATAACAGAAAGCAAATATTTTTCAATTTTTTTCAACATATATCGACCAAACAAAACTAATGTAAATAAATTAAAAAACACCCCTTTTCATGTAGAATGGGCCACCATAGTTGTCCTCGAAAGTGGTTCCGTAGCTCCACAAGTTGGTTCTCCAATTGTCTCCATGGACGGTTGTCAAATGAGGAATGGATCCAATATGGGTATGAAGAATGTCTCAATGTACACCGTGGGAATGGTATGGCAGTAGGAATGATGGCAAGGGAGGATGTGAATACCTGAGAATAAAAATGTTACATCGTACCCACAAATGATTATGAGAAAAAAGGTATGAGTGTGCTTCTGGAACGACCAAAAAGTGTTTTGGGAGATTCCTTCACAATGTATTTATAGTATGGTCCTAGGGTTTTTGACCCAAGGTGTTGACCCATGGTATTTTCCTGTGGTTTTCTGACCCTTTCTCCTTTTAGGGTTTTTGAACCATTTTTAGGGTTTTTGACCCTTTTTGGGGAGAGAGAGAGAGGGTAAACCGTAGTCAATAATGATGTTTTGGACCATTTTTTGTGGAAATACAATTGTGAAAGTCAAAAGTAAGGGAAATATGGTAGGAATATGATGTATGTATATGGTTTAAAATGGGTTTAAACCATGTAGAGATAGGTGAACACTTTTTAGTGTTAACATTGGTTTGTTGGAAAATTGTTACGACGACTATGTGGTGACATGATTTAGATTTTATTTTGTTTTTATATTATTTCTTCATCTTTTGATCTTTGAAAATGTATGGTTCATGCTTTTGGGTTTCTCTTGTGATGGCACATGTCTCTCACGGATAGAGTTCATCTTTGATCTTAGTATGTGAGCCTCTATATTGGTATATATATTTGAATTCATTATGGAGGATATTTTGATGATGTTTTATACCTTTATTCTATGATATGATACACTTTATTATGATAATGCATGTGATAATGGTGTACACTCTGTGATGTTGATGCACTCCTATACAATATGATGTACCTGCATACCATAGTGTGATGACCCTCTCCTATGAACTATGATGTATAACTGATGCACACTGAGATGATGATGATGTATATTTGATGATGAGTATGGATAGCCTATGAAGATGATGCATGCCCTATGAGGATGATGCATACCTATGATGATGATGCATGACGATGCATGCATTATGTTCAATGAAAGCTGAGTAGAATTACTTGTTCATTTATTGTGTATGATGATGTTAGAATTTGATTTCCATTTAGATATTCAGGAAGAGAGTTTTGATAATGTTGCAGAAATTGAATGGAGAATTAAAATACAAATCCAACAAGAGAAGCACACAAGAAATGGACAAGTATTTCTCATAAATTTACAGTATATTCATCATAATAATATCCAGTGTTATAATGTAGTTTACATAGGTAGAATTCGAATGCATGAGTAATGAAGTAGAATCCTCCAGGTGGATATGAATATATCTAACTGAATATCTAACTCAAGGTCTCCCAATCAATATCAGAGTCCAAATAGATAACTCCCCGATGACCAATAACTGCAACAAGAAGTAACAACTAGTTAACTTAGTGCAACTGAGCATGGTAGGTAGGAAAAGTGCTCCTCGCCATGCAACCATGCATTATCCATGCATTAGTAGTGATAGCCTAACTGACTATGAAGTAATTGATTGTAACTAAGGGCTAACTAAGACTAATTAGTGCTAACACCAACTGATTGAAGTAGGTCAGTCCGGGACATCCAGTGGCTCCTAAAATGTAGGTATTGGTCTAGGAGGTGCCCTAACTGATGCATGCACATGCAGTAAGTGGAATTTAACCTCTAGTAGTGTTACCTACACTTCAATGACTATTACATGTGGCCCCATTGGGCCTAGACCCAATTGCACTAGTGGACCCATTTAATTAATTTAAGGTTACTAAGTTAGGAAATAATTAATCTAATAGACATTTGACCAAGGGAGGATTAATAATCCTAACACCCCCACTGGATCTTAACTTGGACAATTGTGGGCCCTAGTAATCAGACCATAGGTCACCTAAATACAATCTAGAAGATAATAAGAAATGGTGCTTAGCACAACTGAGGAAACAGGGGAAAACCTCATGGGAAAAATCCCCCTAAAAAATAAGCAGGAAAATAACAATCTTCAAGCTAGCTTTAGAAGAAAGAAGCTTCCTCCTTATAAAAATAACTTGAGCAAAAAAACATTGCTGCAAAAAATTGCAGCTCTGTGCAGCAACATGGTCCATCAATGGACCTCTCAATGTACTTCTAAACTGATGACTATGTTTGGTTCTACTGGATGGTGAACGTAGGGAATGATCAAATCTCTGCTTCTGTGGGCCATGTAGCTGATCATTCGCCATCATCAATTAGCACCGACCTAGAACTTTGCTACGTGATTCTGTAGAGATCAAATATGTTAGAGATAGTGCAACATGCTCATTCTGATACTGGGACCTAGTTCTTCTTTTTTCTTCTAGAACTTCAGCACCACTTCCTGCTGCATCAAGAAGCTTTTGAGCCCATCTGGGTTTAGGCTTCTGATTAGGAATGGGTACTAGATCTGGATCTAGAATGTTGATGTATTTGTAACTTCAGAATGTATTCATCCATATTTCTTATGTATTGCATCCCGATGTTTATTTCGGGATGTGTCTATAATGTAATTGAGTCATGTCATACCCCGATGCTTATTTCGGGAATTTTCTATAATGAGAAAGTCATGTCAAGTCATTGTGGGTAACCCTCCTATTAGCCAAGGGTTAAATTCCCCACAGTTGTGGGGCCGTAGGGTTATTATACTATCCTAGTGAAGTCGACCCTAGGTGAGTCATTGTAATTCAGGCCAATAGTCCCCACCGTTGTGTTACCCTCCTATTGGTTGGAGGAGGCAAAGTCCCCATAAGTTGTGGGGCACTAGAGTTATTAGACACTCCTAGAGATGTCGGCTCTAGTAAGTAATTGTTAAGTAAGGCCAACATGTTGGAGTGGGTCCCAAGTGAATAGAAGAATATAAATACAGAGTGAATCTCTCTATTTATCATACACACACTCACTCATTGGGGCACATGAGTGAGAGAGGAGAAGCTCTCTCAGTGAGAGAGAGAGAGACAGAAGATGTGGAGATCATCATTATGTTTTCAAGTTTTACTTTTGGTGCCAATTCTATCTTTGAGGAAGTTGCATGGTTTTCACCATTTATGGTTTCCCTAAGGATAAACACTGTGTTCATTATCTCTTCTGTTTGATTGCTGTGCTTGTTATTCTCTCAATTAAAGATCTTAATGTTATGCTAGCTTAATGATAAAAATATAACATGGTATCAGAGATAACCTGAGAAGAAGACATTGTGCAGCTACAGAAACTAGGGATTCTTAATTTTTGGGTCTCTCTCCATAATCCATCAGCAAAAGTATGCTAGGATGACTCTCCATTGAAGGGTGCATCTTTCTGTCGAAGCAAAATTTGATTCTGAGAATTTTCAGTTTTGGCATGGAAAATTAGGGCTTTATACAGAAGAGGAATTTTTGAGTGAGACTAGAATAGGATTGTTCCCCTCATCAAAATGAAATTTTAGAGACCTAGATCAAGATTTCTGGTTGGGTGAAACTTCGGGAAAGTCAAACCCCAGTTTGACCCCGGGCTAGAAAAACCCTAAATACAAAAACTTCTAAGTTTTGGTACATTCGCTATATACCGAGATTGGCAAAGGATCAGGAGCCAAAAATTACAGAGACCGAAGATAAAATCTTGATTTCTACTGTGTCCAAAATTCAGCCTCAGATTCGCTATATTCTAGGAGATATGATCCCTCCACGTTAGGGTTCCATCCTCTTCCAGAATTCATCCATAAACAGGACACCTGGGGATAATTGCTATATATTGGGATACAAAGTTCCAAATTCAATTTATGAAGATGTTCCAGAAAGGACATGGACTTTAATTTTTGTGTTCTAAGATTCAGACTCGGAAGATGAACTAGTGACACGTGGAAGTCTGTACAACTTCAGTGTTCTGAACAGCCCTGTAACAGGTCACCTTGGGAAAACACTCATAAGTCCCAATTGGTGAAACCAGTTTTAATGAAACCTATGGTGTTGGATCAGGGACATGTGAGGATACCTTAGTGTGAAGTTTCATAAATAGAGGAGTAGTAAATTTATATATATCACAGAAACAATAACAGGAATTTATGCAGGAGAAATTGGAAAACTAGGGCTTCCTGTTTCGGGATTTCCTCCACTGTTTTCAGAAAATAAGTACATTGGACAGCTCCATTTTAAGAGATGTATCCTTCTATCCAATTAGATCTGAAATATTCCAAGTTTTGAAAATTAGGGTTTCTCTGACAAACCCTAAATCAGCCAGCTCCGAAACTAGGACGAATACCTCAAATCAGTAAGATCTAATCTTTTGCTATTTTCACTTGAGGTTCTCATTTCAAAATGATCTATCATGATAGCTTGATGATAAGCTTGGTGAATTTGACAACTTCCAAGCATGGAAGTATATGATCTCTCTGAAGAAAATGAATTGCACACCTACATGAGTAGAGAGGTTCCAATTCCAGAGGGAGATGAGGCTAGAAGCCTTACACAAGGAGAACTTGGTCAAGGCCAAGAAGATCATTGTTGATTTAATCACAGATCAACTTGTACCACGACTATCTTCCCTAAAGACACCAAATATGTTTGATTCCTTGACCGACCTATTTGAAGGGAAGAACATAAATCAGATTATGACCTTAAGAAACCAGTTGAACAATGTGAAGGTCCAAAATGCAGAGACCATGCAGTCATACTTTACAAAGGTCTCTCAAATAAAAGAACAACTTGAAGTGGTGAAAGAAGAAGTGAAGAATGCAGAAGTGGTGATAGCCACCTTGAATGGCCACCCAAGATCGTGGGATTCATTCATGCAAGGAATGTGTGCTAGAAGGAAGTGATTACTTTCAGTAGACTCTAGGAAGAAGAAGAATCTTGACTCATAATAAGAGAAGAGAAGATGTGAGCAACTGAATATCTAGCTCTCACCATCGAAAGAAGATCCCTCAAGCAATGAGGAATATGAAGAACTCAAATCTTGAAGAACCTCTTATCCATCTCAAAATTTAGATAAGAAACGATGTTATTATGAATGAAGAAGATGATGAAGATGAAGGCTCAAGAAGGAGTCCACCCACGAAACAAACAAAGATAAGTATTCAATTGTCATTTCATGATATTGTTTTTGTTATGCATTTGTTTATATTCAGTTGATGCATTATGCATGATAGAATGTTTGCATCAATGACAGTATACTACTAATATGCATGATATGGGTAAGTAGCTCACGGTGCTATACAAATCTCCATTGCTACTTATCTAGAATGAAACCTCTTTGCTGACATATTGGATTAGTGCACAATCCCAATGTCGTCTTGGTGAAGATGGAAGGCATATAGAAAAGTTTCCATGAGATATGGATGAATGTTGTATTGGCTAAAGTATTTGCATGATCATATATTTATGCATAAGAATTTGCCAGTATGAACATTCCTTATGAAATGTTTCTAACCATACAAATGCATTTGACTTGTAGGAATAATCGCATACACAATCGGCTACAAGAAAAGAAGGATGAGACTTGTTCCGAAGAACAAGTGACGACATTTCAAAATGAAAAATAATACGACGAATGCAGCGACATCATTGATGTAGAACCTTCCAAGAACAAAGGGAAGATTAGTTAAGAAAGAATGATGTCTAAGATGCAGCATCGATACATGAAGGGAAGTTCGTAATTCTATCATGCAGTAGATGGAAACATCATGGGATATAAGGAAAGATTCGTAGCATGAGGCTTATCACGAAAATAAGGCATAGAATAAAAAGAGACGTTTGCAGCCATTGCAAGTGAGGACACATGACAGGAAAAATCATGTGTGCAAATGAAAGAAGGCATTATACGAGCTCATAAGACATCGATGGGATAACACATACATGAGGAGCTTGATGAAGATCTGAACCTTTGTTACAAGGTGGATAAAGGATGACAAGCTCACAGATGGGTGCAAGAGGAACTTTTGAAAAGGTTTAAGATAGAGGATCTTGGTATCTAGTGATCCTAGATGGATACATAGAAGATTAGTAGCATAGGAAGCTACTTGTCACTCTGGTACAGAATGTTTTAGTGCATAGAGTATGGAAGACAGAGGGAGTGACTACAGAAGATCCTGAGGTTCGACATGGTATGACAGGATGGATAGATTACTGATGACTCTTGGCTGTACTGAGAGTAAAGTGGATTCCAACCTTTGCTTCAAGGTTGAAGGCAGAAGACTAGTGATGCTTCTATTATGTGTCGATGCACTATGTTCTAGGCATGGAGTTGTGGACAAGGGAAGTATGTAGTAGAGATCCTGAAGAGGTTCAGGATGATAGAATGCATGACCACACCTATGGCATCGAACCTGAAGCTATTGAGTGTTGCTTCATTATATTCGGTTGATGCCATGATGTATCATCAGATGATTTGTTCCTTGATGTACCTCACATATACAAGACCAGATAATTGCTTTGTTGTGAACACATTGAGACATGTTCACTTGATGGCTGCAAGTATGATATAAATCAGAAGATTAACCTGGAAGGTTATACAGATTTAGATTGGGCAGTTCCATTGATAGGAAGAGCACTTTGGGGTGCTTCTTCAATGTGAGATCATGTGTGATCTCTTGGTTGACAGGATGGAGTCCTGTATGGCACTGAGTATAGCTAAAAAAAAATATGTTGCCGCTTGCTCTTTGGGAGGTAGTATGTTTCTTTTGAAAACGACTATTTGATTCGATTGATCTGACTTGCATTTTTGGTATGATGCAAAGAGGAGCAGTGAAGCTCTAGTTTGTGATACAGATAGAGAGCTCTTGAAAGAGGGAGTTCTAGCATAAATAGGAGACAGATTGTCTGAGCATAAATCCTGGCGAAGCTCGTAGGTTGCTCATATTTAAACGGTCCTGTAGGTTGCCCTCAGATGTAATTGGTCCTGGCAAAGCTCGCTGGTTATACTTGGACATAATCATCCCTAATGTGATTCTATGCTAGAAATGGCCAGAGTGAAGTTTGAGTAGTTCAGGGAGAAGCTTGGTGTTCTCCAGATCGAGATTCCTCCCAAGAGGAAGTGATGTGTTCGTGCTGAGCCTTTTTGACATGGTGAGAGGATTGGTTCCTTCCATGGTCAGATATAAGTGCTATGCCCTTCCTACATGGTGAGAGGATTGGTTCCTTCCATGGTTGGATGTAAGAGCTGTGACATGGTGAGAGGATTGGTTCCTTCCATTGTCAGGTATATGTGTGAATGCCACATCCATCATGAAAAAGGGCTGGCTCTATGAAGACACATCTAGTATGAAAAAGAACTAGCTCTGTGTAGGTTCCACATCTAGTATGAAAAAGGACTAGCTTTGTGAAGACTCATCTAGTATGAAAAAGGACTAGCTCTGTCTAGCTGCCACATTTGGTACGAAAAAGGACCAGCTCTATGATGCTTCATCTTGTATGAAAAAGGACCATCTCTGTGATGCCTCATCTGGTATGAAAAAGGACCAGCTCTATGAAGAATCATCTAGTATGAAAAAGGACTAGCTCTCAGTAGCTGCCTCATCTAGTATGAAAAAATACTAGCTCTGTGATGCCTCATTTGGTATGAAAAAGGATCAGCTCTATGAAGACTCATCTAGTATGAAAAAGGACTAGCTTTGAGTAGCTGCCTCATCTGGTATGAAAAAGGACCAGCTCTATGATGCCTCATATAGTATGAAAAAGGACTAGCTCTATGATGATAAATCTAGTATGAAAAAGGACTGGCTCTGTATAGGTTCCCATGACGAGAAGAATCAAGAGATATCACCCGTGATGATGACCCAATGATGATCTAGATCGAGTGATGATGATCCAGATCTAGTGATGATGATCCAACAGTGATGATCCAGATCGAGTGATGATCTAGATCCAGTGATGATCCAGATCCAGTGATGATGTCCAGTAATGATCCAGATCCAGTGATGATGACCAGTGATGATCCAGATCCGAAGATGAAGATGACTTGAACATGAAGATGACTTGGAGATGAAGATGAATTGATGATGATCCAGATGATACAGAGAAGAAGACTTGTGCTGATATATTGTGTCGAGAGAATACCTTCCTAGTTAAGAGAGTGTTGATGTATTTGTAACTTTGGAATGTATTCATCTGTATATATTATGTATTGTACCCTGATGTTTATTATGGGATTTGTCTGTAATGTAATTGAGTCATGTAATACCCCGATTATTATTCCCAGAAGTTTCTATAATGAGAAAGTCATGTCAAGTCATTATGGGTAACCCTCCTATTGGTCAAGGGTTAAAGTCCCCACAGGTGTGGGGCCCTAGGGTTATTAGACTATCCTAGTGAATTCGAACCTAGGTGAGTCATTGTAATTCGGGGCAATAGTCCCCCCACCATTGTGTTACCCTCCTATTGGTCAGAGGAGGAAAATTCCCCACAATTTGTGGGGCACTAGAGTTATTAGACACTCCTAGAGATGTTGGCTCTAGTAATTAATTGTTAAGTAAGGCCGACATGTTGGGGTGGGTTCCAAGTGAATGAAAGAATAAAAATAGGGAGTGAGTCTCTCTATTTATCATACACACACTCATTCATTGGGGCGCATGAGTGAGAGAGGAGAAGCTCTCTCAGTGTGTGAGAGAGAGAGACAAAAGCTGTGGAGATCATCTTTATGTTTTCAGGTTTTACTTTTGGTGCTGATTCTATCTTTGAAGAAGTTGCAGGGTTTTCACCATTTATGGTGTCCCTTAGGATAAACACTATGTTAATTGTCTCTTGTGTTTGATTGTCGTGCTTGTTATTCTCTTAGGTAAAGATCTTAATGTTATGCTAGCTTAATGATAAAAATATAACATAGAATCTCTTGAGATCCAGTCTCAATAACAGGATTATGTTGTATGTGATCTTCTTCATCTGAATATAAAACCTATAGCACATCATCATCATAAAAAATAGGAGGAGAAATAGTTATATCTTCTTGTGATGTTGGAGGAGTATCATGCAGCTGATCTTCTTCGAACTGGACTCTTCTTTCATTGAATCATATTTTGGTAGACTCCTCCATCAGTTTGTAATATTTTGCATCATCTGCATATCCCAGTAGAATGCATTCACTACTTTGGGCTTGCAATCCCTTTCTATTGTCAAGTGGTATCTTGGCCCAAGCTTTGGAACCAAAAAGTCTTAGATGAGGGACATTGGGCTTATACCCATGTAGTGCTTCGAATGGTGCGACCCCAAACAATGACTTGTGAGGCACCCTATTCTGCAAATATGAAGCATAGTTTACTGCTTCATCCCAATGAGAAGGAGGTAGATTATTTCCATGGAGAAGACATGTTTCCAGCTCCTTTAGTGAAATATTATTCCTCTCAACCACACTATTTTTCTATGGTGTGTATGGAACTAAGTGTTCCATTCGAGTCCCCTCTGATCCATAGAAATTATGAAAATATATTTTGACATATTCTCCTCCTCCATCAGATCTTATTGACTTGATATTCTTATTGAAACTATTCTCAGCCATAGCTTTAAAACTTAAGTATCAAAAAATTCTTATTTTAGTTTCATGAAGTAGATCCAGCAGTACCTAGAACAATCATCAATAAAGGTCGGGAAATACCTGCAACCATTAATGGATTTTGTGGGCATAGGTCCAACTACATCACTATGTATCAAATCAAGTGTAGAGTAAGCTCTATGAGCCTTCCCAACAACATACCTCTTTTCTAGATGCTTACCTACCAAGCACCGAGCACATACTCCATCGGAAGTTTGGATGGAGGGAAAACCTTCAACCATGTTATCATTGTGGAGTTGCTTCAGATATTTGAAATTGAGATGGCCAAATCTCTCATGCCAAATATTGCTAGTGTTGTTAGCATGAAAAAATAAAGTTGTAGGAGGAGAAACAAGAAATAAATGTGAAAACTCATAAGCTTTGGTATTGTGATTTGGAATACCTTTCGCTACAAGATTTCCAGTGGATTTTTTTGTAATCTCAACTGAGTCTGAATCGAATGTGACCCTCTTGGGAGATACTGTATGAGTCATCTGGTAAATAGATAACAATTTAGTAGCAAGGGAGGGCACATATAAGACATTCTTGAACTCACCATGCTTCGCTCTGACTGAGCCCCTTCCTTTTGCTAGAACATAGGAATAAATCCCATGTGAATATTAGGGCCCTTTTATAGTGAAAGAGTAGAGAAGGATTTTTTGGAGGAAACCATGTGGTTGGAGGCTCCAGAATATATAATGTATGTTGAGGATGGAGAGAGAGTTTCTTTCAAAGCATGACACATTTCATCATCTTCTATCGGTGCTTCTTCATCACGCTTATTTTCTCTTAGAGGAGCAATGTTTCTTCCTCATACAATCTTATTCAAGATGGTATCTCTTTTCAAAATACAGACATAAATTATTTTCAAATTTATTCTTCTTAGAGACAAAGACCCCTTTGGAATATTGCTGATTTGGTTTAGGCTTTGAATCGGCACCTTTGGTTCCTTATTCTTTGATTTCCCCTTTGCTTTCTCTTTGGAAGAGTCAGTAAACAACAGAGCTTGATATTTGGAAGTCTAGATGACTCCGATTCAAATGAATTATTCTTGTTCCTTTATTAAGGACTCAGAAAATGAATCTAAAGAAGGAAGTTTCCAATCAGGAAAGCTTTCCCACTTGGAATGAAACATAGAGACATAGAGAGAGTACTCAGGACCTATTTCACTGAGTATGGAGAGGAAATTTTGTTCATCCTTCCTCTTTATCCCGCACTATCTACATTGTAGCACTAGAGGCTTGAATTTGGAGAAAAATTGCTCAATAGTATCGAAACTGTTGGGATGTAAAGATACCAACTCATTCTCTAGAATGTGTCCCCAAAGTGTTGATGAATATGTAACTTCAGAATGTATTCAATTGTATTTCTTATGTATTGTAACCGGATGTTTATTCTGGCATGTATTTGTAATTTAACTGACTCATTCCATCCCTTGATGTTTTGATTGGGAAGATCTATAATTTAAACAAGTCATGTCAAGTTATTGTGGGTAACCCTCCTATTGATCAAGGGTTAAAGTCCCCGTAGTTCCAGTGCACTAGGGTTATTAGAATCTCCTAGAGAGGTCGGCCCTAGTAGGGTTTAGTCATGTCGGGAATTAGTATAAATAGAGATCTAGCCTCCCTACTTAACACACACTCACTCACACTCAGTTGTAGCACATAGATGAGGAAGAGAAAGACACTGGGGCAAGGAAGAAAGGCGCTACTGTTGTCGGGAGATCACCTTACTATTTTGGGGCTTTTACTTTTGGTGCTGATTCTATCTCTGAGGAAGTTGCGGGGTTTTTTCCATTTATAGTTTCCACAAGGGAAAACATTGTGTTCATTGTCTCTTATGTTTGATTTATGTACTTGTTGTTCTCTTAGTTGAAGATCCTAACATAATGCTAGATTGAATGATAAAAACTAACATGGTATCAGACCTAACCTGAGAAGAAGACACTGTGCAGCTGCGGTAACTAGGGCTTCCTACTTTATGGATCTCTCTCCACATATTTTCAGCAAAATAAGGTTGGAATAACTCTCCTCCCTAGGGCACATCTTTCTGTCGAAGCAGAATCCAATTCTGAGGTTTTTCAGTTTTGGACCCAACACTACTGCCGAAAATTAGGGCTTTTCACAGAGGAGGAATTTTTCAGTGAGCCTAGGCCCATATTGATCTCCTCCCCAAAATAGAAGTTAGGGATCAAATTCAAAGCATTTGGTTGGACAGAACTCTATAAAAGAAAAACCCTAATCTACTCATGAACCATCACTGCAGGATTTCAGGTCCAAATCCAGATCCGACATCTTGACCTGGTAAGATATAAATCTTTTGTATTTCCATTTGAGGTTTTCAGTTAATATGTCTCATCATACCAAGCTTCATGAAAATATTGAGAGAGTTGATAAATTCTGAGCTTGGAAGTATAGGATCTCCCTGGTCCTAGAAGAAAATGAGTTGGACTCCTATATCAATGAGGAGGTTCCAGTTCCAGAGGGAGATGAGGCTAAGGCCTTACATAAGAAGAAGTTGGTTATGGAAAAGAGGATCATTTCTGATTCAATCAAGTATCACCTCATACCATAGGTTTCCTCCCTAAAGACACCTAAGGCTATGTTTGATTCCCTAACCAATGTTTGAAGGGAAGAACATAAAATGGAATATGACTCTAAGAAAACAACTGAAGAATGTAAAGATCCAGAATGTTGAGACAATCTAGTATTACTTTACAAGGGTCTCTCAGATCAAGTAACAACTAGAAGCAGTAAATGAAGAAGTAGAGAATGCATAGGTTGTGATGACCACCTTGAATGGTCTCCCTAGATCATGGGACTCCTTTATTCAAGGGATATGTGCTAGAAAGAAGTTAGTCAAGTTCAACAGACTATGGAAAGAATGCTCTCGAGAAGAAAATTGAATAGCAGCCTAAGATTAAAAGATGGGAAATGAAGATCAAGCTCTCACAGTACACTCTAAGAAAACCAAAATAAGTTCTCATCACTCCAAAGGTAAGCACCTATCTAAAAATAAATCTAGAAAAGACATGTCTAGAATCAGATGTTATACATGTGATTAAGTAGGACACTTTGCAAAATATTGTCCTAAAAGGCAGAATAAGAAAAAGAGCAACAAGAGAAGACATCATGCTCATGCTACAGAGGATGATGAACCATCCAAGAAGAGAACCATATATGAAAGTGAAGACTCTTCTAGTGAAGAATAATATGTCTTGATTTCCTCTCTCACAGGAAACATCACACATGGAAGCAATGATTGTCTTATAGACAGTGGGGCTTCCAAACATATGATAGGATTCAAAGAGTCCTTTGTAAAACTTTCAGAACATGAATCACCTTACAAGGTGAAGCTTGGAGATGACTACCAATATCCAATAAAACGTAGTGGGGAATCCTCCTATAAAATAGACTCTGGAAAGTCTATGAAGATGCAAGATGTATTGTTTGTACTAGGTCTCAAGAAGAACCTTCTCTCCATATCTGCATTAGATGCAAAAGGAATAAGGGTTGCATTTATAGATGGTCAATTCATCATGTGGCCAAAATGAAACACTATCGATGATGCGGTAGTTATTGGAGAACAAGAAGGAGGATTATACAAATTAAAGGGCCATCCAAAACAAGCTTTTTTCCATGGCACAGTAGAGCCAAATGAGCTTTGGCATAGAAGGCTTGCACATGTGCATTACAAAGCACTACCACTGGCAAGCAAATATGTTCAAGGTCTTCCAGAAATTCAAGCAAAACATGATGGGGTCTGCAAAGGATGTGCGAAAGGAAAGAATAAAAAGAAGACATTTCCAAATAGCGAGAGCAAGGAAAAATGAATCTATGAAATCATCCACTCCGATGTATGTGGTCCTATGTCATCAAGCTCACTAAGCAGGTATGTATATTATGTTTCTTTTATTGATGAATTTTCTAGAAAGACATGGATTTAATTCATGAAGAACAAAGATGAAGTATTCAACAAGTTCAAGGAATTCAAATCCTTGATCGAGAATCACACTGAAAAGAAGATCAAGACCTTTCAATCAGATAATGGCGAAGAATTCACTTTGAATGAATTCAAAGAGCTATGTAAATATTCAGGGATTAAGAGGGAGTTGTCCACTCCTTATAATCCACAACAGAATGTGATTGTAGAAAGGAAGAATAGAACTATCATGGAAGTTGCAAGAGCAATGCTTCATGATCAACATCTTCCTATGCATCTTTGGGCAGAAGCTGCCAGAACAGTGGTGTATGTACAGAATTGTACTCCACATAGACTACTCGAGAACAAGACTCCTGAAGAAGTCTTCTCTGGCAAGAAACCAAAATTCATCCATCCCAGAATATTTAGCTGTCCAGTTTACATACACATTCCAAAAGAGAAGAGGACTAAATTAGATCCTTCAGGAAAGAAGGGTATATTTGTGGGATACTATGAAAGCTCGAAGGCTTATAGAATATACTTCCCAGGATTCAAGAAGATTGACATCAGTAGGGATGTGACATTTGATGAAGACACAGCTTACAACAAATCTAGAAAGAAATCTATTGAATAATTTGAAGAAGTAGAAACACCCAAAATTCATGATACAACCATTAATGAAGAAACTCAAGAAGAAGTTCAAGAATTTGAAGAACCACAAAGACCTGTAGATCCACCTCCAGAAAAGAATCATCATAAGAGGAAACCTACGTGGGTATGAGAAGTTATCCAAGGTGAAGAAAGATATAGGGCTCCAGAAGAGAATCACAGAGAAAGAAAGAGGACCAGATCCTACTCCAGGTATGTAGAATTACTATGTGATTTCATCGATAAAGAACCTTCCAATTATGAAGAAGCGGCAGAATGGAAAGAATGGAAGGATTCTATGGTTGAAGAGTATCAATCAATCATGAAGAAAGATGTTTGGGATGTTGTCCCAAGACCAGAAGGGAATTCAATTGTAACTTCCAAATGGATCTACAAGATCAAGCATGCTGTAGACGGTAGCATAGAGAAATATAAAGCAAGATTTGTTGCTTGGGGTTTCTCCCAGAAAGAAGGAATAGATTATGAAGAAACCTTTGCACTTGTAGCCAGATTCACTTCCATCAAATCAGTACTTTCTCTAGCTACAGTGATGAAATGGAAGATACACCAAATGGATGTCAAGACTGCTTTCTTGAATGGTGTAGTGGAAGAGGAAGTGTATGTGGAGCAGCCACTTGGTTTTGAGACACATGACAGGGACTCTCATGTATGTAGATTGAAGAAATCCCTGTATGGTTTGAAACAGGCACCCAGGACATGGTACGACAGAATTGACATATTTCTATACAATTTGGGCTTTACCAAGAGTAAAGCAAATTCCAACCTTCACTACAAGGTTGAAGATGGAAACCCAATGATGCTCCTACTATATGTAGATGATATGTTTGTGACAGGTATGGATGGGTTGATTGCTGATACGAAGAGAAAAATTGCTACTGAGTTCAAAATGAAGGACTTGGGTATGATGCATTATTTTCAAGGTATGGAGGTGTGGTAGAGTGTGGATGGAATCTCCCTTGGAAAAGGGAAGTATGCAGTAGAGATCCTGAAGAGGATTGGGATGATGGACTGCAAGGCCATGACCACACCTATGGCATCGAACCTGAAACTATTGAATGATGCTTCATCAGAAATGGCTGATGCTATAATGGATCATTAGATGA
Source organism: Pseudotsuga menziesii (assembly GCA_001517045.1). NCBI lineage: Eukaryota > Viridiplantae > Streptophyta > Pinopsida > Pinales > Pinaceae > Pseudotsuga > Pseudotsuga menziesii. Next base: position 204,064 of record LPNX010995075.1, on the reverse strand, counting down.
CTGGGTCCTTGATGTACCTAACGAACATGAGACCAGATATTTGCTTTGCTGTGAACACCTTGAGCCAGTTCCTGACAGATCTGAGACATGTTCACTTGACTGTTGCAAAGCATATTCTGAGTTACCTAAGGGGTAAAATTGATTATGGGTTCTAAAAAATGCATGAGATACATATAATGTGTGACATGTATATGGACAACGCGGGCATACCCATGCTCGTAACAATGTCAGAAGAATAAATAATGGGATCAAGGCTCAAAAACATGGGAGTCGATCAATACATATACAAATGATGATACATAATGGTGGCCTCAATGGGAGGATGAATACAATGCTGATATGAAGAACTGATATGTAGGAACAATGGAATTCTCATGGAATGCAAATCATCCCAACTGAAGCTCCGCTAAATTTGGAGGTGTACATATATATGGACTCAATGACTAAGAGTCAAAATTTCTGAGGTACAATGTGCAACATCAAGTACTATAGATACATGTAAGCACAACACTAGGGCTTCCAAACACTATCGCCAACATAGACCAGAAATCACAAGGGACAAGAAACTGTGTAGGTCCCATAGTAGACTCACCAATCCGCCTCCTCGGGGCTAGTTTTTTCCTCGATTCCTATCACACTTGTTATTTCCCTACCCTTGTTGGTTATTGTGGGAGGGTTGGTTAGGGAGATTTTTCTGAGCATAAACCTGTCCCGTATAAACCAAAGGATTCGGGGAAAGAGTCAAAGTGGGATGCACAGGTGGTGCATAATAGACTGGAGGAGCTAGGGGGTTGCAAATATGGTCATCTAACCAGAACATGAGTGTGTCGAAAAAGTCATTCCATGAACATGAGTAGTTGGTGTGGGAGACATGTAGGATGGGGTGGCTCCAGACTGATCCGTCACGCGTGAGTAATCAAGGGGAGCATAAGATGGAGTAGCTCCAGATTTATCCATCATACATGAGTAGTCAAGGGCATAACTTGGTTGGGAGACAATATGGGTGTTACCCATATGGGGTGGCCTCATAGGAGAGGTGACATAAAACTAGGGGTTCTCAATAATAGAGTCGATAACTCCATCAGTAGCGTGATATTCCCTCGATGTATCATAATTAAAGGTGCCGACTCAGGGAGCATTGGGTAGGATGGTATATAAGTAACTGGACTAGGCATAGATCAAATTGAGCTGCTATGTATGATGGTATATAAGTAACTGGACTGGGCATAGATCAAATCAAGCTGCTGAGCCTTAAGGATGGCTTCCTCCTTTGTTGGGGGTCACACATATGCAATGTCCTTGGCTATGGGGGGGAGTAAGGTTTTGAGGAACCAATCAAGGAAGATCTAATCATCCAATTGGATATTACACAAGCAACGATGACGGATGATTCATGGATATGGTCCATGATATGGGTAGCTGTGGTCTAGTGATAGGATAATAAGATCTCCACTCCCTCGTCATAACAAACGGGTAGCTGAAAGTATTGAAGGAACATTGAAGCGAGTGAGGAGAATTCGAGGTAAGTAGCATGAGGAAACTCGATGTACCACTTGGATGCAACACCCATAAGTGTGCACTAGAACAACCTCAATTGAACAGAGTCATCCACAATGTTGTTAAATGAACACCATAGGTGGACTGACATGACATGATTTTGAGGGTCCTCTCCTGCCTTTTCTTCAAACTTAGGGATTTCTGAGGGAAGCTTCATAGGCATAGGAGGCCATTGGGGTCATTGGTTAAACATGCCAAATCTTGCATGTTGAGACTAGCCATAAAAGGTAGGATAGAGATGAGGTTGGCTCGGGAAGGACTAGCAATGGTGCCGGTGGTTGCAATAACATAGTTCTCATGCATGACTGGGGGTGGATGAGGTGACTTCCCATACTAGTAATAGTCAGAATGGCCGTGGAAGGGCCACTTTCCCCAGGTATAAAAGGTGGTATGGTAGGAACCATTGTAGCTGGCGTGGGGCCACCACTAGTGGGTAGCATACCAAAATTAGTGTGTGCAGTGGAAATGGGCCCACTAGAACCTTGACCTGTTTTTCTGGTAGAAGGGATACCCGTGATTATGGGTGGAAAGGACACAGGTCCACTGCTAAATATCCCTCCTTGGAAGGGATCTAGATGCACACCAGCCATGGGGCTAGATGGGGCATTGAACAAGGTTGGTTCGGATTGATAGGAATCTGAATCAGATTCAAAGGCCATGTGTGGCTATGAAGGTTGTGAGTGACATCGAAGATGGCTCTGACAATGTTGTTTCATGGAACTGAACTGGGGCATATTCCCCATAAGCATATATGAGTAGTGTGGTGGAGCTATGGTGACAATATGGAGTGTTGTGTAATGACTAGAAACTCGAGAGAATCAATAGTAGGCTTAGAAACCCAACTACAACCAAGTGTGTAGAAGGAGAGTGAATAAAAAGGAGGCTCACTTGCCAACAACAACCTCTAAAACCATACTGTGACAATGGGTCACAGAAAGGAGAGTATACAACAAGGGTGGCCATAAATCCAACAAGGAGCACTACGTATCAAATGAAAACACTCACTAACCTATGGCATATGAGTTCAAGAAATCTCCTAACTACAAGATGGAAGCCCCTCACAAATCGTATCCTTAGCAGGGTGATGAAATCCCAGTCAGACAATACGAAATGGAGGAAACATATAGGATAAGAGAATCCAACTACCAAGAAGAAACTCTAGGTAAAAGAGCCCTAGAAGATTGGGCACTAGGATACCTCATTCATTACATGTCTATTTTTTTTATTGACACTTCAACCCTTTTTCCCTCGATACCTAGTATACGTTGGCATGCATGAGGAGGGCTATGAAGGTTTATCCTTCGATGCAATATGGAGTGCAGTATTCCACACTGACTTCCGGAACCCCTTCGTTGCAACTTACTTGTGCTGAGTAGGGAGCCTCTTGACGGACTGTTTGTGACCATGTCAACAAATACAAGAGGGTTTTGGTTCCCTACTGGACAACCACTATGTCTCAGAATGTGAATGATAGATGGGTGTTGTTTGGATGCCTATCCCCGAAGTCCTAACTTAAATACAATATTGTTTTATCCTCAAACATGGTTACAATGTTGGTTTGCATTTAAGTTAATTTTAAATCTATGCTCGGGGTCATGAACCAAGAGTTTCACTTAGTGGTGTGAATTGTGTGCAACTGTATGTCAAACCCAATAATCCATGATGAAGATGTTGGAAAATCTCATTGTCGGGATACAATTATATGCAGTAAATAATAATAATGAACAGTAAAGTTGCAAAATAAAAAAAAATTCTTCCAATAATGAAATTATACTTGAAACAAATGAGTATTAAAGGAAATTTTAATCAAACAGAGGAAACACGCATGGGATTTCAACTACAGAGATCAACTATGGAAACTCATAAACTAAGAAGAGGATTCCTCAAACACACCAAGGTGATGTAAAAGATTCGATATGGAAAGAAAAACAGGTTGGGACAGGGTTTGGGATAGACATGGGTCTGAAACCAAAAAATAGACTAAAAACTAACAGTTGCACCTATTGGTGGAACAAGTGTGATCTGGGTCGCATGGAATAGAGGGACAATTGTGATCGGGGCATAAAATAATCAAGTCGCGCAAAAAATAGGGTAAGACATGACTGGGTCACTCTAAAAAAAACCACAGGAGTGACTGGGGTCACACACTAAGCTGAAACAAGAGCAATTTGGTAAAAAAGAGACAAGTCACGCAAAACATATGGTTAAGGGTGACTATGTCTCTCAAAACTGAGTCACAGGAGCGATTGGGGTCACTCCGACCTCTAGGATAAGAGTGATCTAAGTTTTTACACCAGGTTTCTTTTATTGGCACCATAGGCATGACCAAGGTTGCACTTATTAGGTGGAAAGGAGAGTCTGGGTAAAAAATTTCCTCCAGACAAGAGCGACTTAGCCCGAACTCGGAAAAAATTAAAAAGCAGAGCTGGAAAGGGCCGGGGGAGAAGGAACTAATGCAGCAAGAGTTCAGATCAACTATGAGGGGGTCATATCTATGACGGATGATGGCAAAAAATCAGAACAAACCAATGGAAACCTACAAAAATTGAGATCCAAATGGATCGACCAAGTGGAGTCATCAAAAATTTAGTGGAGATTTGTCCCCAGCTACATGAAGAAGCACCAACCTTAGATCGATGTGATCATAAGGAAGAGTTCAGTGGAAAATAAAACAACAAGATAAACTAATAACAGAAAGCAAATATTTTTCAATTTTTTTCAACATATATCGACCAAACAAAACTAACGTAAATAAATAAAAAAACACCCCTTTTCCTATAGAATGGGCCACCATAGCTATCCTCGAAAGTGGTTCTGTAGCTCCATGGGTTGGTTCTCCAATTGTCTCCATGGATGGTTTTCAAATGAGGAATGGATCCAATATGGGTACGAAGAATGTCTCAATGTACACCGTGGGAATGGTATGGCAGTAGGAATGGTGGTAAGGGAGGATGTGAATACCTGAGAACAAAAATGTTACATCGTACCCACAAATGATTATGAGAAAAAAGGTATGAGTGTGCTTCTGGAATGACCAAAAAGTGTTTTGGGAGATTCCTTCACAATGTATTTATAGTATGGTCCTAGGGTTTTTGACCCAAGGTGTTGACCCATGGTATTTTCCTGTGGTTTTCTGACCCTTTCTCCTTTTAGGGTATTTGACCCTTTTTGGGGGGAGAGAGAGAGAGGGTAAACCGTAGTCAATAATGATGTTTTGGACCATTTTTTGTGGAAATACAATTGTGAAAGTCAAAAGTAAGGGAAATATTGTAGGAATATGATGTATGTATATGGTTTAAAATGGGTTTAAACCATGTAGAGCTAGGTGAACACTTTTTAGTGTTGACATTGGCTTGTTGGAAAATTGTTACGACGACTATGTGGTGACATGATTTAGATTTTATTTTGTTTTTATATTATTTCTTCATCTTTTGATCTTCGAAAATGTATGGTTCATGCTTTTGGGTTTCTCTTGTGATGGCACATGTCTCTCACGGATAGAGTTCATCTTTGATCTTAGTATTTGAGCCTCTATATTGGTATATATATTTGAATTCATTATGGAGGATATGATGATGATGTTTTATACCTTTATTCTATGATATGATACACTTTATGATGATAATGCATGTGATAATGGTGTACACTCTGTGATGTTGATGCACTCCTATACAATATGATGTACATGCATACCATAGTGTGATGACCCTCTCCTATGAACTATGATGTATAATTGATGCACACTGAGATGATGATGATGAGTATGGATAGCCTATGAAGATGATGCATACCCTATGAGGATGATGCATACCTATGATGATGATGCATGATGATGCATGCATTATGTTTAATGAAAGCTGAGTAGAATTACTTGTTCATTTATTGTGTATGATGATGTTAGAATTTGATTTCCATTTAGATATTCAGGAAGAGAGTTTTGATAATGTTGCACTAATTGAATGGAGAATTAAAATACAAATCCAAAAAGAGAACCACATAAGAAATGGACAAGTATTTCTCATAAATTTACAGGATATTCATTATAATAATATCCGGTGTTACAATGTAGTTTACATAGGTAGAATTCGAATGCATGAGTAATGAAGTAGAATCCTCCAAGTGGATATGACTATATCTAACTGAATATCTAACGCAAGGTCTCCCAATCGATATCGGATTCCAAGTAGATAACTCCCCGATGACCAATAACTGCAACAAGAAGTAACAACTAGTTAACTTAGTGCAACTGAGCGTGGTAGGTAGGAAAAGTGCTCCTCGCCATGCAACCATGCATTATCCATGCATTAGTAGTGCTAGCCTAACTGACTATGAAGTAACTGATTGTAACTAAGGGTTAACTAAGACTAATTAGTGCTAACACCAACTGATTGAAGTAGGTCAGTTCGGGACATCCAGTGGCTCCTAAAATGTAGGTATTGGTCTAGGAGGTGCCCTAACTGATGCATGCACATGCAGTAAGTGGAATTTAACCTCTAGTAGTGTTCCCTACACTTCAATGACTAGTACATGTGGCCTCATTGGGACAAGTAGACCTAATTTCACTAGTGGACCCATTTAATTAATTTAAGGTTACTAAGTTAGGAAATGATTAATATAATAGAAATTCGACCAAGGGAGGATTAATAATCCTAACACCCCCCCTGGATCCTAACTTGGACAATTGTGGGCCCTGGTAATCAGACCATAGGTCACCTAAATACAATCTAGAAGATAATAAGAAATGGTGCTTAGTACAACTGAGGAAACAAGGGAAAACCTCATGGGAAAAATCCCCCTAAAAAATAAGCAGGAAAATAACAATTTTCAAGCTATCTTTAGAAGAAAGAAGCTTCCTCAGAAAAATAACTTGAGCAAAAAAACACTGCTGCAAAAAATTGCAGCTCTATGCAACAGCATGGTCCATCAGTGGACCTTTCAATGTACTTCTGAACTGATGACTATGTTTGGTTCTACTGGATGGTGAATGTAGTGAATGATCAAATCTTTGCTTCTATGGGCCATGTAACTAATCATTCACCATCATCAATTAGCACTAACCTAGAAATTTTCTATGCGATTCTGTAGAGATCAGATATGTTAGAGATAGTGCAACATGCTCATTCTGATACTAGGACCTAGTTCTCCTTTTGTCTTCTGGAACTTCAGCACCACTTCCTGTTGCATCAAGAAGATTTTTATCCCATCTAGGTTTAGGCTTCTGATTAGGAATGGGTACTAGATCTGGATCTAGAATGTTGATGTACTTGTAACTTCAGAATGTATTGATCCATATATGTTATGTATTGTATCCCGATGTTTATTTCAGGATGTGTCTATAATGTAATTGAGTCATGTGATACCCCAATGCTTATTTCAGGAAGTTTCTATAATGAGAAAGTCATGTCAAGTCATTATGGGTAACCCTCCTATTGGCCAAGGGTTAAAGTCCCCACAGTTGTGGGGCCCTAGGGTTATTAGACTATCCTAGTGAAGTCGACCCTAGGTGAGTCATTGTAATTCGGGACAATAGTCCCCACCATTGTGTTACCCTCCTATTGGTCGGAGGAGGCAAAGTCCCCATAAGTTGTGGGGCACTAGAGTTATTATACACTCCTAGAGATGTCGGCTCTAGTACGTAATTGTTAAGTAAGGCCAACATGTTGGAGTGGGTTCCAAGTGAACAGAAGAATATAAATAGAGAGTGAGTCTCTCTATTTATCATACACACACTCACTCATTAGGGCACATGAGTGAGAGAGGAGAAGCTCTCTCAGTGAGAGAGAGAGAGACAGAAGATGTGGAGATCATCTTTATGTTTTCAAGTTTTAATTTTGGTGCTGATTCTATCTTTGAGGAAGTTGCAGGGTTTTCACCATTTATGGTTTCCCCGAGGATAAACACTGTGTTCATTATCTCTTGTGTTTGATTGTTGTGCTTGTTATTCTCTCAGCAAATATCTTAATGTTATGCTAGCTTAATGATAAAAATATAACATGGTATCAGAGCTATCCTGAGAAGAAGACATTGTGCAGCTGCAGAAGCTAGGGATTCTTAATTTTTGGGTCTTTCTCCACAATCCATCAGCAAAAGTATGCTAGGATGACTCTCCATTGAAGGGTGCATCTATCTGTAGAAGCAGAATTCGATTCCTAGCATTTTCAGTTTTGGCATGGAAAATTAGGGCTTTCTACAGAAGAGGAATTTATGAGTGAGACCAGCATAGGATTGTTCTCCTCATCAAAATAAAATTTTAGAGATCTGGATCAAAATTTTTGGTTGGGTGAAACTCCGGGAAAGTCAAACCCTAGTTTGACCCCGAGCTAGAAAAACCCTAAATACTAAAACTGCTAAGTTTGGGTACATTTTCTATATACCAAGATTGGAAAAGGATCAGGCATTAGAGGAAATTTCAACTCAAAATGGACCTTTTAACTTTTATTCAAATTCCATGTCATCATGTGTTAGCCAATGAAATTGCTTTAAATTTGAAATAACGTATAGGTCTTAAACACTTTTTTAATATAAATTTGGGGATAGGTATCATAAACAAAACTACTTTTTTGTTTGTATTTTTGAAATATCTCCCTGTGTTTTTACTCAAATTTCGATTGGGAGAGCTCGTTGGATGCGGAATTAAATTCTGCATCTAACGAGTACCCACTCAGCATACTTTTGATAGACCCCGCTACCCCAAACACAATAAATGCTAGAAAAATGAAATGATGATGTCATCATTCCATTTTTTAGGTATTTCTTGTTTTTGGGGTAGCGGGGTCCGTCAAAAGTATTCCGAGTGGGTACTCGTTGGATGCAAAATTTAATTCCGCATCCAACGAGCTCTCCCGATCAAATTTTGAGTAAAAACACAGGGAGATATGTCAAAAATACAAACAAAAAAGTAGTTTTTTTCTTTTCTTCCTCCAAAATTAATAAATATTATTTTATTATTTTAACTATTATTTTACTAGTTCATTTTAGGAGGCCCATTTTGAGTTGAAATTTCCTCTAATAAGCCAGAAATTATGCAGACCGAATATAAAATCTTGATTTACACTGTGTCCAAAATTCAGCCTCAGATTCGCTATATTCTAGGAGATATGATCCCTCCACGTTAGGGTTCCATCCTCTTCCATAATTCATCCATAAACAAGACACCTGGGGATAATTGCTATATATTGGGATACAAAGGTCTAAATGCAATTTATGAAGATGTTCCAGAAATGAAACAAACTTTAATTGATGTGTTCTAATATTTAGACTCAGAAGATGTACTAGTGACACGTGGAAGTCTGTACAACTTCACTGTTCTGAACAACCCTGTAATAGGTCACCTTGGGAAAACACTCATAAGTCCCAATTGGTGAAACCAGTTTTAATGAAACCTATGGTGTTGGATCGGGGACATGTGAGGATACCTTAGCGTGAAGTTTCAGAAATAGAGGAGTAGTAACTTTAGATATATCACAGAAACAATAACAGGAATTTCTGCAAGAGAAATTGGAAAACTAGGGCTTCCTGTTACGGGAGCTTTCCTCCATTGTTTTCAGAAAAGAAGTACATTGGACAGCTCCATTTGAAGAGATCTATCCTTCTATCTAATCAGATCTAAAATATTCCAAGTTTTGAAAATTAGGGTTTCTCTGACAAACCCTATATCAGCCAGCTCCGAAACCAGGACGAATACCTCAAATCGGTAAGATCTAATCTTTTGCTATTTTCATTTGAGGTTCTCATTTCAAAATGATCTATCACGATAGCTTGATGATAGCCTTGGTGAATTTGAAAATTTCCAAGCATGGAAATATATGATCTCTTTGAATAAAATGAATTGGACTCCTACATGAGTAGAGAGGTTCTAGTTCCAGAGGGAGATGAGGCTAGAATTTTTACACAAGGAGAACTTGGTCAAGGCCAAGAAGATCATTTTTGATTTAATCATGGATCAACTTGTACCACGAGTGTCTTCCCTAAAGACACCAAATATGTTTGATTCCTTGACTGAGATATTTGAAGGGAAGAACATAAATCAGAATATGACCTTAAGAAACCAATTGAACAATGTGAAGATCCAAAATTCAGAGACCATGCAGTCATACTTTACAAAGGTCTCTCAAATCAAAGAACAACTTGAAGTGGTGAAAGAAGAAGTGAAGTATGCAGAAGTGGTGATAGCCACCTTGAATGGCCACCCAAGATCATGGGCTTCATTCATGCAAGGAATGTGTGCTAGAAGGAAGTGATTACTTTCAGTAGACTCTAAGAAGAAGAAGAAGCTTGACTCATAATAAGAGAAGAGAAGATGTGAGCAACTGAATATCTAGCTCTCACCATCGAAAGAAGATCCCTCAAGCGATCAGGAATATGAAGAACTCAACTCTTGAAGAACCTCTTATCCATATCAGAATTTAGATAAGAAACGATGTTATTATGAATGAAGAAGATGATGAAGATGAAGGCTCAAGTAGTCCACCCACGAAACAAAAAAAGATAAGTATTCAATTGTCATTTCATGATGTTGTTTTTGTTATGCATCTGTTTATATTCAGTTGATGTATTATGCATGATAGAATGTTTGCATCAACGATAGTATACTACTAATATGCATGAGATGGGTAAGTAGCTCATGGTGCTATACAACTCTCCATTGCTACTTATCTAGAATGAAACCTCTTTGCTGACATATTGGATTAGTGCACAATCCCAATGTTGTCTTGGTGAATATGGAAGGCATCTAGAAAAGTTTCCATTAGATATGGATGAATGTTGTATTGGCTAAAGTAGTTGCATGATCATATATTTATGCATAATAATTTTCCAGTATGAACATTCCTTATGAAATTTTTCTAACTATACAAGTGAATTTGACTTGTAGGAATAATCGCATACATAATCGGCTACAAGAAAAGAAGGATGAGACTTGTTCCGAAGAACAAGTGACGACATTTCAAAATGAAAATAATATGTTGAATGCAGCGACATCATTGATGTAGAACCTTCCAAGAACAAAGGGAAGATTAGTTAAGGAAGAATGATGTCTAAGATGCAGCATCGATACATGAAGGGAAGTTCGTAGTTCCATCATGCAGTAGATGGAAAGATCGTGGGATACAAGGAAAGATTCGTAGCATGAGGCTTATCATGAAAAGAAGGCATAGACTAAAAAGAGACATTTGCAGCCATTGCAAGAGAGGACAAATGATAGGAAAAATCATGTGTGCAAATGAAAGAAGTCCTTGTACGAGCTCAGAAGACACTGATGGGATAACACATACATGAGGAGCTTGATGAAGATATGAACCTTTGTTACAAGGTGGATAAAGGATGACAAGCTCACAGATGGGTGCAAGAGGAACTTTTGAAAAGGTTCAAGATAGAGGATCTTGGTATCCAGTGATCCTAGATGGATACATAGAAGATTAGTAGCATAGGAAGCTACTTGTCACTTTGGTACAGAATGTTTCAGTGCATAGAGTATGGAAGATAGAGGGAGTGACTACAGAAGATCCTAAGGTTCGACATGGTACAATAGGATGGATATATTAATGATGACTCTAGGATATACTGAGAGTAAAGTGGATTCCAACCTTTGCTTCAAGGTTGAAGGAAGAATACTAGTGATGCTTTTGTTATGTGTCGATACACTACGTTCTAGGCATGGAGCTGTGGATAAGGGAAGTATGTAGTAGAGATCCTGAAGAGGTTCAGGATGATAGAATGCATGACCACACCTATGGCATCGAACCTGAAGCTATTTAGTGTCACTTCATCAGAGTCGGTTGATGCCATGATGTATCATCAGATGATTTGTTCCTTGATGTAATCATGGATATGAGACCAGATACTTGCTTTGTTGTGAACACATTGAGACATGTTCACTTGATGGCTGCAAGTATGATATGAATCAGAAGATTAACCTAGAAGGTTATACGGATTCAGATTGGGCAGTGCCATTGATAGGAAGAGCACTTTTGGGTGCTTCTTCAGTGTGAGATCATGTGTGATCTCTTGGTTGATAGGATGGAGTCCTGTATGTCACTAATTATAGCCGAGGAAAAAGATGTTGCCACTTGCTCTTCGGGAGGTAGTATGTTTCTTATGAAAAATACTATTTGATTTGATTGATATGACTTGCATTTTTGGTATGATGCAGAGAGGAGTAGGGAAGCTCCAGTTTGTGGTACATATCGGTATCTCTTGAAAGAGGGAGTTCTAGCATAACTAGGAGACAGGTTTTCTGAGCATAAATCCTGGCGAAGCTCGTAGGTTGCTCAGATGTAAACGGTCCTGTAGGTTGTCCTCAGATGTAATTGATCATGGAAAAGCTCCCGGGTTATACTTGGACGTAATCAGCCCTGATGTGATTCTATGCTAGAAATGAACAGAGTGAAGTTTGAGTAGTTCAGGGAGAAGCTTGGTGTTCTCCAGATCGAGATTCCTCCTAAGAGGAAGTGATGTGTCCGTGCTGAGCCTTTTTGACATGGTGAGAGGATTGGTTCTTTCCATGGTCAGATATAAGTGGTGTGCCCTTCCTACATGGTGAGAGGATTGGTTCCTTCCATGGTCGAATGTAAGAGCTGTGACATGGTGAGAGGATTGGTTCCTTCCATTGTCAGGTATATGTGTGAATGCCACATCCAGCATGAAAAAGGGCTGGCTCTATGAAGACACATCTAGTATGAAAAAGAACTAGCTCTGTGTAGGTTCCACATCTAGTATGAAAAAGGACTAGCTTTGTGAGGACTCATCTAGTATGAAAAAGGACTAGCTTTGAGTAGCTTCCACATCTATTACGAAAAAGGACCATCTCTATGATGCTTCATCTTGTATGAAAAAGGGACAGCTCTGTGATGCCTCATTTGGTATGAAAAAGGGACAGCTCTGTGATGCCTCATTTGGTATGAAAAAGGACCAGCTCTATGAAGACTCATCTAGTATGAAAAAGGACCAGTTCTGAGTAGCTGCCTCATCTGGTATGAAAAAAGACTAGCTCTGTGATGCCTCATCTGGTATGAAAAAGGACCAGCTCTATGAAGACTCATCTAGTATAAAAAGGACTAGCTCTGAGTAGCTGCCTCATTTGGTATGAAAAAATACCAGCTCTGTGATGCCTCATCTAGTATGACAAGGGACTAGCTCTGTGATGATACATCCAGTATGAAAAAGGAACTGCTCTTTATAGGTTCCTATGATGAGAAGAATCAAGATATAACACCCGTGATGATGACCCAGCGATGATCTAGATCGAGTGATGATGATCCAGATCCAGTGATGATTATCCAATAGTGATGATCCAGATCGAGTGATGATCTAGATCCAGTGATGATCCAGATCCAGTGATGATGTCCAGTGATGATCCAGATCCAGTGATGATGTCCAGTGATGATCCAGATCCAGTGATGATGACCAATGATGATCCAAATCCGAAGATGAAGATGACTTGAAGATGAAGATGACTTGGATATGAAGATGAATTGATGATGATCTAGATGATACAGAGAAGAAGACTTGTCCTAACATATTGTGTCGAGAGAATACCTTCCTAGTTAAGAGGGAGTGTTGATGTATTTGTAACTTTGGAATGTATTCATTCGTACATCTTATGTATTGTACCCCGATGTTTATTATGGGATGTGTCTGTAATGTAATTGAGTCATGTCATAGCCCGATGCTTATTCCTGGAAGTTTCTATAATGAGAAATTCATGTCAAGTCATTATGGGTAATCCTCCTATTGGTCAAGGGTTAAAGTCCCCACAGTTGTGGGGCCCTAGGGTTATTAGACTATCCTAGTGAAGTTGACCCTAGGTGAGTCATTGTAATTCGGGGAAATATTCCCCACCATTGTGTTACCCTCCTATTGGTTGGAGGAGGCAAAGTCCCCACAAGTTGTGGGGCACTAGAGTTATTAGACATTCTTAGAGATGTCGGATATAGTAAGTAATTGTTAAGTAAGGCCGACATGTTGTAGTGGGTTCCAAGTGAACGAAAGAATATAAATAGAGAGTGAGTCTCTCTATTTATCATACACACAGTCACTCATTGGGGCGCATGAGTGAGAGAGGTGAAGCTCTCTAAGTGTGAGAGAGAGGCACAAAAGATGTGGAGATCATCTTTATGTTTTTGGGTTTTACTTTTGGTGCTGATTCTATCTTTGAGGAAGTTGCAGGGTTTTCACCATTTATGGTTTCCCCAAGGATAAACACTATGTTCATTGTCTCTTGTGTTTTATTATTGTGCTTGTTATTCTCTCAATTAAAGATCTTAATGTTATGCTAGCTTAATGATAAAATCTAGCATTAGAATCTCTTGAGATCCAGTCTCAATAACAGGATTATGTTGTATGTGATCTTCTTCATTTGAATCTAAAACCTGTAGCACATCATCATCAAAAAAAATAGGAGGAGAAATAGTTATATCTTCTTGTGATATTGGAGGAGTATCATGCAGTTGATCTTCTTCGAACTGGACTCTTCTTTTAATGAATTATCTTCTGGTAGAAACATCCATCAGTTTGTAATATTTTGCATCATCTACATATCCCAGCAGAATGAATTCACTACTTTGGGCTTGGAATTCCTTTCTATTGTCAAGTGGTATCTTGGCCCAAGCTTTGGAACCAAAAAGTATCAGATGAGGGACATTGGGCTTATACCCATATAGTTCTTAGAATGGTGCGACCCCAAACAGTGACTTGTGAGCCACCCTATTTTGTAAATATGAAGCATAGTTTACTGCTTCATCCCAATGTGAAGGAGGTAGATTCTTTCCATGGAGAAGCCATGTTTCCATCTCTTTTAGTGATCTATTCTTCCTCTGAACCACACTATTTTTCTATGGTGTGTATGGAATGGAGTGTTCCATTCGAATCCCCTCTGATCCATAGAAATTATGAAATAATATTTTGACATATTCTCCTCCTCCATCGGATCTTATTGACTTGATATTATTATTGAAACTATTCTCAGCCATAGCTTTAAAACTTAAGTATCAAAAAATTCTGATTTTAGTTTCATGAAGTAGATCCAGCAGTACCTAGAACAATCATCAATAAAGGTCCGGAAATACCTGCAACCATTAATGGATTTTGTGGGGATACGTCCAACTACATCACTATGTATCAAATAAAGTGTAGAGATAGCTCTATGAGCCTTCCCAACATCATACCTCTTTTCTGGATGCTTACCTACCAATCACCAAGCACATACTCCATCGAAAGTTTGGATGGAGGGAAAACCTTCAACCAAGTTATCATTATGGAGTTGCTTCAGATATTTGAAATCAAGATGGCCAAATCTCTCATGCCAAATATTGCTGTTGTTTTTAGCATGAAACAATAAAGTTTTAGGAGGAGAAACAAGAAATAAATGTGAAAACTCATAAGCTTTGGTAGAGTGATTTGGAATACCTTTTGCTACAAGATTTCCAGTGGATTTTTTTGTAATCGCAACTGAGTTTGAATCGAATGTGACCCTCTTGGGAGAGCCTGTATGAGTCATCTGGTAAATAGATAACAAGTTAGTAGCAAGGGAGGGCACATATAAGACATTCTTGAACTCACCATGCTTCGCTCTGACTGAGCCTCTTCCTTTTGCTAGAATCAGGGAATAACTCCCGTGTGAATATTAGGACCCTTTTATAGTGAAAGAGTAGAGAAGGATTCTTTGGAGGAAACCATGTGGTTGGAGGCTCCAAAATCTATAATGTATGCTGAGGATGGAGAGAGAGTTTCTTTCAAAGCATGACACATTTCATCATCTTCTATCGGTGCTTCTTCATCAGGCTTATTTTCTCTTGGAGGAGCAATGTTGTGCTGCTTGAGAAGTGTGTACATCTCATCAAGTTTCTTCCTCATATAATGTTATCCAATATGGTATCTTTTTCAAAATACAGACATAAATTATTTTCAAATTTCTTCTTCTTAGAGACAGAGACCCCTTCGGAATATTGCTGATTTTGTTTAGGCTTCGAATTGGTGCCTTTGGTTCCTTATTCTTTGATTTCCCCTTTGCTTGCTCTTTGGAAGAGTCAGTAAACAACAGAGCTTGATATTTGGAAGTCTAGATGACTCCCATTCAAATCAATTTTTCTTGTTCCTTTATTAAGGACTCAGAAAATGAATCTAAAGAAGGAAGTTTCCAATCAGGGAAGCTTTCCTGCTTGGAATGAAACATAGAGACATAGAGAGAGTACTTAGGACCTAGCTCACTGAGTATGGAGAGGAAATTTTGTTCATCCTTCCTCTTTATCCCGCATTATCTACATTGTAGCACTAGAGGCTTGAATTTGGAGAACAATTGCTCAATAGTCTCGAAACTGTTGGGATGTAAAGATACCAACTCATTCTCTAGAATGTGTCCCCAAAGTGTTGATGAATATGTAACTTTAGAATGTATTCAATTGTATTTCTTATGTATTGTAACCCAATGTTTATTTTGGGATGTATTTGTAATGTAATTGACTCATGCCATGCCTTGATGTTTCAATCGGGAAGATCTATAATGTAAACAAGTCATGTCAAATTATTGTGGGTAACCCTCCTATTGATCAAGGGTTAAATCCCCCACAGTTCTGGGGCACTAGGGTTATTAGACTCTCCTAGAGAGGTCGGCCCTAGTAGGGTTTAGTCATGTCAAGAATTAGTATAAATAGAGATCTAGCCTCTCTACTTAACACACACTCACTCACACTCAGTTGTAGTGCATAGATGAGGAAGAGAAAGACACTCGGGCAAGGAATAAAGAGGTTACTGCTGTCGGGAGATCACCTTACTATTTTGGGGATTTTACTTTTGGTGCTGATTCTATCTCTGAGGAAGTTGCGGGGTTTTTTCCATTTATGGTTTCCACAAGGAAAAAGATTGTGTTCATTGTCTCTTGCGTTTGATTTCTGTACTTGTTGTTCACTTAGTTAAAGATCCTAACATAATGCTAGATTGAATGATAAAAACTAACATGGTATTAGAGCTAACCTGAGAAGAAGACACTGTGTAGCTGCGGGAACTAGGGCTTCCTACTTTGTGGATCTCTCTCCACATATTTTCAGCAAAAGAAGGTTGGAATAACTCTCCTCCCTAGGGCGCATCTTTCTGTCGAAGCAGAATCCAATTCTGAGGCTTTTCAGTTTTGGACCCAACGCTACTGCCGGAAATTAGGGATTTTCACAGAAAAGGAATTTTTTAGTGAACCCAGGCCTGGATTGATCTCCTCCCCAAAATCGAAGTGAGGGATCAAATTCAAAGAATTTGGTTGGACAGAACTCTAGAAAAGAAAAACCCTAATCTACTCATGAACCATCACTGCAGGATTTTAACTCCAAATCCAGATCCGACATCTTGACCTGGTAAGATATAAATCTTTTGTATTTCCGTTTGAGTTTTTTAGTTAATATGTCTCATCATACCAAGCTTAATGAAAATCTTGAGGGAGTTGATAAATTCTAAGCTTGGAAGTATAGGATCTCCTTGGTCCTAGAAGAAAATGAGTTGGACTCCTATATCAATGAGGAGGTTCCAGTTCTAGAGGGAGATGAGGCTAAGGCCTTACATAAGAAGAAGTTGGTTATGGAAAAGAGGATTATTTCTGATTCAATCAAGGATCACCTCATACCACAGGTTTCCTCCCTAAAGACACCTAAGGCTATGTTTGATTCCCTAACCAAATTGTTTGAAGCGAAGAACATAAACCAGAAGATGACTCTGAGAAAACAACTAAAGAATGTAAAGATCCAGAATGCTGAGACCATCCAGCATTACTTTACAAGGGCCTCTTAGACCAAGGAAGAACTGGAAGCAGTAAATGAAGAAGTAGAGAATGAATAGGTTGTGATGACCACCTTGAATGGTCTCCCTAGATCATGGGACTCCTTTATTCAAGGGATATATGCTAGAAAGAAGTTAGTCAAGTTCAGCAGACTATAGAAAGAATGCTCTCAAGAAGAAGCTCGAATAGTAGCCTAAGAATAAAAGATGGGAAGTGAAGATCAAGCTCTCATAGTACACTCTAAGAAAACCAAAAGAAGTTCTCATCACTCCAAAGGTAAGCACCTCTCTAAAAATAACTTTAGAAAAGACATGTCTAGAATCAGATGTTATACATGTGATGAAGTAGGACACTTTGCAAAATATTGTCCTAAAAGGTATAATAAGAAAAAGAGAAACAAGAGAAGACATCATGCTCATGCTACAGAGGATGATGAACCATCCAAGAAGAGAACCAGATATGAAAGTGAAGACTCTTCTAGTGAAGAAGAATATGTCTTGATTTCCTCTCTCATGGGAAACATCACACATGGAAGCAATGATTGTCTTATAGACAGTGGGGATTCCAAACATATGAAAGGATTCAAAGAGTCCTTTGTAAAACTTTCAGAACATGAATCACCTTACAAGGTGAAGCTTGGAGATGACTACCAATATCCAATAAAAGGTGGTGGGGAATCCTCCTATAAAATAGACTCTGGAAAGTCTATGAAGATGCAATATGTATTGTTTGTACCAGGTCTCATGAAGAACCTTCTCTCCATATCTACATTAGATGCAAAAGGAATGAGGGTTGCATTTATAGATGGTCAAGTCATCATGTGGCCAAAAGGAAAGACTATCGATGATGCAGTAGTGATTGGAGAACAAGAAAGAGGATTATACAAATTTAAGGGCCATCCAAAACAAGCTTTGGTCCATGACACAGTAGAGCCAAATGAGCTTTGGCATAGAAGGATTGCACATGTGCATTACAGAGCACTACCAATGGCAAGCAAATATGTTCAAGGTATTCCTGAAATTCAAGAAAAACATGATGGGGTCTGCAAAGGATGTGCGAAAGGAAAGAATACAAAGAAGACATTTCCAAGTAGTGAGAGCAAGGAAAAATGAATCTTGGAAATCATCCACTCCGATGTATGTGGTCCTATGTCATCAAGCTCACTAAGCAGGTATGTATATTATGTTTCTTTTATTGATGAATTTTCTAGAAAGACATGGATTTACTTCATGAAGAACAAAGATGAAGTATTCAACAAGTTCAAGGAATTCAAAGCCTTGATCAAGAATCACACTGAAAAGAAGATCAATACCTTTCGATTAGATAATGGCGGAGAATTCACTTCGAATGAATTCAAAGAGCTATGTAAAGATTTAGGGATTAAGAGGGAATTGTCCACTCCTTATAATCCACAACAGAATGGGATTGCAGAAAGGAAGAATAGAACTATCATGGAAGTTGCAAGAGCAATGCTTCATGATCAATATCTTCCTATGCATCTTTGGGCAGAAGCTTCTACAACAATGGTGTATGTACAGAATTGTACTCCACATAGAGTACTTGAGAACAAGAATCCTGAATAAGTATTCTCTGGCAAGAAACCAAAAGTCATCCATCCTAGAATATTCAGGTTTCCAGTGTACATACACATTCCAAAAGAGAAGAGGACTAAATTAGATCCTTCAGGAAAGAAGGGTATATTTGTGGGATACTCTGAAAGCTCAAAGTATTACGGAATATACTTCCGAGGATTCAAGAATATTGACATCAGTAGGGATGTGACATTTGATGAAGACACAGCTTACAGCAAATCTAGAAAGAAATCTACTGAATAATTTGAAGAAGTAGAAGCATCCAAAATTCATGATACAACCATTAATGAAGAAACTCAAGAAGAAGTTCGAGAATTTGAAGAACCACAAAGACCTATAGATCCACCTCCAGAAAAGAATCCTCATAAGAGGAAACCTACATGGGTATGAGAAGTTATCCAAGGTGCAAAAAGATATAGGGCTCTAGAAGAGAATCATAGAGAAAGAAAGAGGACCAGATCCTACTCCGGGTATGTAGCATTACTATGTGATTTCATCGATAAAGAACCTTCCAATTATGAAGAAGCGGCATAATGGAAAGAATGGAAGGATGCTATGGTTGAAGAGTGTCAATCAATCATGAAGAATGATGTTTGGGATGTTGTCCCAAGACCAGAAGGGAAGTCAGTTGTAACTTCCAAATGGATCTACAAGATCAAGCATGCTGCAGACGGTAGCATAGAGAAATATAAAGCAAGATTTGTTGCTTGGGGTTTCTCCCAGAAAGAAGGAATAGATTATGAAAAAACCTTTGCACCTGTAGCCAGATACACTTCCATCAAATCAGTACTTGATCTGGCTGCAGTTATGAAATGGAAGATACACCAAATGGATGTCAAGACTACTTTCTTGAATGGTGTAGTGGAAGAGGAAGTGTATGTGGAGAAGCCACTTGGTTTCGAGACACATGACAGGGAGTCTCATGTATGTAGATTGAAGAAATCCTTGTATGGTTTGAAACAGGGACCGAGGACATGGTACGACAAAATTGACATATTTCTATCCAGTTTGGGCTTTACCAAGAGTAAAGCAAATTCCAATCTTTACTACAAGGTTGAAGATGGAAACCCACTGATGCTCCTACTATATGTAGATGATATGTTTGTGACAGGTATGGATGGGTTGATTGCTGATACGAAGAGAAAACTTGCTACTGAGTTCAAAATGAAGGACTTGGGTATGATGCATTATTTTCAAGGTATGGAGGTGTGGCAGAGTGTGGATGGAATCTCCCTTGCACAAGGGAAGTATGTAGTAGAGATCCTGAAGAGGTTTGGGATGATGGACTGCAAGGCCATGACCACACCTATGGAATCGAACCTGAAGCTATTGAATGATGCTTCATCAGAAATGGTTGATGCCATAATGTATCATCAGATGACTGGGTCCTTGATGTACCTGACGAACACAAGACCAGATATTTGCTTTGCTGTGAACATCTTGAGCCAGTTCCTGACAGATCTAAGACATGTTCACTTGACTGCTGCAAAGCATATTCTGAGGTACCTAAGGGGTAAAATTGATTATGGGCTCAAGTACGAGGTGAATCAGAAGATTAACCTAGAGGGTTATGTTGATTCAGATTGGGTAGGTAGTGCCATCGATAGGAAGAGCACTTCAAGATGTTGTTTTAGTATGGGATTAGGTGTGATCTCTTGGTTTAGCAGGAAGCAATCCTTTGTGGCACTGAGTACAGCTGAAGCAGAGTATGTCATAGCTTGTTTAGCTAATTGTGAGGTAGTATGGTTGAGGAAGTTACTATCTGATTGATTTGATCTCCAGATGGATGCTACTTGTATACATTGTGACAACTAGAGTTGTGTGAAGTTGTCAGAGAATCCATTGTTCCATGACAAGTCGAATCATATCGAGATCAAGTATCACTATATCAGGGATATGGTGTAGAGGGGAGCAGTGAAGCTCTAGTATGTTGTGAAGACTGATCAGATAACTGATGTGTTGATGAAGCCATTGGCCAGAGTGAATTTTGAGTACTTCAGGGAGAAGCTTGGTGTTCTCCAGATCAAGGTCCCTTCCAAGGGGAAGCGATGATTCTGGAAGCCATTTTGATGAGTAGGTCAGATATAAGGGTTGATCCATTCTGTCATGGTGAGAGGATTGGTTCCTTCCATGTCAGATATGAGTGCTAAGCCATTCTGATATGACTGTAGGATTGGTTCCTACATGATCATATATAAGGGCTACTTCCATTCTTGGAATTGAGCTGCCTAGTGAGTTACCAGGAATACTTGGTCTAGGACTGAGGGCCTTTTTGAGACGATTGTAAGATGTAGTCTTACATGATCACATGTGAGTGCATTCCATTCTGACAAGTAGGTTAGATATAAGTGCTGGGCCATTCTGACAAGTAAGTCAGATATAAGGGCCGATGTCATTCTCTGGGAGAATGGAGGCACCTGGTCAGTTACGAGGTAGCTCAGTCTGGGACTGGGGGCCATTATGATGTGACTGTAGGATTGGTTCCTACAAGATCAGATGTGAGTGCATGCCATTCTAATGAGTAGGTCAGATATAAGTGTTCATCCATTCTAACGAGTAGGTTAGATGTAAGGGCTAGGTCATTCTGACATGGGAGAGGATGAGGTTCCTTCCATGGTTAGATGTAAGGGCTGGGCCATTTTGACATGGTGAGGGGATTAAGTTCCTCTCATGGCTAGATGTGAGTGTTGGGCATGCCTTTCTGATGATTCAAGGTTAGATGTAAGTGATGGATGGGCCATTCTGACTTAGGGTTAGATATAAGCGCTAAGAAAGACCTACATGGAGGCTAGGCCTACAACCAACATGAAAAAGGGCTGGCTCTGTAGAAATTCCTGTGATGAGAAGAATCATGAGATAGCACATATGATCATGATCCAAATCTGGCAGTGATGATCTAGATTGAGTGATGATAACCCCATGATGATCCAGATCCAGTGATGATGATCCAGATCGAAGGATGATCCAGACCTAGTGATGATGATCCAGATCAAGTGATGATGTAGATCCAGTGATGATGATCCAGATCCAGTGATGACTTGAAGATGGAGATGACTTGAAGATGAAGAAGACGAGAACTTGACAATGACCTAGATGATACAGAGAAGAAGACTTGTGCTGAAAAACTGTGACAAGAGAATACCTTCCTAGTTAAGAGGGAGTGTTGATGAATATGTAACTTCAGAATGTATTCAATTGTATTTCTTATGTATTGTAACCCGATGTTTATTTCAGGATGTATTTGTAATGTAATTGAGTCATGTCATGCCCCGATGTTCCAATCGGGAAGATCTATAATGTAAACAAGTCATGCCAAGTTATTTTGGGTAACCCTACTATTGATCAAGGGTTAAAGTCCCCTCAGTTCTAGGGAACTAGGGTTATTAGACTCTCCTATAGAGTTTGACCCTAGTAGGGTTTAGTCATGTTGATAATTAGTATAAATAGAGAGCTAGCCTCTCTATTTAACACACACTCACTCACACTCAGCTGTAGCGCATAGCTGAGGAGGAGAAAGACACTGGGGCAAGGAAGAAAGAGGTTACTGCTGTCAGGAGATCACCTTACTATTTTGGGCCTTTTACTTTTGGTGGTGATTCTATCTTTGAGGAAGTTGTAGGTTTTTCTCCATTTATGGTTTCCCCGAGGAAAAACACTGTGTTCATTGTCTCTTGTGTTTGATTGTTGTACTTGTTGTTCTCTCACTTAAATATCCTAACATAATGCTATATTGAATGATAAAAACTAACACAAAGCTCATCTTATTTGTTAAACAAGCTATCAAGCTTCTCCTAGGATTCTTTTGGATTCCTCAATCCTTCTAGATGAAAGAGGAGATATCTGGAAATATAAGTACATAAGTACTCGAATGCTTCGCATCACAATAGTTTAGGAACTTGTTCCTCTCTGTTGGTTGATGAGGCTCATCCTCCCATCCATGTATGATCCTATGGAAGCCATGCTTGTGCAACACCAGCTGCATATAAATCCTCCAATTAAGGTAATTGGAAGTTGTGAGGATCTGTGGTTCAGGAGTTTGAGAACTCATAATTGCTCCTACAGGGAGACTGCAATACTTCTTTCAATCCATACAAAACATGTCAATTTCAATGCAAATAAAACTAAAACATATGAACTATTATAATCATTCTTTTCCTCCTAGCATGAACATGTTTTAAGGGTCTGTCACACCCTCTCCGCTACTCTAAATGAATCCAGAGTTAGCAAATTTTCATAGGGCACTTCTGTGGAAGCCCAGCTGCTTTAGATGTTCGATAGGGAGAAACAAGAATGAAACCTTCCTGAGAAGGCTCTGATACCATGTTAAATTTTATTTCCATTTAGATCTTCAGGAAGAGAGTTCTAATAATGTTGTAGCAATTGAATGGAGAATGAAAATACAAATCCAACAAGACAAACCACACAGGAAATGGACAAGTATTGCTCAGGAATTTATAGTATATTCATCATAATAATATCCAGTGTTACAATGTAGTTTACATAGTTAGAATTCAAATGCATGAGTAATGAATTTGAATCCTCCAAGTGGATAAGAATGTATCTAACTGAATCTCCAACTCAAGGTCTCACAATCAATATCGGAGTCCAAATAAACAACTCCCCAATGACCAATAACTCCAACAAGTAGTAATAACTAGTTAACTCAGTGCAACTGAGTGTGGTAGGTAGGAAAAGTGCTCCTCCCCATGCAACCATGCATTATCCATGCATTAGTAGCAATATCCTAACTAGTTGTGAAGTAACTGATTGTAACTAAGGGCTAGCTAATACTAACAGTGCTAACACCAACTGACTGAAGTAGGTCGGTTCCGAGACTTCCAGTGGCTCCTAAAATGTAGGGATTGGTCTAGGAGGCTCCCTAACTGATACATGCACATGAATTAAGTGCTATTTAACCTCTAGTAGTGTTCCCCACACTTCAATGACTGGTACATGTGGCTCCATTGGGCCAAGTGGACCCAATTGCACTAGTGGACCCATTTAATTAATTTAAGGTTCCTAAGTTAGGAAATAATTAATCTAATAGAAATTTGACCAAGGGAGGATTAATAATCCTAATAGATGAGGTGTACAATGACGTTTACATGAAAAGATTAACCAACTTTACCAGTAGTATTAATGAGCAGAAAAAAATGATCAACACTAATGAGAAAAGTTGATGTGCAGAGATACTTGAGTAGTAGTGATGAACAACAGTGATAAGTAGTTGTGATGAGTAGCAGTGTTGAGCAGTAGTGATGAGTGGATTGACTAGCAGGATTGACCAGAGATTAATGAGCAGAATGACCAGAGATTGATGAGAAGATTGACCAATAGGATTGAACAGAGATTTATGAGCATATTAACCAGAGATTCATGAGAACATTGACCAGATATTGATGAGCAGATTGACCACATATTGATGAGAAATGTTGACAAGAAGAGTGATGAACAGATATTTATGTGCAGAGTAGAGGTTGGTTGTGTAGCAAATCCATATGATTTCTTGCAGGAAGAATCTTGAATTTCAGGATTGGACTCCTCAAACCCTTCTTAGTTGGAGCTAAGAAAACTGGGATGAATCATGTTATGAGAGTTGTTTCTCTTTTCATAAGTTGGTGGTGATTGTAATTGAGAAGATTGTTGTCTTCCATGTGCAATAAATAAAGATCAAAATTCCATATATTCTTGTATCTATTTTTATGTGATGTTTATGCTTATGACTCCTGGTTGATTTAACTGAAGAATATGATTAGGTGATTAATACTTGATATACTTTGATTGATTAAAATAAGGTAAAAATGTTTAAATTACTCACACACTGATTCCCCCCCTCTCAGTGTGTCCAGCAATTGGTATTAGAGATGACCTTCGTCACAAGCCTAGCAACCTTGAAGAAGATACATGGAGACACAATGGAAGAAAAAGAAGAACCAACAAGCAATGATGTGCATGTACTTGATTTTACAGGATATTTCGATTGGACGAGCAATATAAAGGCATATCTGAAGAAGTTTGGAGTTTGGGAGATTGTGATCAATCCATCGCTCCATTAAACAACAAGGGAAAATCAGCTACACATATGAAAGAAAATAAGGACAATACTACAGCCTTGAATTTCTTCATGGATGGACTTCCCAACTCCGTGAAGGAAAGTGTATGGGAGTACACTTCAGCCAAATATCTTTGGTTCAAGTTGGAAAGTGAGTATCAAAAGGCAAGACCAAAACCTGAAAAGATAGACCAGGAATCAAAATACAAGCTCCCATAAGAGATCAATAAAGAAGAAGACAAGAAAGAAGAGGACGCCAGTAAAGGTATGGAATATTGTGATTGTAATGATATCTTGTGTGATGAAATTGAGAAAGTTCTTGAAAATGAGGATGAAGGGATATCAAAGGTTGCACATGAGATACATCTCACGTTGTTGAATATTGATCTCAAAGAAAACTAGTTCATGAACATAGTAAATGTGAACCATAGTGAATTCATGAAGTTCAAAAATAAAATATTGGAGTCTTTGAATGAATATCAGTAGAAGACCATGACAATGAAGATGTTGCTTTTAAATCTCAAACAAAATCACAAAGAGTTGCAGGATTAGATGAAAGAAAAGGATGTTGAAGTTGAACAAATAAATACTGAATTGATCAGTAAAAAAGGAAGAACAAGAAGATACTACTGAAGAGCTTGAAGAAATGAGGGAGGCTAATCATGATATGAAGACTCGGCTAGAGGAAGCCAAAAGGATAGAAGAAATCTTGAAAAATCAGTTGGAAGAAAAGGAGGAGAATACAGAAGATGGAAATGGAGGTAGTTGGTCTCAGGAAGAAAGGTGAGAATAATGAATATTTTGGCAAGTTCAAGAACAGGTCAGTTGTCCTAGCTAATATATTGAATTTCCAAATATCTCCATTTGACAAGACTGATCTAGGTTACAAGAAGGAAAAATAAAAACATGAATATAGCACTTGTGTTGAAATAATGTAACTTCGAAGAATATTCTATATGTATCTTTTTTGGTCCCCGATGGTCCTACTGGGAGAACCACTTGTATTATATTGTACCCCGATGCTTCTAATCGGAAGAACTAATAAGAGTCATGAGGTTGTCCCCTCTATTTGTAAAGGTGGGTCAGTAGCACCTCAGTGTGGTTACTTGAGCCTACATGTGTAACTCGAGCCTACATGATTAGCTCGAGCCTACATGTCAGATGAGTTAATTCAAGTGAACGGATGAATATAAATAGAGGTGTGGTGCTCCTCATTTGAGAAACACACACTCTCACTTGTGTAGTGCATTAGTGGAAAAGAGAAGAGCAGCTGGAGAAGGAGGAGGATCAGGCTTTGATCTCCTTGTTGGTTTTACCTTTTATCTTTTTGGGGCATCTATATTGAGGAAGCTTTTGCTAGGTTTTTCCCTTTAGGGTTTTCCCAGGATAAATATTTGTGTTCCTTTTGTATGGTTGTGCTTGTCTATATTTCAGTGATCCTGTTTATATGATTTTGTTATGAATTCAAAATGAAATACTAATGATCTAGCTTAGCATATGAAAATTTAACATGGGATCAGAGCCACCCTGAAAGAAGACATTGTGCAGCTAAAGAATCTAGGTATTCTTACGTTTTGGTTCTCTATCCACAATCGATCAGAAAAAGAGGGCTAGACTATCTCTCCATTGAAGGGCGCATCTTTCTGTCGAAGTGGAATTCGATTCCGAGCATTTTCAGTTTTGGTGCGGATAATTAGGGCTTTCTACAGAACAGGAATTTTTAAGTGAGCCCAGCATATGATTTTTCTCCTCATCAAAATCGAAGTTTAGATACCTTGATCAATAAATTTGGTTGGGTGAAACTCTGAGAAAGTCAAACCCTAGTTTGACCCCGAGCTAGAAAAACCCTAAATACTAAAACTGCTACATTTTGGTACATTCACTATATCCTGAGATTGGCAAAGGATCAGGAGATGAAAGTTGCAAAGACAGAAGATACAATCCTAATGTACACTGTGTCCAAAAGTATGCCTCATATTCACTATATTATGGGAGATATGATCCCTCCAAGTTAGGGTTCCAGCCTCTTCCATAATTCATCCCTAAACAAGACACCTCGGGAGAATTGCTGTAGCTTAGGATACAGAGGTACAAATGGAATTACTGAAGATGTTACAGAAATATCATATACTTTAATTTCTGTGGTCCAAATTTTAGAACCAGAATATGAAACAGTGACACATGACAGGCCGTACAACTTCGTTGTTCTGAACAGTCCTGTAACAGGTCACCTTGGGAAAATGATCATAAATACCAATTGGTGAAACCAATTATGATTAAAAATATGGTGTTGGATCTAGGACATGTGAGGTTAGCTCAGTGATAAATTTAACACATAGAGGATCCGTATTTTCATAGATATCATAGAAACAATGACAAATATTTCTGCAAAAGAAATTGGAAAACTAGGGCTTACTGTTCTGGGAGCTTCCCTCTACTGTTTTCAGAAAAGGAGTACATTGGAAAGCTCCATTTGAAGATATATATACTTCTATCCAATAATATCTAAAATATTCCAAGTTTTGAAAATTAGGGTTTCTCTAACAAACCCTAGATCAGCCAGCCCTGGAAGCAAGACAGACACCTCAAATTAGTAAGATCTAATCTTTTGCTATTTGCATTTGAGGTTTTCATTTCAAAGTGATCTATCACATCAGCTTGATGATAAGCTTGATGAATTTGACAACATCCAAGCATGGAAGTATTTGATCTCTCTAAAGAAAATGAATTGGACACCTACAAGAGTAGAGAGGTTCCAGAGTGAGATGAGGCTCAAAGCCTTACACCAGAAGAACTTGGTCAAGGACAAGAAGATCATTGTTGATTCAGTCACGGATCAACTTGTACCACAAGTGTCTTCCCTAAAGACACCGAAAGAGATGTTTGATTCCTTGACCAAGCTATTTGAAGGAAACAACATACATCAGAAGATGACCTTATGAAACAAATTGAAGAGGTAAAAGAAGAAGTGAAGAATGCAGAAGTGGTGATAGCCACCTTGAATGGCATCCCAGGATCATGGGATTCATTCATGCGAAGAATGTATGCCAGAAGGAAGTGATTACTTTCAAATCAACTCATAATAAGAGAAGAAGAATATGGGAGCAATTGAAGATCAAGCTCACACCATTCAAAGAAGATCCCTCATGCGATGAGGAATATGAAGAACTCAATTCTTGAAGAACCTCTTTTTCATCTTATGATTTGGATAAGAAATGATGATTTCATGAATGAAGAAGATGTTAAAGCAGAATGATCAAGATGGAGTCTACCCATGAAACGAATAAAAGATAAGTATTCAATTGTCATTTCATGATATTGTTTTGTTATACATTTGATTATATTCAGTTGATGTGTTATGCATGATAGATTGTTTGCATTAATGACTATATACTACTAATATGCATGTGATGGGTAAGTAGGTCATGGTGCTATATAACTCTCCATTACTACTTATTTAGAATGAAGCCTCCTTGCTGACATATTGGATTAGTGCACAATCTCAATAATGTCATGATAGAGATGGAAGGCATCTAGAAAGTTTCTATGAGATATGGATGAATGCTGTATTGGCTAAACAGTTGCATGATGCATAAGAATTTGTCATTATGCATATGTTTTATGAAATAGTTCTAACCATGCAGCTGGTGCATTTGAATTGTAGGAAAGATCCTGTACAAACTCCTACAAGAAGGATGAGACTTGTTCTGAAGAACAAGTGGTGACAATTCAAGATTCACTGCAATAAAATCTAAAGCTCCCAGGGTCAGAGACACCATGACAGAAGAAAGAGCTTCAGAGAGCGGTAGATCCACCTCGAAGGATGAAGACCACCATGGGTACGAGAGATAACTCATGATGAAAAAAAGAATGCTATGAAAGAAGCTATGATCAAAGAATAATAGTTGATCATGGGGAATGATGTATACGATATGATTTCGAGACATAAAGGGAAGTACGTAGTATCCTCCATATGGATCTACAAGAACAAGTGTACAAAGCAAGGTTCTTGATTTGCCTAAAAAAGAATAGACCATGACATGACATACTCTATTGAACAATATATATCAAGCATAGAACCACCTGTACAGAATGAAGAGGGAAGATGATACTCCACTCCAGGGGGAGTGACTACAAAAGATATCTGATTTCAACATGGTATGACATGATGGATCAATACTTTACCAAGAGTAAAGTGGGTTCCAACCTTCAAGGTTGAATGTAGAAGACTAGGATATGTTGATGACCTGACAAGACAAACTCATGGAAGATGTTATGATAAAAGAATACTAGAATGATGTTTGGGATATAGTACTCAAACCAAAAAGCAAGAATGTGGTATATTCCAAATGGATTTGAAAGATAAAATATGTTGCTGATAGAAGTAAGTAAAGACTTGTGGCTAGAGGTTTCTATCAGAAAGAGGGAATTAATTCTGAAGAGACACTTACTCCAGGAAATAAGGTACACTTTCTTCAGAACTATCCTGGTAGTTTCTTCCATGAAGAAGTAAAGACAAGCCTTCCTTAATGGAATGATTGAGGAATAGTTTTACATCAAATAATCAAAAGGATTTGAAGTTGAAGACAGATGGACTCACGTATGCAAGTTGAAGAAGGCCCTCTATGGCCTGAAGCAAGCTCCCAAAGCTTGGTATGGAAGAATAGATAGTTTCCTGACGAGCATGGGCTTTGCCAAGAGTAAATTCGATCCTAACCTTTACTACAAGGTTGTAGAAGAAGAACCTGTCATCCTGTTATTATATGTGGATGACTTATTCTTGACACAAAATGAGAAACAAATCATGGAAAGCAAGAAGAAACTAGCAGAAGAATTTGAGATGAAATACCTTGGGTTAATGCATTATTTCCTAGGTCTGGAAGTATGGAAAAGTTTAGAAGGAATCTTTCTCAACCAGGGAAATTATGCGGTATAGATATTGAAGAGATTCAATATGTTGGAATGCAAAGCCATGGCCACACCCATGGAATCCAACTTGAAGCTATTAGCTGATGAATCTTTAGAGTTAATGGATGTGACTCACTACAAATAGATCATCGGGTCATTGATGTACTTATCAAATACCGGAACAGACATTTGTTTTTCTATGAACACCTTAAGTCAATATCTTGTTCAACCAAGATGGGTTCACCTAGTAGCTGCAAAACATGTGATGAGATATCTGAAAGGGACTATAGACTTTGTTCTATAACCATGACTACAGATTGTATGGATATACAGATGCAGATTGAGCTGGAAGTATCTCAGACAAGAAAAGCACATCAGGTAGATGCTGTTGGGTCTGTTATGAGTTCATGGTTTAACAGGAAATAGTCCAGTGTTTCTCTTAGCATAGCTGAAGCAGAATACATAGCAGATTGCAGCCATATGGCTTTGGAAGATGATATCAGGTCCCTTTGACCTGAAGATAGATACAGATGATGGTGATTTAGTATTTCTATACTAAATATAGAGATGATGATGATTTTAGTATTCCCATACTGAAGATATAGATGATGTTTCAGTATTTACATACTGTAGATTTAGATGATGGTGATTCTGTATTTCTATATTGAATATAGAGGTGATGATGCTTTCAGTATTCACATGCTAGAGATACAAATGGTGATAGTTCAATATCCACACACTGAATATGTAGATGATGATGGTTTAGATGATGATGTGTTGACGAAGCCTTTGTCTTGAGTAAAGTTTGAACACTTTTGGTGTGGTTCGGAAAGACCTTCCTTGAAAGGGGGAGTAGTGATGTTGCATTGGGATTGTATCATCCTTGGGCACTTGCCCTAAAGTGATCTGGAGACCTCGTCTTCAAGAATGAATAGGGATTGTATCATCCTGAGACATATGTCTAGAAGTGATCCGGAGACCTCGGTCTTTGAGAATGAAGAGGGATTGTATCATCCTGGGACATATCTCCAGAAGTGATCCGGTGACTTCGGTCATTGAGAATGTGGTAGGATTGTATCATCCTTGAACTTTGGTTCAGAACGGATCCGGTGTAACTTCGGTCATCGAGAATGTGGTAGGATTGTATCATCCTTGGACTTCGGTTCATAACAAATCCGGTGAACTTCAGTCATCGAGAATGTGGTAGGATTGTATCATCCTTGGACTTCGGTTCAAAACGGATCTGGTGAACTTCAATCATCGAGAAGGTGGTAGGATTGTATCATCCTTGGACTTTGGTTCAGAACAGATCTGATGAACTTCGGTCATTGAGAAGGTGGCAAGATTGTATCATCCTTGGACTTCGGTTCAGAACGGATCAAGTGAACTTCAGTCATAGAGAAGGTGGTAGGATTGTATCATCCTTGGACTTCGGTTCAGAACAGATCCAGTGAACTTTGGTCATCGAGAAGGTGGTAGGATTGTATCATCCTTGGACTTCAGTTCAGAATGGATCCGGTGACTTTGATACTCGAGAACGTGTATTGATCCCGTAATTCCTAGAGGAAGGGTTATCTGAGTTCCACATATGTGTTGATCCCGTAATTCCAAGAGGAAGGACCATTAGTAACTCCATAAAGACCTAAATCCCATAATTATGAAAGGAAGGATCATTAGTAACTCCGTAAAGACATAAATCCCGTAATTCCAAAAGGAAGGATCGTTGGTAGCTCCATAAAAACTTGATCCCGTAATTCCAACAAGAAGGATTTTCTAAGTTCCACAGATGTGTTGATCCCATAATTCTAATAGGAAGGATTTTCTAAGTTCCACAAATGTGTTGATCCCGTAATTCTGAAAGGAAGGATCATTAGCAACTCCGTAAATACCTAAATCCCGTAATTTTGAAAGGAAGGATCGTTAGTAGCTCTGTAAAGACTTGATCCCGTAATTCCTAAAGGAAGGATTGTTTGAGCTCCACAAATGTGTCGATCCTATAATTCCAAAAGGAAGGATCGTTAGTAACTCCGTAAAGACCTAAATCCCGTAATTCTGACAGGAAGGATCGTTTGAGTACCACAGACATGTTGATCCCGTAATTCCAAAAGGAAGGATCATGTTGATGTTTTGATGATGATGATGTTGATGTTTGATGTTGATGTTTTGATGATAATGATTTTATGATGATGATGATGTACTGATAGAAAGATCAGAGTGTGATGATGATGATATTTTGATGTTTTGATGATGTTGAATGTTTTGATCATAATGATGTTTTGATGATGTTGATGTTTTCATGATGATGATGTTTTTATGATGATGATGATGTACTAATCAAAATATCAGAGTATGATGATGATGTACTGATTAAATGATCAAGAGTATGATGATGATGATGTATTGATCAAAAGATCAGAGTGCGACGATAATGATGATCAGTATGTGATGATGACGACATACTGATCAAAAGATCATAATATGATGATGATGATTCTGTTCGAGAGTTGAAGTATGATGATGGTGCTGATCACGATGTTACTAATCAGAATGTGATGATGTTGCTGATCGAAAGGTCAAAATGCTGAAGATGTATTTTCTGATCGAAAGATCAAAGTGCTGAAAATATTGCTGATCAAAATGCTGAAGATATTGGTGATGATCGAAAGGTCAAAGTGCTGAAGATGTTGCTGCTGATCGAAAGGTCAAAGTGCTGAAGATGTTGCTGCTGATCGAAAGGTCAAAGTGTTGAAGATGTTGCTGAAAATGTTGTTGATCGAAAGGTCAAAGTTCCAAAGATGTTGTTGATCGAAAGGTCAAAGTGCTAAAGATGTTGCTACTGATCAAAAGGTCTAAGTGCTGAAGATGTTGCTGATCAAAAGATCAAAGTGTTGAATATGTTGTTGATCAAAAGGTCAAAATATGCTGATGTTGATTAAAGAGTTGCTGTCGTCAAATATTGAAGATGAAGACTATATGATGTTGAAAAGCTTCCAATGATTTGTAGATGTGTTACCCTGATGATGTTGATGATGTCCCCTCCTACTATTTTTTTTGTTGATGTTGTTGTAGAATACCCTTCTCGTTAAGGGGGAGTGTTGAAATATTGTAACTTCGAAGAATATTCTATATGTATCTTTTGTGGTCCCCGATGGTCCTACCGGGAGAACCACTTGTATTATCTTGTACCCAAGAGTGATGAGGTTGTCCCCTCTATTTGTAAAGGTGGTTCATTAGCACCCCAGTGTGGTTACTTGAGCCTACATGTCAGATGAGTTAATTCAAGTGAACGGATGAATATAAATAGAGGTGTGGTGCTCCTCATTTGAGACACACACACACTCTCACTTGTGTAGTGCATTAGTGGAGAAGAGAAGAGTAGCTGGAGAAGGAGGAGGATCAGGCTTTGATCTCCTTGTTGGTTTCACCTTTTATCTTTTTGGGGCATCTATATTGAGGAAGATTTTGCTGGGTTTTTCCCTTTAGGGTTTTCCCAGGATAAATATTTGTGTTCCTTTTGTATGGTTGTGCTTGTCTATCTTTCAGTGATCATTTTTATATGCTTTTGTTATGAATTCAAAATGAAATACTAATGATATAGCTTAGCATATGAAAATCTAACAACTTGGTCTCCCAAGACTCCAGAAGCAGGTCCATCAACGTCCAAATTTTCTCCCCATGCACTTGCACATGAAAGAAAGGACTTTGGAAGTTCAAAGATGCATCAAATAGTTAGACCTATTCCTCAAAGAAATCTCAGAAAAGAAACAACTCTAAGATGGAATCAAAGTCCCAGGTATGAAATAGGATTCATTGGTTATTGCTATTTTTGTTCTAAATTTGATTATAAACTTGTGGATTGTAGACTCTAGACGAAAGAAGAAGTGGTGAAAGGTCCAATGAATCAGTTAGACACTTGACATGTAATAAATATGGACATGTTGTTTCCACATGTCACACTGTTGGCCTTACTGGGTAGACCCGGGTTTACTTTATTGTACCCACAAAACCCCTGGCTCACTGGCCCTTTCAGCAACAAACCACAGAACGGCCTGATGTATCACCCAAAGTGATATTAGAGGGGGTGGTTGAAGAATCAGGATTCCTCAACCAGGTTCTATAGCATCCTAGGTACTCTTGACTCTAATTAACCAGATAAATCTCTCAGTAAGGGTTGTTTCTCTCTCCCTAGCTGACTCTACCATGGGACTGACTCTTAACACATCACATCTTCTAGAACAATGCGCAAAATTTCTCTTCTACTCAACTCTTAACCTGTGATATCTCACACCGCAGCTTCCCCGACAGTGTGATATTGCCTTTCTATGCTGCGATATTTCCTACAGTAAGACTCAATATGCTCTTCAACTCTCAAGGTCTAGAGGCTTCCTCCCTGGGTATAATAGCTCAGTTAACCTTCATTAGGGTGTTAAACAACTTCACTTAAGATCCTACAGTCTAACACTCTTAACATCAATTACGCTCAACTCGTTGAACTAAATATACAAAAGTCACTTAACACTATAGCTGTTAGCCGTCGTGAATCAAGCACTAATAAACTCATATACAGAATAATCGACACATTCAACTCGCATTTAACCTTCTATGTTACTATAAACTAAAGGATAGCATACATACATTCATTAACTGATAAGCAAAGTTGATGTAATCAGATAACAGATAGCAAATAAGTAGAGCACACTCACATGAAACAATCGCACAACACACGGATGTTACGTGGTTCACTTCCAGGGCGGAAGCTACATCCACGGGAACTATGTTTGTATTATATATTGAGAGAGTAAACATAGTTTCGCTGCAACCTCTTATGCAGCTTGAGATCTTCTGGGAAAATCCACTCACACAGCTGGGAGCCCTTCTCTTAGATCTCTTCTCTTCCTATAATGCTTTCTTCTTACAATATACCCTTCCTCTCTCTCTCAATCCCTGCGGATTGTTACATTCATGCTCAAGGAGCCGGCCACGGGTTACAGTAAGATAACTACAGACTTAATGACAGAACCAGAGCTCAACTCTTCCTCAATGTCTCACAATACTAACGACAACTAGTAACAACCCAACCAACCAACCTTTCATAATACAAAATACATGCTTAAATAGGTGGCCCGAAGGTCACACCATGATACAAAACTATGGGCCTATCCCAACAGTAACCCAGAAACCTAACTGTAACAGTTTTTCTATCTATACTTTGAACTGCCACTTACTGGTCACACCGCAACTTCTTGCAGTCTTTCACGATTTTTGGCACTGATCGCGGGTATGGGCGCCACTTCCTCGGTCGCTCCCCTTCTATCCTTTATCTTTAATACCTCGGCCCATTGCTCCTTCTCCATTTATGAGGGTAGATGAGCCCTCCTGTCATTTCCACTGCCTTAAATGCAGTGGTTGAGCTCTCTTCTCGGCCGCTTCAAGTACTATTTCCTTTGACTTCCTTGTTCTGACTGCCGCGATTTTTGGCCCATGATCCGTAGCGGGAAATGTGCTATGGCATCATACCTTTATTGCATCATATCTCTTATATCGCTAGCTTATCGGCATCGCCAAAACAGTCTTTCCTCCAAAAATTGTCCATCTTCTACCAAAAATAGCAGCTTTTCCTGTAGCTGTGGGGCCCTGCTCCAACAGTACCCTAACACTTACTTGTGGCTCATCCTTGAGCCACTAACAACTGGTTTCTTTTTCTATAGCTTCTCCTTGGTTTCCCGCGAAGTCCTTTCGAATCTCTCCTTGAGTCCTATGACATCTTTGTCCATAGCTTCGACACAGTCTTGTGCCGCTACAAGCATAACTTGACTAATCATGGGGTCTTCTGTGCTATCAATTACACTTTTTCTTGTAGTGAACTCCTTGACCTTCTTCTCAACCACATCGACCAGCTTTGTGATTTGTTCCTGATACGGTTGAAGCATATTATTGAATTGTATCTCTTTTTCTCACAACCTCTGTGCTTCCTGTTACAAACGGTTCATCTCTGTCATCTTCTTCATCTTTGCAAGAGCTCCTGAGCTCTTGAGTTCTTCCTTTATTTCTGCTGTTGCATTCTCTATGTTTTGGATGATCTGCTGCAAATCCAGTCTATCTGGGAGCTCTTATAGTTCGGACCATGTCTTCATTGCATCATCTAGCAATGAATCTGCACCATCTATGCGATACTTCATCTACGTTGAAGTGATTCTAAAGTCCTGTTCATGTGCTTCCTTGTCTACATCAGGTGTTCCTGGTGCTTGAGCCTCAAGCTCAGTAATCTACACCTTGTGGTCTTCCTCCATATTGACCATTGTCTCTTCCAGAGCCTTTGCTCTATCTACAATTCTTCTTACTTTCTGCATTAGAGGCAAGGCAGGCTCTATGTTACACTGGGCTAACTCCAATGCGATGTTCTACAAGACCTGACTTTGATCCTGTTCTCTTTCTTCATATAGTCTTAACTCCTTCGCCTTTGTCTGAAATCCTGCGGTGAGTTCTGCATTCTGTTGTATCAGCTGAGTGTTCTGGTTATAAGTCACAAGCTCTCTATCCCTGAGCTCTGCAGCTATCTGCTACTGGATCATCTGTAGTTGATCAATGGGGAATTGTGCCAGATTAACCTCGACAGGTTTCCTAACCTGTATTTGCACATCAATCATCGAAACAGGGAATCAGATGCTCCCTGACGGTATCAACATTGTATTGGTGCTATCCTTTGCAAAGACTTCCTCGCGAGAAATCAATGGTTGTGAGATTTCTCCTGCTGTCACCTTGACTAGAAGAATCTGCATTATGATAGTCTTCTCAGTTAGTGCTTTCAACTCCAGAAGTTGCTTATCTTATCATGCTCTGCAGCTTGTCCTGCGATGTCTGCAGTGCCTGAAATGAGTCACACATCTTCTCCTGCAATCTCGCTGCGATGAGATCATACTCATCCTATGTTAGTGCAGTCTCTGTAGTTGGCATTGATAATTTTCCTTTTTTCTTCTTTTGTGCCACTGGTGGCACTTCTACTGCATCTTTCCTCTTGAAACCCACCTTACCTTTTCCTTTTTCTAATGGATCTATCGGTGCCGTATCTGCTAGTACAATTCTTGTTGTGGCATCTTCTAATGCCTTCTTCCACTCTTCATCAAAGTATTTGATGACATCTTCTACATCCTACGCTATCATCCTAAGCAATCCAATAGCCCAATCATCCTTTCTAAACCCTTTTGGCCTCAGATAGATTGTATGTCTGTCCGCAATGAAATCAAGCCGATTGTGATACATGTCAACAACTTCTGTGTTGATCTGCGATGTCTCATGGATGACTCACTTCAACAGCTTATAGTATTCATAGAATACTATCATATTGATCTTTTTCTTAGCTGAACTATTGCTTTCCCATAAGTTTGCATATCGTCCGCCTCTGCACTCTCCGCCTTGTAGCTGTAGAAACTGGGTATGGGGCGGCTCTCTCCACCCGACGAATGCACATAATATAAGCAGCCACGAGAAGTGGAAGGGGTGGTTTGGCTCATCCTGTGCTGCCAAACAATCTGCAAGAAAAATATTTAACAAAAACAAACACCAATTAAATTGTTCACCTTCTGCGACCTGCACGGCAAGGTGATTTACTGCTCCTGTGAATTCATTCAGGTGAACTTTAGTTAATAGTCTGCCTGCAAGCAGACTGGCTGTAAATCTGAGTGTATCATCTGCTAAGGCTATGAGGTCATAAACTCTACCTCCTCTCTGTAGCTTATACTTGCTGACTAGAAGCGTTGGTAGCTTAGTATCCTTGCTTTTCCCTGATATATGTGTCTGAGGGTCCTTACCGCTTTTGGACAGCCCAGTGATGCGGTGTATCAAATTGACGTTCAGATCAACCCTGTTACCCAGCCAGAGGTAACCTCCATGTACACATGAAAGTAGCACACGCACCACGGCATTAACCTTTGTACCTCGTCCGAAATGTGGTATTTTCAACAAATTGAGCAAGCTTAACTGCTCAAGAATATGGACATGTTCCATAGGAACAAAATCATCTGCACCGGTCCTGAGGTTCCTCTGAACCATAAGATACTGATCCTGCCAAAACTGAGGATATGTCTTACTATCTCCAAGGTTATAGTCTGTAAATTTGAGAGCAAGGACATATCCTAACAGTTCTCCATCTTCCATTACGCGAAGATCAATCGACGGTAGTGGAATAGGAAACTTAGCACCCTTGGGAATGGTTACCTCTGGTGCATCATCAACTCATGGAAAAATGTATACTATTGCCACATGAAATTCTTCTTCCTGCTCTGAGATGGATTCTTCTACTATCTGATCTTGACTCTTCGTCCTTGGCATCTGCC
This sequence comes from Pseudotsuga menziesii, assembly GCA_001517045.1. Lineage (NCBI taxonomy): Eukaryota > Viridiplantae > Streptophyta > Pinopsida > Pinales > Pinaceae > Pseudotsuga > Pseudotsuga menziesii. The sequence continues at coordinate 165,865 of LPNX010995075.1, read as the reverse complement.
TGACCTGTGTTGCACCTAATTTCACAGTCCTGGGCGGCCTCATCATAGCAGACTCGAGGCCACCACACTTGGATCATCGCACGATGTCTTCTAAAGGATCTGTCTCGAACATAAACCGCCCAGTGTGATACTCTGGACTGGCAATGGCTGCAAAAATGGGGAAACCAACACTCTACAACTGGAGTATCTCTGCACAGGGAAAACTCTACAAATTACTCTATAACTCTCAAAAATCACAAAAGTAACCCTTCTGTTTGAATGATCTGTGTATTTGTAATGAAGGCGGTAATCTCTGAAGCAACGATCACTTAGGCTGGACCGGTTGGTGGCATTTATTGCATGGACAAGACAACACCCTAAGCCTCGCTCCTCATTAATTGCTGAAAACCCGTTCAAATTTCCCTCGAAAATTGTGTGCAAGATGCGGTCTCGACCAAGATTTACCAAATCTAGGGCAACGTATACCTGTCATATCTACATTAATTGCTTGTCAGAAGGCAAATTGATTGGCCCTCTTTCCCTTTCAAAATTTTCTTCACAGCACAGGGAACATCACCTCGTTGCGATGTCACGCCGCATCGTCCTGGACCAAAAAGTTGGCTTGAAACTCCACAACATTGAAAAACTTCGCAATCGTCCTACGACTTGTGAAAAATAAACTTTCCAGCTGCGATTCCTCCTACTTAGAACTTTTTCACCTGGTGTAGACTAGTTATGCGTGCAATGCCTCCTTTCAACTACACTGGACATCTGCACCACTTAGTTCTCTGAGTTAGGGTTGGTAGGTGGATTGGCTATCACTATAAAGCTTAAGCCTACTGCCATTAATAAAAGTAGGAACAAGTTCCCCATTCAGTTTACTGAGCTGAACGTCACCTCCTTCTGTGACTTGCTGAATCTAATATGGCCCCAACCAATGTGTCTTGAACTTCCCTGGAAACTTAACAAACTTGTTGTCATAAAGGAGCACTAGGTCTCCTATCTGAAAAATCTTGCTCTTGATGTGCTTGTCATGCCAAGATTTTTCTCGTGCCTTCTGCTAATTTTGATGAAATCCTGCGATGAATCTATCTTCTTCTAAGGCAAGCAGTTGCGCTAATCTTTCATTCATTGTTTCTATATCAAGCATCTCGATAATTTGAGGAATTCTTAAATTGGGAATAATATATTCCATAGGAATAACAGCCTCTTGTCCATACACCAAGCTAAAAGGTGTGTGTCCTATGAGTTTCTTGCATGTAGTCCTATAAGCCCATAACACAACATTAACCCTGAGGTCCCAACCATCTCTTTGGTTATTACAGATCTTAGTAAGAGCATTTTCTAGAATCTTGTTAAAAGCCTCCACCATACCATTATCTTGTGGGTGGTAGGGAGTGCTCTTATGATGATGTATCTGAAATTCCTCCGTCAAGGCCTCAATAGTGCGATTCAGAAAGTGTGTGCCTTGATCACTCATCAAAATTGTTGGACATCCAAATCTACTTATGATGTTTTCAAAAATGAACTGTGCAGCTGTAGCAGCATCACAATTCCTTACTGCTTTGGCCTCTTCCCACCTGGTGAGGTATTCTATTCTTGTGATGATGTATCTCGCACCAGTTCATTTCCCTGGTGGGTTGATAGGACCCACGAAATCTATAGCCCACTTGTCAAATGCCTGCAGCGTAATCTGTGGCCGCAGTGACATTTCATCTCTCCTCGATGGTTTTCCTATCCTCTGGTAGATATCGTAGCATTTGCAAAACTCCTTAGTGTCTTTATGCAAAGTAGGCCACCATAATCCTGCAGCTAGAATTTTCTGAGCAGTCAGCTTTCCTACGAAATGACCTCTTGCGGTACCTAAATGTGCTTCTCTGATAATGGCCTCTTTCTCATGCAGCATAACGCATTTGCGTAGGACTTCATCTGGACCTAACTTGTATAAATGTCCTGTGATCAAAGTGAAATCTGTTGCTTTAACAACTAACTATTTCTTTTGCTAATTAGTAAACTCAATTGGTGCCCACCCTGTGGTGAGAAAGTGAATAATATCTACGTAATACTCATTTGCGATCTAGATAGAAAATAATTGTGCATCTGCCAAATTATCCTCTAAATTACTTAGTTCTTCTCTTGAGTCTATCCACAATAGATGATCAGGTCCTGCATTCAATCTCCCTGGTTTTACAATAATTTCAAAATCATACTCCTAAAATAGGAGTAACCATCTGCAGATCCTTCCCCCTAACACTGGCTTATTGACCAAATACTTTAAAGCAGAATGGTCAGTGAACATCTTGAATGGGGCACCCAAAAGGTAGTGCTTGAACTTCTGTAGAGCATACACCATAGCTAATCCTTCTCTGTCTGTAGTGGTGTAGTTCTTTTCTACGGTAGATAACTTTCTGCTTGAGTATGCGATAGGGTGATCGATACCCCCTTCTCCTGGCTATGTTAAGACAATCCCCAGTGCGATGCCAGATGCATCCACATGTACGTGAAATGGTTTGTTCCAATCTGGAAATACTAAGATGGGTGCTGTAACCATCTTCTCTATAAGAATGTCTAAACTTTACTGGCATTCCTCATTCCATAGGAATTTCACTTCTTTCTTTAACAACTTTTCCATAGGTGCTGTGATCTTTGCATAGCCTTTGATGAATTTTCTATAATACCCTGTATGACCAAGCACTGTCCTCAATTGCTTGACTGAGTTGGGTTCTAGAAGATTTACAATGATGGAAATCTTTGCAGGATCTACCATCAAGCCTTGTCTGCAAACAATATGACCCAACAAAATACCAAATGGTGCACAGAATATACATTTCTTCAAGTTAAGAGAAATCTAATATTGCCTACATTTCGCTAACATGAGCCTTAAATATCCTATATGCTTTTTGATTAATACAAATACAGTCCAATCATCAAAATAGACTTCTAAGAATTTATGGATGTATTCCTTAAAGACAACTACTACTCTAGAAAAAATAGTTGGTGCATTTTTAAGACCAATGGGCATTACCGTATACTGGAATGAGCCCCATTCTGTCACAAAGGTGGTCTTATGTCGATCCTCTGGATGGATTCTTATCTGGTGATAGCCTAAAAATCCATCAGTGAATGAGTAGATCTCCTATCCTCCCACATTGTTTAAAACTTCATCAGTAAAAGGTGTCGAAAATGGGTCATGAAGTGATGCATTGTTGAGTTTGCAAAAATCGGCACAAATCTTGATTTCTCCTTTAGTTTTCTTTTCCTGCGCAACCATGGGACTAACCCATTTGCTCTCTTATACTGGCTCAATGGTGCCTGCTACTAGCATCTTATCAATCTCATCCTTAACTTTTTCTTTATAACAAGGATTTAATCTATATGGACGCTGCTTAACTGGCCTAGCATCCTCTTTCAAAGGTATCCTCATGACTCCCAAATATCCTACTATTCCCTTCATCTCTATAAACTTAGTGGGAAATAAGTCCTGATATTCATGTAACAAATCTACGATGTGTCCTACCGTTTCATCATCCCAATAGTCTCCAATAGAGGAAAAATTTGGCTCTGTTTATATGCCAATATTGATCTTTTTAATCTTAATAGGCTCTGTGACAGCTGGAATCTCTAGCTTTGGTCCATCAAATTCGTGAGTCCCTTCTAACTCTAGAATGTTGATACTGCGAGGATTCTCATCCTCATCACCTGGCTCTTCTACGAAGTTGTAACACTCTAGCGCATGTTCTAACTGGATGGCCCAATTAGGCTGAGCATACACTGGTAGGGAACAGTCATCAATTATCTTAGTCTTTATAATCTTTAGATCCTGATCAATGCTTGGATACTCAGATTCAAAAGTGAAAGTGAGTACAAAGCCATCTATCATAACTGGCCATGTAATCATTCCTCTATGCAACTTTGTCTCAGTGTACCAGTTCCTTGGGACTGTGTCTAAAGTGTGAATGAATAGGTGAACCAATTCATCCTCTGGAATGTCTGACCAATTCTGTTCACAAATCTTAATATGTGACCTGGGGTCACTTTCTCTTGTATATTTTTGCTATAAACGCTCCTTGTCATTAGAGAATCTAATCACCATCAATATCTTAAAATCATCCCATGATGCGATATTTTCTTTATGTGCATGCCACCATCTTGCAGGTGTGGCTCTTACTGCAAGGTCAATAACTGCCATCCTCTGCTCATTAGGGATTTCCTGCTCAAACTGCTGTAAAAAGTCATTGACATTTGCTAATCCATCAAACAACGGAATATCCTTAATCTCTGTTCCAATCCATCGCAGTGACTTAGTCATAAATGCACATCTGCGAGCTGAAACTTCATAAAGTCTATTCTGTCAATTTTCTAAACCAACATCTGAATCCGATGCGCATGAACTACCACATCGCCAACTAATATTCCCTTCTGCGGTGGGATTGATATAATCACTCTGGTTAGTAGTCATCTGATAGAGTCTCTCCATATTACGCACCTCTTCCTCTTCTCTAATAGGTTCAATGTATCGAGGACCCTCAAAAGGATCTGAGAGTGCGATGACTCGAATCTGTTTATCCTCAATGGTCATTTGTCGTTTCTTCAAATTGATAACAGCCATGTTATCAAATGCCCAATCAATACCTAATAAAGCTAGATACAGTCTTCTATCGCCAATAATTTATATGACTTCAATAGCAAAGCTACGAACTCCATCAATATCAACTGGTACTTGCGGTAATCGACATAGTGGTGATACCCTCTACTGATTGGCTAATCGCAGATGGATAGGTGATCTGACTAACTTAGGGATACCCATCTATTCCCATGTCTGCTTAGTAAGAACATTTACCTATGATCCTAAATCTAGGATTACCTCATCCATTTCAAACTCTCCAATTTGTATTGTGAGTCTCATTTCTATTCCTGTTCTTGTATGGCCCATAATTTTATGAACAGCACACTGTGTACTGCTCACAAAAGAAGACTGCTTATCTATGATGCGTTGAAGCTCTCCTATGGCTTTCTCATTTCTTACGAGTTTCAAGCAGCTCTGCAGGAAGGATTGTACACTTCCTTTCAACTCATCCTCTTCGCACCTTCCAGATGTGGTAGCCTGCAATATCTGCACAAGACTAACGCCACAAGGTTTTTTCTGCAGTACACCCCTACAAGGCAATATCTGTGATCCTGATGGTGTAGGGTCAGTAAAGAAATTTTTAGCTTGCTAAAATGTTTCTTTGTTCTTCTGTAGGTCAAGTGGTGTAGATTTATCAGTGGCTTTACGCACCCACTGCGGACCTCTATTCTTTTTGGAATCCTGTGATGTCCTACTAGTAGAAGCATCGTTGCGAGTCACAACATTGACTCTTCGTTTTGGTTCTTTCTGCTCAGTAGCAATAAGCTGAATATTTTGGTTTACTACTGGCTTAGGATCCGTAATCTTGGCTATCAAGATAGGACATTCTTCTATAGTATGATCATAGGACTTGCAATACTTACATGTTGTAGTAGGGTTTTGACAATCCCTAGCATAATGTCCTATGGCTCCATAGTTGTAACAAACAATCGGTCCACGGCCATGGCCAAAGCCTCCACCACAGCCTCTTCCTCTGAATCCTCCACCATGGCCATCATGATTCGGTTCATGCTGTGGACCTGCTGCTGGTCCTGATGTCTCTGACTGGACTCTGTAGAAGTCATGTTTTCTCTCTATCATGAGATCATAAGCTCTGCAATTATTTTCATCATGTCCTACTGACTTACAGAAGTTACAGTATAAATTCTTAGGAGTTTGTACATAATTCTGAAGTAAAGGGCATTCCTGTGGTCTATGTCCTCATGTTCTACAGATTTCACACCATGGCCCTTGATTCTGTACTAAGGGGTTAGGAGCCCCACTTGCTATATACTCAACAAATACTGGACAATTATCTTTGGTATGGCCATGTCCTTTACACTTTGTACACCATAATTCTTGTTCAACCTCTTTTCCTTTCTTAATCTCATGTAACTGTAAAGTGAGATTGGCTAACTGATTCTGTAAGTTTTTCATACCTACACTAGTCTCAGTTAAAGGTGAAGCCTCTAGTTTCATTGCCATCTCCAATGCTTCATCCTGTGTATGGAGTTTCTATTGCATTAGTGGAAGTCTGATATGAGGGAGTACTGTTGTGATGAACCATTCCTTATGCTGCTCCAACGCAAAATCAAAACTAACTTGGTCTATAAGAGCTTTAAATTTCTGATCAAAATCCCATACTGACTCTATGGGTAACTGTTTAATGTCTTTAATTTCTGTGATACATTGTGACTCAGACTTGGGTTTCTTAAATTCCTTAATCATTGTGGTCCTGACCTCTGCAAGTGTTCTGTTCTGCACTGATGTATACTTCATATACACCATGTTAAAGCTCTTTCTCTAAGTGTAGTGGCCAACTGGACAAGCTTAGTATTGTCATCCTGGATCTATTTAATGGTCCATACAACTTCACATAGGAACCAATGTTGTTCTGGGTCTTCTGCCCCTGTACCTCTAAAGGTAGGTAATTTCATGTCATCCCCCATTCTACTTCTACGAGGTGGATTCTGATTTATTGTATTACTACCACTTGGCGGTGTAAATGTAGGTGGTATAAAGGTAGTAGGTACTATGTGTGAACTACTAGATGTAGTTCCTGCAGGATTATTCTGAGTCCCGGTTGGTTTCTGTGGGGTATAAGGGTGGTAAGGGATACCCCTTCTATTCTTTCTCTATTACTTTGACTCTGTTCTCTAGTACTATCTGAACTGTCTTCAAAGAAGGAAGATCTGAAATCTACTTTATATCTCTTACCACTATGTGTACATCCAATTTCTTCAGAATCACTCTCAAACTCTTGTGACATTACACTTACTTAACTTATTCATCTGAGAATATATCCAGTACTCCTTTTTCATACAATAACATCTTAAGGGACAAATTTAAAGAGTTTAAGTACTGAACGCGATATCTCTTGAAGAAGTACCTCTCTGCTTCCCTGAAACTCTTTCTTTGATCAATTGCAAACTCTGTAATGAAACCTTCCAACAAACTCACAAGCCAGAAGTCTACTACCCACGAAATGGGATTATCTACGCTCTTCACAGTGCGAATTAGCTCCGGTGTCCAGACAATGTTCTGTTTCTTCTTGAATACATGCTTATCATTCAACTTTGACAACCAATCGTACAACTCATTTGCATAGGTCACAAAAAATATCTCATGGAGCTCTGTGAAGATATGTTTCTGTAACCAGTCCTTTGTACTCAGCCTAGGACTCTTGTTTTCTTTCTCAGCAAATTCTCTTTCCTTAGACTCAACCCACTGGTGAAGTTCTTCTTTAGGGGGATGCCAACAGAACATCAGCTCTTCAATTTGTTCAAAACTGGCGACGGACCCATTTGTTGGGTTCTCTGGGAAGACTTGGGTTTACTTTATTGTACCAACAAAACCCCTAGTTCACTGGCCCTTTCGGAAACAGACCACAGAACGACCTGAAGTCTCACTCGAAGTGATATTAGATGGGGTGGTTGAAGAATCAGGCTTCCTCAACCAGGTTCTGTAGCATCCTAGGTACTCTTGACTCTAATTAACCAGCTAAATCTCTTAGCAAGGGCTGTTTCTCTCTCCCTAGCTGACTCGGTTATGGGACTAACTCTTATCACATCGCATCTTCTAGGAAAATGCACAAACTTTCTCTTTTTCTCAACTCTTAACCTGCGATATCTTACACCGCAGCTCCCTCGACAGTGTGATATCGCCTTTCTACGTTGCGATATTTCCTACAGTAAGACTCAATATGCTCTTCAACTCTCAAGGTCCAGAGGCTTCCTCCCTGGGTATAATAGCTTAGTTAACCTTCATTAGGGTGTTAAACAACTTCACTTAAGCTCCTATAGTCTAACACGCTTAACATCAATTACGCTCAACTCGCTGAACTAAATATACAGAAGTCACTTAACACTGTAGCTGTTAGCTGTCGTGAATCAAGCACTGATAAACTCATATACAGAATACTTGACACATTCAACTCGCATTTAACCTTCTATGTTACTGTAAACTAAAGGATAGCATACATACATTCATTAACTGATAAGCAAAGTTCATGTAATCGGATAACAGATAGCAAATAAGTAGAGCACAATCACATGAAACAGTCGCACAACACACGGATGTAACGTGGTTCACTTCCAGGGGGGAAGCTATGTCCACAGGAACTGTGTTTGTATTATATCTTGAGAGAGTAAACACAGTTCTGCTACAACCTCTTATGCATCTTGAGATCTTCTGGGAAACTCCAGGCACACAGCTAGGAGCCCTTCTCTTAGATCTCTTCTCTTCCTATAATGCTTTCTTCTTACAATATACCCTTCCTCTCTCTCTCAATCCCTACAGATTGTTACATTCATGCTCAAGGACCCAGCCACTAGTTATAGTAAGATAACTATAGACTTAACGACAGAACTAGAGCTCGACTCTTCCTCAATGTCTCACAATACTGATGACAACTAGTAACAACCCAACCAACCAACCTTTCATAATACAAAATACATGCTTAAATAGGTGGCCCGAAGGTCACACCGTGATACAAAACTGTAGGCCTATCCCAACAGTAACCCAAAACCCTAACTGTGACAGTCAACCTATTTGTACTTTGAACTGCCACTTACTGGTCACACCATAGCTTCCTGCAGTCTTTCACGATTTTTGGCACTGATCGTGGGTATGGGCACCGCTTCCTCGGTTGCTCCCCTTCTATCCTTTATCTTTAATACCTCGGCCCATTTCTCCTTCTCCATTTATGAGGGTAGCTGAGCCCTCCTGTCATCGCCGTTGCCTAAAATGCAGTGGTTGAGCTCTCTTCTTGGCCGCTTTGGGTATTATTTCCTTTGACTTCCTTGTTTCAACCACCGCGATTTCTGGCCTACGATCCACGGCGGGAAATGTGCTACGGCGTCGTACCTTTATCGCATCGTATCTCTTATATCACTAGCTTATCGGCATCACCAAAACTGTCTTTCCTCCAAAAATTGTCCATCTTCTACCAAAAATAGCAGCTTTTCCTGTAGCTACGGGGCCCTGCTCCAACACACACATTGAGTGTTACTGGAAATACTCACCTTCTGCAGACAGAAGTTGTTTCCCTAGCCTAAAACACTCGAAGCTAGAACAAAGGAGTCACAACAACTAAAAGCACTTCCCCTAAGATAAAATAGATGATTGGAATGGACTCTTTTACCTTTCATACACTGTAATATGTTGGCATTTGGCTTATTTGATCTCCACATATTCACCTACAAGAAATACAAAACAAAGCATATGCAATATCAAAGTAAAAAGTTCAATTTATGATCCTATGTTGATGACTAAGGAGTTCAATAATGAAAGAAGTGATTAATACACAATATCATTCATGGGAAAGGAAATTTTATTGCATAAATGGAATAGAGAGATAAATTAGAACCACAGACCTAGTGTTGAGAAGCTTGTTCTCAAGAAAACTTTACCTCCAAAGCTTCAAACTTGTCCACCAAATTATCACTCTCCTTGGATAGATTTGTCCATAGTTTTGATGCTGTAACATAATATTTCTCCCTTTACCCATGGGGGGTGATCCAATACTTATAGACATGGGAGGATAGGGCAGGTTGAGGATCTCATGGGTGAGGTGGAGGTAATATCCTATAAGGATGGATCTCGAATCTAGGTGGTCCAAAAGTCTAGGGATGAGGTTTCCACGAAGCAAAGCTTCGAGAAGCCTCTCAAAGTTTTTTTTACCTTTAAAACTTGAGCTCCACTCTTTGTCCACTGAGACAGAGCACTAACCAAAGTGCAGTTATCAATTTATGAAGGAAATTGGAGGTGGCATCGCTGGTTGTCCAAGGAAAAATGGTGCTACGCATAGGGGTAAATCACATTGACCACAAGGAAAGTGCGGTGGTGGTCAAAGGAATGAAATCACTGATCCTGACCCACTTTTAAATTCATAACTTGGGGATTTTATGAAAATACTGATGTTTAATTCTCATTATATGATGATGATGAGAAATATGTGTAACATAATTCCCCCCAAAGCATGAGGCTAGAGGGATAAGATAGGTGAATTCTTTGCAAGAACAATTTATCACTTCGAGGAAAGAGTTCACTAAGCAGAGATCTTCAACAACCCAACTTACTCTGCAGCACATAAACACTTTGATTCATGTCCATATGAATTTCATCATGGATGATGACCAATACAACATAGATTAATGTGAAGTACAAAAAATCATGGATACTAAAATATAGCGTAGATCCATGTAAAGAGGACTCAAAATTGGACATAGCTACCAGACATACAATGTATATATATGCCATATAGATACAAATTTGAGCACAACCACGACTATACAAATATGGTTCCATGCTAGGAATCATACAAATACTCTGTTGCAACCTGGGGAAAGTAATGAGTGCTTAACAAATACCCAGGTTCTTTGTATCGCTTTCAATAAAGTGTGATTCTATCCATGTGATTACAATGTCTTGATGTTGAACATGGTAGAAACCACTTGATTATCGATCAATGATAAAAATCATTCACAAGTGCGAGGGAGATCACCATTGATGTCGATGATTCCCAAGGTACTCCAGTAGATCCCCCTGAATGTGAATAGATGATTTGATGTCAAACATTTGGATGAATATTTCGATCAAAGGTAGATGATGTAAACCTATTGTCAAAAGTGATAGAATCTATCATTGATGCATACAGATCTCAAGGTACTACTATGTTTCTAAGACTAATTCCCATATGGTGAGTTGAATTCGATAGGAATAGTCTCGTCGAAGGAGGACCATGATGATTCCCACATCAACGACATGAAACTTGGAACAAAGTCATGGAAGTTGAATATGACGTAACCATAGTATTGACTCAAAGGTAACTGACATAAAGGTAGGTTTTTTTTTACTGTAGATGCAAATTATGAATACAATTTCCCTTTGAACATAGGGCGACATGACCAAAGACTTGGCAGCATTGACTTGACAAGGAAAATACCAGGACACAATGAAACGATTGATGATTCATTCTATGAAAGACTCAAAAGAGTGAGATTTTTCATGAAAGTGGATCGATTCGAAAGCAAGCCGAATACCCAATTGACTGAATGAAATGTAGACAAGTCCCATGTTCAAAGGTAACTACAAACTGCCATTATTGCAAATAAAAATATGGTTCCCTTTCCTTACTTTCCCCATCATGATTGATGAGATCCTCTTTTCATTGTTATGAGTTCAAAGAGGGACTCATTGTATCTTATCATGCGATAATTCCATCCTCACATGTTTTCAGAACCTGAGAAAGGATGGGTTCATTCCCAAAAGAGAGTATCTCAGTGTATAATTTAACGAGTCCATTGAAAGTAAACTCAGTATCGTTCATGTTTAGAGAGTCCGAACGAAACAGAAGAAGACTCCAAAGTGTCTTTTTTTGTATGATTTAGTCTCCTAGGCTCGAAAGAGTATTAAATAATACCTTAGATAACTATTCTAGTCGATGACTAGAGTATTCCGTTTTCATAATTTAGTTGATCCAAACTGAAAAAGGGGTAAACTACCATAAAAAAGATGACTCTGCAGGTCCTTTTACGAGCATGAAGAAGACAAGTTCACTTGAAGATCTTTTCACATTTTAAGAGTCCTAAAAGAGCTTAAAGAAGATTCTGTTGGGGTTTCTATTCATGAAAAAGAGTTTAATGAGCTTGAAAAAGAAATAAAATTTGACTCGAAATTCAATGCTAGGTTTAATGAGCACGACCAAAATTTCAAAAATAGTGCTCGGAAATTTTTTTCTGTTTTGTGCAAGTACAAAAAATTAAAAAATAAACTCATTCATATCCAAAAATTCAATTCTCCATACTCTGCAAACTTAAAAATGACCATTATAATCTTAAAAGAAATAAAAAAATATGATTTAATTGACCATTTAGGGAAATTTTTTTAATAAAGACAATTAAAATAATGAAAAAAAAACCCTAAAAATAGTATTTGTAACCAGGAATATTTCACCTTCTGCAGATAGAAGTTATTCCTCTGGTCTAAATGGTTCAGATCCAGAACAAATGAGTGAATGACAAAGGATGAAGACCTTCCTTGGATGTTGTAGACACCTGAAATGCTTCTTCGATAGTGAACCTGTGTACCTACAAATAGATCAAACTCGCAAACACATCAAAGCTACCAAAAAATCATCTACTTATCCATGTTAGTGACTAAGGAATCTAACAAAATGTACATGCAAAATCAAAACAACATTATTGTGGGACAGAAATCAGCTTTGCATTAAGATGTAGGGAGAAGTTTACAACCAATGAATCCTTAGTGTTGACAAGCATCTCCAGGAGACAAACACTTCATCCCTATAAGATCCAACTTTGCTCTCTATGCTCTCCAATGGCTTGGGCCAAGTGGTCAATTTAACATCATAACAATACCTCTATAGTTCTCCCCCTCAACCATAGACATGAGCTTGTATTTATAAGGATCAATGGATAGAAATGGTTGAGATATTTGTGGATGAGGTGGTCTCTATGATCCTAATATGGGGGATCTCGAGCTCAACTCACCCACAATGATAGGGATAAGGGAGGACACGAGGCTCGTGATCTAGAAGCCTTGAGAAACTTCTCTTTTTACCATTTTACCTAGGGTACCACTTTTATCCTCTTATGACAGAGAAGTTTAGATAAGAAACACTTATGGACTAAAGGCCACAGGCGGTGTCACCGCTTATGGTAAACAAGATGTAGGCGGTGCGAGCAAAGTACCACTCATGGTTTACAGGGAAAGCGCGGTGCTGAGTATTTTCATGTAGAATTGACAAAAAACATGGGGTTTCCACTCTAAATGCTGGGATTAAAGGAAAACATGTAAGCCAAAGGTTTTATCACATGGTGGTGATAGGATTTGGGTATAACAGAATGCCCCCCAAAGCGTGAGTCTTAGAGGGATACGATAAATGAGAGCTTTGAGAGAACAAATTGTCGCTTCGAGGTGAAAATGGATTAGAGGAAATTTCAACTCAAAATGGGCCTCCTAAGGAAAATTAATAAAATAATAGTTAAAATAATTAAAAAAATATTTATTAATTTTGGTGGAAGAAAAAAAAACTACCTTTTTGTTTGTATTTTTGACATATCTCCCTGTGTTTTTACTCAAATTTTTGATCGAGAGAGCTTGTTGGATGCAGAATTAAATTCTACATCCAACAAGTACCCACTCGGCATACTTTTGATGGGACCCTCTATTGGTTAACTTGGGCTGACCCAGGTTTACTGTAATGTACCAACAAAACCCCTAGCTCACTGGCCCTTTTGGCGACAGACCGCAGAACGGCCTGAAGTCTCACCCGAAGTGATCTGGATGGGTTGGCTGAAGACTCAAGTGTCCTCAACTAGGTTCTGTAGCATCCTAGGTTTCTCTTGATTCTGGTTAACCAGTGGGATCTCTCTATGAGATGCGGTTTCTCTCTTCCCAGCTGACTCTGCTATGGAACTGACTCATATCACATCGTGGCTTCTAAGATGATGCACAGCTTCTCTTTTAATTGACTCTTTACCTGCGACATCCCACACTGCGGATCCTCCGGCAGTGCGATATCTCCTTTCTATGCTACGATAGCTTCTATAGTAAGACTCAATAGGACTCTCCAACTCTCAAGGTCCAACGGGTTTCCTTCTACTTATAATAGCTTAGTTAACATTCACAAGGGTGTTAACCAACTCCGCTTAAGCTTCTTCAGTCTATTATGCTTAACATCTATTGCACTCAACGTGATGAACTAAATATACAGGAATCACTTAACACAGTAACTGTCACTACCATGATTCAAGCACTAATAAACCCATATACAGACTACTTGATATGGTCAACTTGCGTTCGACCTTCTATATTACTGTAAACTGAAGGATAGCTTACATACATTCATTAACTTTTAAACAAATCTCATGTAACAGGTAACATATAGCAAATAAGTAAACACAATCACATGAAACCGTCGCACAACACATGGAATTTACATGGTTCACTTCCAAGGGGGGGAAGCTACGTCCACAGGAACTGGTTTTTATATTATATATTGAGAGAGTAAACACAGTTCTGCTGCAACCTATTATGCAACTCAAGATCTTCTAGGAAACTCTGCATTCTTAGCTGGGAGCCCTTCTCTTAGATCTCTTCTCTTCCTATATTGATTTCTTCTTACAATAATTCCTCTCTCTCAATCCCTGCAGATTGTGACATTCATGCTCAAGGATTCAGCTACTGGTTACAGTAAGATAACTACATACTGAATACAGAACCAGAGCTCGACTCTTTCTCAATATCCTACAATACAAAGGGCTATACAGCTAACCAACTGATAAACTGTCTAACCTTTTACAATACAAAATACATGCTTAAATAGGTGGCTCGAAGGTATCACCATGATACAAAACTATGGGCCTTTCCCAACAGTAACCCAAAAACTCTAACTGTGACAGTTAGCGTATCTGTACTGAGGACTGTCGCTTTTTGGTCACACTGCAGCTCTCTGCAGTATTCCACGCTTCCCGACGCTGATCGTGGGTATGGGCGTCGCTTCCTCGATCACTCCCCTTCTGTCCTTTGTCTTCAATACCTCAGCCCATTGCTCCTTTTCCTTTATGAGGGTAGTTGAGCCCTCCTGTCTTCGCCGCTGCCTTAAGTGCAGTGGTTGAGCTCTCTCTTCTCAGCCGCTTCAGGTACTGTTTTGTTTGACTTTATTGTCCCGATATAGCAGCTTTTCCTGTAGCTACGGGGCCCTGCTCCAACAGTCCCCTAACACTTACTTGTGGCTCATCCCCGAGCCACTAACAGCTAGCTTCTCGTGCTGTAGCTTCTCCTTGGCTTCGTGCGAAGTCCTTGCAAATATTTCTCTGAGTCCTGTGACTTCTTTGTCCATAGCTTCGACACAATCTTGCACCGCTTCGAGTATAGCTTGACTAATGATGGATTCTTCTGTGTCATCAATTTCACTTTTTCTTGTAGTGAACTCCTTGAACTTCTGCTCAACCGCATCGACCAGCTGTGTGATTTGTTCCTCATATGGTTGAAGCAGACTATTGAATTGTATCTCTTTTTCTCTTAACCATTGTGCTTCCTATTGCAAACGATTCATATTTGTCGTCCTCTTCATCTTTGCAAGAGCTCCTAAGCTCTTGACTTCTTCCTTCATTGTTGATGTGGCCTTCTCTATGTTTTGGATGCTCTGCTTCAATTCCAGTCTATCTGGGAGCTCATCTAGCTCCGACCATGTCTTCGTCGCTTCAGCTAGTAATGACTCTACATATTTTATGTGACACTTCATATATGTTGAAGTGAGTCTAAAGGCATTTACCCTTACTTCCTTGTCTGCCTGAGGTGTGCCTGGTGCTCGAGCCTCAAGCTCAGCAATCTGCACTTTGTGGTCTTCCTCCATCTTGACCAGTATCTCTTCTAGAGCCTTTGCTCTATCTGCAATTCTTCTTACCTTCTGCGGTAGAGGTAAGGAAAACTCTATGTTACACTGGGGTAACTCTAATGCGATGTTCTACAGGGCCTGACTGAGATCCTATTCTCTTTCTTTGTATGCTCTCAACTCCTTTGCCTTTGTCTGAAAGCTTGCGGTGAGCTCTGCATTCTGTTGTCTTAGCTGCGTTTTCTGTTTATAAGTCGCAAGCTCTCTATCCCTGAGCTCTGTGGCTATTTGCTTCCGGATCATCTATAGTTGATCAACGAGGAATTGTGCCATATTAACCTCGACAGGGTGTCTAATTTGTATCTACACATCAATCATTGAAGCAGGGAATCGGATGCTCCCTGGCAGTATTAGGACTGTATTGATGCAATCCTTTGCAAAGACTTCCTCGTGAGAAATAGATTGTTGTGAGCATTCTCCTACTATCGCCTTGACTGGAGAAAGCTGCATCATGGCAGTCTTCTCAGCTAGTGCCTTCAACTCCAGAAGCTGCTTATCTACCATGCTCTGCATCTTGTCCTGCGATGTCTATATCGCCTGAAATGAGTCCCGCAACGCCTCCTGCAATCTCGTTATGATAAGTTCATAGTCATCCTATTTTAGTACGGTCTGTGTAGTTGGTTTTGAAGCTTTGAATTTGTTCTCTAGTACTGTCTGAACGCGATATAATTTGAATAAGTACCTCTCCACTTCGATGAAACTCTTTCTTCGATCAACTGCAAACTCTATAATTAAACCTTCCAACAAAATCGCAAGCCAAAAGTCTACTACCCGCGAAATGGGATTATCAACACTCTTCACGATGTGAATCAGCTTCGGTGTCCAGACAATGTTCCTTTTCTTTTTGAATATGTGCTTATCATTCAAATTTGATAACCAACCATACAACTCGTTTGCATAGGTTACAAAAAATATTGCATGCAAGTCTATGAAGATATGTTTTTGTAACCAGTCCTCTGTACTCAGTCTAGGACTCTTGTTTTCTTTTTCAGCAAATTCTCTCTCCTTAGACTCAACCCAGTGGTTAAGTTCTTCTTTAGTAGGATGCCAACAGAACATTAGCTCTTCAATTTGTTCAAAACCAACAATGGAAACATTATTGGTTAACTTGGGTAGACCCGGGTTTACTGTAATGTACCAACAAAACCCCTAGCTCACTGGCCCTTTCAATGACAGACCACAGAACGGCTTGAAGTCTCACCCGAAGTGATCTGGATGGGTTGGCTGAAGACTCAAGTGTCCTCAACCAGGTTCTGTAGCATCCTAGGTTTCTCTTGATTCTGGTTAACCAGTGGGATCTCTCTGTGAGATGTGGTTTCTCTCTTCCCAGCTGACTCTACTATGGAACTAACTCTTATCACATAGTAGCTTCTAGGATGAGGCACAACTTCTCTTTTACTTGACTCTTTACCTGCGATATCCCACACCGCAGCTCCTCCGACGGTGCAATATCGCCTTTCTGTGCTGCGATAGCTTCTATAGTAAGACTCAATAGGACTCTCCAACTCTCAAGGTCCAACAGATTTCCTTCTTCTTATAATAGCTCAGTTAACATTCACAAAGGTGTTAACCAGCTCCACTTAAGCTTCTTTAGTCTGTTATGCTTAACATCTATTGCACTCAACATGCTAAACTAAATATACAAGAATCACTTAACACAGTAACTGTCACTACCATGAATCAAGCACTGATAAACCCATATACAGACTAATTGATACGGTCAACTTGCGTTTGACCTTCTATATTACTGTAAACTGAAGGATAGCTTACGTACATTCATTAACTTTTAAACAAAGCTCATGTAACAGGTAACAGATAGCAAATAAGCAAACACAATCACATGAAACCGTCGCACAACACATGGAATTTACGTGGTTCACTTCCAAGGGGGGAAGCTACGTCCACAGGAACTGGTTTTTATATTATATCTTGAGAGAGTAAACACAGTTCCACTGCAACCTATTATGTAGCTCAAGATCTTCTGGGAAACTCCGCATTCTCAGCTAGGAGCCCTTCTCTTAGATCTATTCTCTTCCTATATTGCTTTCTTCTTACAATAATTCCTCTCTCTCTCTCTCTCAATCCCTGTGGATTGTTACATTCATGCTCAAGGAGTCAGCTACTGGTTACAGTAAGATAACTACAGATTGAATATAGAACCAGAGCTCGACTCTTTCTCAATATCCTACAATACAGAGGGCTAGACAACTAGCTACTGAGATAACCAACTGATCAACTGTCTAACCTTTTACAATACAAAATACATGCTTAAATAGGTGGCCCAAAGGTCTCACCATGATACAAAACTGTGGGCATTTCCCAACAGTAACCCAAAAACCCTAACTGTGACAGTCGGCGTATCTGTACTAAGGACTGCCGCTTACTGGTCACACTGTAGCTCTCTGCAGTCTTCCATGCTTCCCGACGCTGATCATGGGTATGGGCGCCACTTCCTTGGTCGCTCCCCTTCTGTCCTTTGTCTTCAATACCTCATCTCATTGCTCATTTTTCTTTATGAGGGTAGCTGATCCCTCCTATCTTCACCGCTACCTTAAGTGCAGTGGTTGAGCTCTCTCTTCTCGGCTGCTTCAGGTACTATTTCCTTTGACTTTCTTGTCCCGATATAGCAGCTTTTCCTATAGCTGCGGGGCCTTGCTCCAACACCCTCTACCCCAAAAACAAGAAATACCTGAAAAACATGATGATGATGTCATCATCACATTTTTTCAGGTATTTCTTGTTTTTGGGGGTAGTGGGGCCTTTCAAAAGTATGTTGAGTAGGTACTCATTGGATGCGTAATTTAATTCTGCATCTAGCGAGCTCTCTCAATCAAAATTTGAGTGAACACAAAGGGAGATATGTCGAAAATACGAATAAAAGAAGTAGTTTTTTTTATGATACCTATCCCCAAATTTATATTAAAAAATTGTTTAAGAGGTGCTCCCTTTTTGAATTTTAAATAATTTTGATTGGCTAATACATGATCACATGGAAAATGTATTATTTTTGGAATGCCCATTTTAAGTTGAAATTTCCTCTAATGTCATCTTGATCAGAGCATATCGTCAAGTAGGCATATGTAGTACATCAATATTTTTGATTCATAGACACAAGTAACCAACTCATGGCTGTAGACCAATACAAGGAAGATCCATGGGAGGAATAAACAAGCATGGATACTAGAATACATCATAGATCCATGTGATAGAAGACTCAAACTTGGACATAGCTATGAGACATACAATGCAGATCTATGTCAAACAGACACAAATTTGAGCATAGCCACGACCATACAAATGTGGATCCATGCTAGATATACAAAACTCCATCACAATCTGGGGAAAAGCAATGAGCCCTTAACAAATACCTAGGGTCTTCATCTTGTCTTCCACAAAGTATGATTCTATCCATGTGATTACAATGATATGAAGTCGAACATGGTAGAAACCATTTGATTACTGGCCAATGATGTGAACCATTAAGAAGTGTGAGGGAGATCACCATTGATGTCAATGATTCCCAAGGTACCCTCGTACAATGTACTGAGTGTGAATAGATGTCCTGATGTCGAACACCCAGTCGATTCTATCAATCAAAGGTCAATGATGTGAACCTATGTCGAGAGCAAGAGAATCTATCATTTAGGAAAATAGATCTCAAGGTACTAAGTTTTTGTTTCTAAGACTATTTCCTGGATGATGAGCTGATGTCGACAGGGATAATCTCATCAAAGGAGGGCCATGATGAGTCCTACATCGATGACACGAAACTCGAAACATAGTTATAGAATGATGTGAATGTAATAACCATAGTACTGACTCAAAACTACTGACATAGAGACCATTTTGACTACAGAGAACAAACTTCTTCAACTTTCCTTTGAACATCAAGCGGCACGACACAAGACTTGGCAGCATGACTAAACCAGAAAAACACACAATGCGATAGTGGACAATGCATTCATTTGAAAGACTCAAAGGAGTGACATGACTCATGAAATTGGATTGTCACGGAGATTAGCTGAATACTCAATTGACTAAAATGATATGCAGAGAAGTGCCATGTTCAAAGGTAACGACAAACTACTGCCATTTACTTGCAAAAATGATTCCCTTCCAATTCCCCCCATCATGGTTGATGAGTGCCTCTTTTCAGTTTTATTAGCTCAAAGAGGGTAACAAACACTCGGTATAGTTTGTCCGAAGACAAGTCCAAACTTATATGTTCTACGAACCTGAGAGAGGAGGGGTTCGTTCCCAAAAATGGGTCTCTCAATGTTTAATTTAATGAGTCCAATGAGAGAAAACTTGGTATCATTCATGTTTAGAGTGTCTGAACGACCACAGAAGAAGACTCCAAAGGGTCCTTTTTCATATTATTTAGTCCCTAAGGATCGAAAAAGTGTAAAATCATACCTTAGAGAACTCTTCCAGTCATGGTTGGCTGGAGTGTTCCTTTTTCGTAAATGGTCTAACCGAACTGAAAAAGAGATAACCTACCATTGGAGAGACGACTCTTCAAATGATTTAATGAGATTTAAGAAGACAAGATCACTCAACAATCTTTTCATATTTAAGGAGCCTGAAAAGAGTTTAAAGAAGACTCCATGAGGTTTCTTTACACAATGTTAGTTTTTACTAGCCTGGAAAGAATCAGAAACGGACTCGGACCTTTGATACTAGGTTTCAAGAGCGTGACCAAAGTGTCGTAACAAATGCTCATCGACTTTTTCTATTTTATGGTAGTAGTAAAAAGTCAGAAATGAACTCCCAAAACTTAGCTGCTATGGTTCTTCTATCCTGTAACGACTCAAAAACAAGTGTTAAATGCACTCATAACTGACATTAAGGGATTACGACTGATAGATTTTGATTAATAAGTGATTTTAAACCAAAATTATAACATGTCAAACCAAAAAATTTGTATAAAAATTATGTAAATAGTGAAAAATCAAAACATTTTACTATTTAACCATAGTGGAGAGCATTTGGGGATCTTCAACTACTGATATCGGGAGTTTCCACAATCAGAATCGAGCGTCGTCAGCTCCAGGTAATATTTCAAACCCTACTCTTCCCTTTCATAGTTTCAAATTTGATTTTGAATAGTGTTTTGGGCTTGTATGTCAAGCCCTAAAATCATGGGAGTGGGCATCGCGCTTACCCCTTGTGGGATACGCGGTACCTTGCTAGAATCGCGCCGAAAACAAAGTGCACAGGTGGTGCCATTGCCTGTCTTCAACGAGGCATAGGCGGTGTTGACCGTGAATATGTAAAACTATTGACACAAGAAAAAGTAGATGATTTCTTTTGATTTCAATGATTAAGAATGATTCTAATGGGTCTTTTGATTGTTTTTGGCAGGTTTTAGCTGATAAAAAATGGTGATATGGAAGGAAAGACAGCATGATAATGATGACACTTTCATCGAAAGGAATGCAAGTTGCTTAGTCAAATTACGAGAGTGTGGACTCCTAAAATTATTCTAAAATCCCAGTATGGTATCACACGAGCGATTGCTAGAGCACATACTCCGGATGTGGAATCCAGAGCAGCAACACTTTGAGGTTGGTGCTCACATTTTGACAATGGAGGTAGAGGACATCTACTTCTTGACTGGATTTTCAAGACGGGGTGCCCCCATCTCACTGACAGGTTCCAGAGGGGATATTGCAGCAGAAGAGTTGATAGACCATCACTATATTCCAGGGACAAGGACATCGGGGAAGAAAATCCCCATAAAAGCAGTGATGGATGGACCTTTACAGAATGTACTATTTACTATGCAGAGAGTGGCGGGAAGCCAGGGAGTGCATGAGGCTTATAGAGCACATATTCTCTATGCCTTAGAGGCCATGGCGCCTACACTCTTTAACTAGGAAGAATCCATGCTTCTGATATTCAAGGATCAGCTGACTAAGTGTCGGCAGGGGGAACTGAAGTAGTTTGGTTTTAGTTCCATTCTAGCCTGCTTCTTCTTCGAGTGGGTTCCACAGATGAGACCTCCGGTTTTATTTACAGAGCTGAGAGCACGAGACCCTCTCATGCTTAGGTGGGTCTAGATTATGGCTAGTACTGGAGCGGGCAAGGGGAAGTTAAAGTTCAGTGAACCATTCTTTTGATAGTTGAGAGATCAGATCCTCATGGTGGAGGATTATGCTTATGTGGATACGTACTTTAGCAAAGACCCTGACTTACTGCTCCCACCTGGTGGACAGTGGGGTGACATCGGTAAGAAGCAAGAAACCCTAAAATGGACATAGTGTTTTTATGTTTTTTAATGTTTTATATTTTTTATGTTAAGTAACTAGACCTAGATATATTCATGCAGATGTTGGAGCAGCACGACCTGGAGGAGTTTCCCCATTGGATAGATGAGCTGGAGCCCGCTTTGTATCGTAGGGTGATGATGTGACTGGGGAGTTAGAGGAAAACCTGGAGAGGTTGACCTTATACATCCCCGATGCTTCCATTGATGACCTCCCTCTGAGGTATCAGAGACCTACAGCAAGAATACCAAGTCAATTTAGTAGAGTGCTACGTAGAGTATCCCGGGAAGTGATGTGCTACCACGAGCATCACTAGATGTTGTATGCATGATGCATTTACTGAAAGCTGATAGCTTCAAGATTTTGTATTGTGATTTTTACCTGAAACCCTACGTGCTTTAGATGAGGTCTCGTGACCTATTTTTGTAAACATGTTCATATATATATATATACACATACTTTTAGCTAGTGTTTATATGTCTCAAATGGTATATGTATTTTACATGAGTTTTATGTGTCTTTAATCATTTATTTACAATGAACCATGTTTGATTTTAACATCATGAATGGGAAATATACCAATCTAGGATGTAATTAGCTAATGATTCAGCAACTACATTATGTTCCCAAGGGATATGCCTATAAGTGATGGTTTCAAATGACCTTTCTAACAAGCGTACCCTCTGGAAGAGGTGGAGAAGCACAGGATTTCTAATGGTATAAACATGGTTTAGATGACAAACCACAAGTTGTGAGTCCATCAAGACTACCATATTGCAAACATCTTGGGAGGCAGCTTCAGTTAGAAGACCTATGACTGCTCGATACTCAACGATGTTGTTAGTAGTGGAACTGATACAAACCGCTCCTGAACTGACCAAATATTTAGCTGGGGAATAGAGGACCCAAGCAGCTGAGGCAATATTCAAGGTGTGGTGGAAAGCACCATCAATGAAACCGTAGAAATCCATCTGATCTGTATGACCAAAACATGGTATAAATAGATGCAGATACTAAACTGAAAACCATATTGAAAATACTAAAAGCATACTGAAAGTCAAGCAATATACATATATACAAGATACTATCCAAGAAAGACATAGGCATACTACCTCTTCAGGTACAACCCATTACGAGGTTTCTCTAAAGGGATTCCATCGTATTCAATGAGCTCATAGGCCCCTTTCTCTAACACTTTAGAAATGACAAAAGGACCATACCACATGGACTCGAACTTTCATTTCCCTAGTTTGTCATATCTCTAGTCGTAAGTCAAAACTAGGTCACCCTCGTTAAAGGCACGAGGTTGGACGGATTTATCATACTGCACATTGACGTGTCTCTTATGTGCCTCAATAGCCAAGGTAGCATCTCTTTGAGTCTCGTCAAGGTTATTCAAGTACAAAAATATTTCCTCCTCTGCAGAAGTGTCAAGAAGAAGTTCGACGACAAGTTTTAAGGATGGAATCTGACATTGAATTGGTAAGGCAGATTTGAGTTCATAAACAAGCTAGAAAGGAGTGAAACTAGTACTTTTTTTCACCAAAGTCCTATAATCCCAAAGAATAGAGAAAAGAATGTGGTCCCAGTTGGATTTATGATCTCTAACCATCTGACGAAGCATAGTTTTCAAAAGTTTCTTAATGGCCTCTACATGACCATTAGCTTGTGGATAATATGACGTAGAGTTTCCACGGCGAAAACCTAGCTTAGCACTTAGTTCCACCATCATTTTATTATAGAAATGTGATCCGTGATCAGTAACAATGGACTACAGGACTCCAAATCTAGCTATGATATGATTGAACAGGAAGAGAGAAGAATTCTTACCATCTTCCACATATGTAGGCATGGCCTCATCCCATTTTGTAAAATAGTCAATGGCTACGATGACGTAACCATGCACCACAGTTGAGGTAGGATTACAATGCATAAAATAAATCCCCCATTTGGCAAATGGGCCAACGACAATGACAGGGTGTAGCGGAGCAGGATGTGAGAGATTTTCGGGATAAAAATGTTGACAAGGTGGGCATTTCATATTAGCGTCATGATAGTATTTAAATACTGAAGGCCATAAATAGCCAACGTGAAGGATTTTATAGGCTATAGCCATCCCAGATAAGTGACTGCCACATGCTGTAGAGTGGCAATCATTCAACACATGTTCAGCCTCCTCATGGGTGAGGCATCGCCTAAGAATAGAATCAATCCCACGTCTATACAAGGTATCATTCAGGATGAGTTAGTATTTCACGTGGTGACGGATACGGGGACTATCATCACAGGATAGATGTGTCTAAAATATTTGTGTTTGGAGATAAATAAGCATATCTCCATACCATGGGTTGGTAGTGCTTATCAAGAACAGAAATTCATCAGGAAATAAATCACTAGGATCAGATTCCATTGAAGCACAGGTAAGATCACACATGAGCTCAACAAAGACCAAGGATTTATTTGATGTGGCTTTGGCAAATTCCAAATCGAACTCCTGTAGTATGACTATCCATCGGGAGTACTTTCCCCTGAGCACCTAGCGAGTCAAGATGTAATACATAGGGTTCTGGTCTGCCAATACAGTGGTTGTGCATAGCAAAATGTAGTGATGAAATTTTTGTACAGCAATGACCATGCCCAATGCTAACTTCTCCACATATGAATATCGGGTTTTAGAATCCATAATATTCTTACTAGCATAGTAAATCATGTGCTCCTGACCGTTGGGATTTTCCTACACCAAAACCATAGCGATGGTAGTAGTAGAGGAATCAATATACAAGATAAAGTACTTTGAATAATTTGGGGGGTGTATCATGGGTGAATGAGTCAGAGCATGTTTGAGATTATCAAAGGCACATTGGCCTTGATCATCCCAGAAGAATGGAGTGTCCTTCTTGAGGAGACGCATATAACCGTGCGTTTTCTCTACAAAATTACACACGAAACGACGAAGAAAGTTTTCCTTCCCTTGCAAAATTTGGAGTTCGAGAAGATTGGTTGGGGCTGGTAGAGCTAAAAAGGCAGAAATTTTCAAAGGGTCTATCTGGATGCCATCCTTAGAGACCACAAAACCTAATAGACATCCTATCTCAATGAAAAAAAAACATTTATGTGGGTTGAGCCATATATTATAATGACGACATCTCAGGAAAATATCTCTAAGATGACCAGGGTGGTCCTCCCATCGCTGTGAATGAGTAGGGAGGTCATCAAGGTACTGTTCAATAATATGTTTGATGTCATGAAATGCATAGGACATCGGACACTGGAAAGTGGCTCCAGCATTTTTCAAGACAAAATGTAACTTCCTATACACAAAGGTTCCCCGTGGGAAAATGAATGTCGTCTTATGCTGATCGGTGGGTAATATCTCAATATGATTATAGCGAGAAAATCCATCCATAAATGAGAAGATGACACTTCCAGTGTAGTTGTTGATAATCTGATCGATATGTGGGGTAGGAAAGTTTTCCTTGGGACAAGATTTATTCAAGTCTCTAAAATCAATACAGACTCTAATGGTGCCCTGCTTTTTATTGACAGGGACAACGTTCGATTTCCATTCTGTTAGGGGTACGGGATAAATAAACCTAGCTTTGAGAAGTTTCTCTATCTCAGCTTTAATAGATGTGGCCTTCTATGGATGGAGTTGCCTTAGTTTTTGCCTGACAGGTTTACTCATGGGATAGGTTTTAATTTCATGGACCATGATGGCTGGGTCTATCCCTGGCATTTCTTCATAAGACCAGGAAAAAATATCATGGAATTCTATGAAAAGTGCCTTGTATGCTTCAGATTCATCTGCCGAGCAGTTCTACCCAATCTGAACATGCTCGATGGTACCAGGCTTGGCTGATATGTCGATTGGATTTGTTTGAGTAATGTTGCAAAGGTTTCCTTTAGAATTTATGTCTTTCAACAATATAGGACTTTGAGGTTCTTTGACAATATCAGTGGAAACGAATGATGCAAAGTCATGGCTAACTGAACTGATGTTGGGGAGAAACAGGGATCTATGATGGTGATCCTCCCAAATGGACTCATTCATATTCATAATCTCCATAATGGACTTGTCGGAAGGAAAAGTCTCAGAGAGATAATCCAGAACAGGAAGAGATGGTTCTAACCATTAAGGATGGTGGTAAGGATCTGAAGCCACCAGATGAAGATCATCGGTGTGATCATCGAAAAGGGTTTGAATGGTGTTGTACATTTCTTCATGTGGACTCAATGAGGTGGACTAAATTTTTTTTTCCCTTGGGCTCACAATAAAATGATGCAATCATATTCACTGTCATTGTATCTACGTTAGGAGGAGTGGATGGAAAAATCCCCATAAGGGATGAATCTTTTAACATGCCTACCTCAATCGACTTGTAAGGAGGAGGGGACTGGCCTAACATAGGGATGTTATTAGATATGGAGGTTGTAACATCTGGCATATAGAAATCAAGTTGATCAATGGTAACAATTCTCCCTAGATGTGGAAATTGGACTGTTCGGAATACTGTCGAAGTGACAATAGTCATGGCATAAAACCAATTTCTTCCTAGAAGGAGGTTGTAATCTAATGGGACGTCCACTATTTCTACATGAATAGAAATATTGTTTCCCTCAAACTCGATTGCAAGGGCTGATATGAGACCGTGGGGCTAGAAACCTCATCCATCAAAGGCCTTTAGAGTCGTAGGTGATTTTACAAGCTCAGGAGAGCATATAGATTTCTAACAAGACAGAAACAAAACCGAAGTTGAATCTCCTTCGTCTAAGACAGTCCTAAAGACTTTCTTTCTAACTACTTTCGTGATGATTTGGAAAGAAAGTTTGTGAGGTAGTCTAGACTTATAGTTCTCAACATTGAAGTGAATCAAATTAGAATTGTCTAGGTCTAAAGCTCCTAACACAGTTAACAGGCTTTTGTGTTGTGTAGGGCAACTTTGGAGCACTTCCAAGGTAGACATTGCACATGGTGCCTCAGCGATATTTTCAACTACATTATAAAATTGAGCTATTTGGGCATTAGGGTTAAAAACAACCTTCCTAAGAGTACTCTTGGGTGGACGCAAAATCATATCGAGATTAGGATTATCAATGGTTAGGGGTATAGTAGACAAGGATTCGGGAGAACCAGTAGAGGGAGCTTTCCCTGAAGAAGAATGGTCTTCTTCTTTATCCATGGGTTTGTCATAATTCTGACTTTGAGTTTGCAGACTAATGGAATCTAAGGAAATCATATGAATTTCCTCTGATGCACTAGATTTTCCTTGATTAGACATGTGTTCTATTAGTTGTTGTTGAGAGGGAAACGGACCTGTGAGAACTGTGGGTGTGGGATTTGTTTTCAAAAATTGGGTGATTTCATCTCGACGGGGACACTCTTTTGTGAAATGGTCACCTCCACATAGCAAACATGGAAATTTTGCTTTTCTTTTCCCTTTATTGTTATCAGTGTTGGTTTGTTTTGGGTTCTCCTGTTGGCTTCTACGTTTTTTATTTTTATTTTTACCTTTCTTTTTATTATTGCCAGAGGTTTGAATACTTTGAATAGAATTAACTTCGGCAGAAACCTTGGGAGTCAAAGGAGTAGGGGTGGCAGTCTGGGGTAGCTTGGCAGGTTTTGATGCTGATGGGGACTGGATTGAACCAACAATCTCATCAACAGGGACTTCTGCTGGTGGCTTTGTAGGATCAGTGCTTGGGCGAGGAGCTTGAAGAATCAATTCATACAAAGTTTCGGACAGGGAATAGACCAAGTCCAGATACTGGGATCGACTAATAGCTTCCTCTTCAGTAACGACACCACCCATAGCCACATCTTGAGCAATAGGAGGAAACAAAGATTTGGTAAACCAATTAGCTAATAACTTATCCAGAATAGGAGCCTTAATAAGTCTTCTCCGCATTCTCCACTCATGGATATGATTGGATATGTGGGTGGATGTGTTATTTCGCAAAGAAGTTAAGAGATCAGTACCTGTTTCATAATGAATAGGAAGCTGAAAGTGTGTAAGAAATACAGTTTCCAATGAGCCAAAATCCACAAATGAGTGTTGTGGAAGTTCAATATACCATTTCATGGTTGTACCGGTCAAATTTCACTGAAAGAGTCTTAAATGAACTGAATCATCCATAAGGGAGTTTGAAGCACACCATAGATGGAATGTCATGACATGGTTTTTCTGATCGTCTCCCTAATTCCCATCGAATTTTGGAATGTACAAGGGTAACTTTACCAGAATGGGAGGCCATGAGGGTTTATGTTGAATGGGGTCATTAATCAACTTGGACAAATCAGGCAAGTCCAAAGTTGCTAGGATAGGTAACTGATGGTTAGGTTGCACATACTGGTAATATTGATATGGAATATAGTTACCAGTAGGACCATAATTAGACTGATAGGCAGGTTGTTGTGACGAAGAACCACTGAAAAATTCACCCACAGGGGGTTGTATTCCGGGATCAGGACCGTGAGTACCACCAGGGCCTCTGGGAGGAGGAACACCAGGGCCATTGGGACCACTAAGACCACCTGGACCACTAAGACCACCGGGACCACCAGGAGGCAGACCAACAAACCCTCCAGGGCCTCTAGGAGGTAAACCTCCATAGCCTCTAGAACCACTAGGAGGAGGGCCACTAGACCCTCCAAGACCATTAGGGGGAAAGCCACCAGGCCCCCTAAGACAACCAGGACCATTGGGACCATAAGGAGGAAATCCACCAAGCCCTCCAGGACCATTAGGCCCCCCAGGGGAAGTACCTCCATAAAGTGATCCTTCGACACCTACCGCAGTATGTATAGGTATCCCCCCCATAGCTGGCATGTAGGACCAGTTAGGTTTCCCCCATGGCGTCAAAGTATTACTAGGATATGGAATTACAGTATAAGGCATTCCTATAGGATTGGGTGGATAATTAATGTTCCCTATAGGTAATTGATTTGTTGTATAACCATAACCCCAAGATGTTTGACTGGTTACAGGTTGTGCCCCTAAGGGCTTACCTGAACTAGATGGGGGATTAACCACATTAGTGTGGGTGGGAGGGACATAAACTATATATTGCTCTATACCAGAGGTCTGTCCTTGACTATATACAATTCCGATGCTAGATAACGTAGGTTGTGTTGGGTGTTTCCCCCCATCACTAGAAGGTAATGACGAAACAAGAATTGAAGGTTGAGCCCCAAGTGTAGAAGACCTGGGAGGATTAGGAACATACATAATATGGGAGGTGGTGGGGTTGGTATTTTGACCTGGGTTGTATGGAGTTACTGTGTGATCTATAATTGGTTCAATGGGTCTCATAGAATCGACAAGTGAACGCTATCCCATAGGAACAACTATGGAACGTGACGGTGGTGTGCCCAATATATCATCTATTTTCCTTTCAATCTCCTATGCACAGAGAATGGTTGCGTGGTATTGTCTACGTTCTTCTTCATTTAGAGAAACTTCTTCAGAAAAGTTTAAATGAGTGCCAAATGAGGCAATGGCCTATTTTATAGAGATATCCCAAAATGGAGAATTGGGACCATAATTCGAACGGGTAGTATCATCAACATGACCTTCTGTGGGAGAATGGAACGAAGCATTACCCTAAGAAGGTTGTTGGACCAAGGGAGGCAAGTGTGAAGGATATGGTCCTTTACTTTTTGCAACCACATTATCTCCCACTTGGGAGGTGGTAGCAACTCCTTGGTCGATAGCTTCCATTGGATTTTCTCTTGAAATAGGAATAAAATTGGGTGGAAAGCCCCGTACTCTTTAGGACTTTCTTAAATCAGCCAGTTTTTATAGCTCCTATCTAACCTAGGGTCTAAAAAACTAGCAAACACACCAAAAATTTCCCTACTCAATCTATAGGTCAAATAAACAAACTTAAAATGACAGGAGGGGTTCAGATAGTCAGGTCTCTCACTAGGATTATCAAGAAGGTGCCACTCATGATATACCTCAAGGGTACGTGCATAGTAATCTCCCCAAATGTTGTTTTTGGTGTATGGCTCCAAGCAAGATGACCAAAGGGATTTTTTCAGATGGATAAGGTATCCTAGTGGGGTCTCCCTATATATGCAAGGTACGTGGGAGCTCAAATAGGTAGTAGTGTTGTCTAATGCATAACCATACACAAGGGGCCTTTCGATATACAATCAAGTACGTGAAGTACCTTTCTATATACCTCAAGGGTATGTGAAAGGCCATTCGATATACTGACGGTACATGAAAGAACCATGCGAGCCCTGGGATGTAATGTAGATGAGTAATGACAGATCCTATGCTTAATGACACCCGAACAAGTCTCTAGCCTATCACTCAAATTGTTATGTCAATTTTAACCTATAAATACCATTAATTTTAAAGTGGACGGTTAGGTGAATGCATGGAGTTTTGACAGAAAAAGTAAACCCATGCAATATGCATATGCAAATATTTCACTTTACCGTTTGCTATGCCTACCTATGGGAGGGAAAGAGAGTATTTTCTTTTGCTTCAAAACCAAAAATATTTCCAAACAACAATCTTGAACACAAAAATACAAACAACACTTTCCAAACTCATTTCTCATTTCTGAAAGCAATCAAAAGGGAAGGAGTCTCTTTTCTCAAAAGAAAAACAAGAAGCACACTATATGCATATGCACTCTATTTTTTTATTTTTCTTAAAGCATAGATAGATCTAACTTAAAACTATAATATTTTTTATTTTGATGAGATAGTATAAATGCAAAAGAGACAAAAGAACATAGAGAACCTGAAATATTGTGAGGCCAATCAGAGATCCAATGTGTTATGCTCACTAATGATAATGACCTAATCTCAATAATAAAAAAATTATTTTTTAAACAAGCAAAAAGAAGTTTTCTATGGGAACAAAAAATGAAATCAAGATGCTAATTAAATGTTTTTCTTTCAGTCTATATAACAGAAATAAAAGAGAGCTCTCTAACACCTAAGCTTTCGAAAAATCCTTTCACAAAGACAACCAACAAGCATGAAAGAAAATGGACAATCAACAAGCCTAATCTAGCTTTTGAATTCTTCAAACAAACTGATGCTTTACCACAAAATTTCAAACCATAAACGTCAGATTCTAACACACAAGACTGATAGTGCAGGGCTAAAAGCAAATCAACTCATTTTTTTTGCAAAAAATGAGAAAAAGGTGGTCTTGGAATAAGGCCTACCTGGAACCGCGCTGGAGTGGTCTTGACAGATCAGTTCTAGCCGAGCACTGCTTTTGTACAACAGGATTCATGCGGTGGCACCGCATGCTACTAACAGGGTTTAGGCAGTAGCACGGCTTCTCGCCAACAACATAAGAGCGGTTCCCTATATAGATCCAAAACACAAAGGAGAATGATAGATTAAGTTATAAAAAGATCAGATCAAGGTAAAAACTGATAGATTTAGAGTAAAAAAGAGCATAAAAAGTCAAAATACTTCAAATCTGAATAGATCTGAAAGCTTCAAACCAAAATTCACTGAGTCAGATAGTAGATATGACTGAAGAGAGTTGGATATGGAGCCTGGATTCAAACAAGAGTTCAAGAACTGAGGAAGATTAGATCAACGGATATACGTATCAATCCCCAACAGAGTCGCCATATTTGTAACCAAGAATATTTCACCTTCTGTGGATAGAATGTTAGTTTTTCAACATTAAGCTAGCATTATTAGGATCTTTAACTGAGAGAATAATAAGTACAGCAATCAAACACAAGAGACAATGAACACAGTGTTTTTTCTCGGGGAAACCATAAATGGAGAAAACCCTGCAGCTCCCTTAGAGATAGAATCAGCACCAAAACAGTAAGTGATCTCCCGACAGCAGTAATCTTCTTCTTGTCTAGCCCCAATGTCTTCTCCTTCCTTAACTATGTGCTACACTTGAGTGTGTAAGTGTTGTTTAATAAATAGAGACTCCAGTTCTCTATTTATACTAATCTCGACATGACTAAAACCCTACCATGGCCGACCTCTACTACGAGAGTCTAATAACCCTAGTGCCCTGGAACTGCGGGGACTTTAACCCTTAGACAATCGAAGGTTTATCCACAATGACTTGACATGACTTCTTTACATTATTTATCCTCCCGATCAGAACATTAGGGCATGACAGCATGAATCAATTACATTATAGATACATCCCAGAATAAACATCAGGTTACAATACATAAGATACATAGATGAATGCATTCTAAAGTTACAAATAAATCAACACTCCCTCTTAACTAGGAAGGTATTATTTCGACACAATTTCCAGTACTGGTCTTCTTCTCTGTATCAGCTGGATCATCTCGTCATCTGCATCTCAAGTCTTTTGAGTCTTCAAGTCATCTTCATCCTCAAGTAATTTTTATCTTTAAGTCATCTTCATCTTCGAATCTGGATCATCATGGAACATTATCACTGGATCTGGATCATCATCACTGTATCTAGATCATCACTCGATCTAGATCACCACTGGGCATTATCGCTAGATCTAGATCATCATTGGGAATCATCACTGGATCTGGATCATCACTCAATCTAGATCATCATCACTGGATCTATATCATCACTCGATATGGATCATCATTGGTGCTATCTCATGATTCTTCTCATCGTAGGAAGTTCTACAGAGCCATCCCTTTTTCATGCTAGTTATAGGCCTAGCCCCCATGTAGGTCTTCTTCAGCACTTATATCTGACCTACTCGTCGGAAAGGCACAGTACTCACATCCAGCTAGGATGGAACACATCCTGCTCACAATGATGGAAGAGTTCTACACTTCCATCCAAGACGGAACACATCTTGCTCACAATGATGGAATATTTCCTCACTTTCATCAAGGCTGGAACTACATCCTGCTCATAATGATGGAAGGAATCTTTTCTTCCACCTAGGCCAGAACCACATCCTACTCACAATGATGAAAGACTCACATCCAGGCTGGAACACATCCTGCTCACAATGATGAAATATTTATGCACTTACATTCATCCAGGCGGGAACACATCCTACTCACAATGATGAAAAGGATATACACTTACATCCATCCAGGCGGGAACACATCCTGCTCACAATGATGGAAGGTCTTTATACTTACATCCATCCAGGAGGGAACACTTGCTACTCACAATGATGGAAGGGCTCTGCACTCACATCTGATCTTGTAGGAACCAATCCTACAGTCATATCAGAATGGCCCCCAGTCCTCCTCGACTGAGCTACCTGGTAACTGACCAGGTGCCTCCATTCTCCTAGAGAATGGTAGTTGCCCTTACATCTGACCTGCTCGTCGGAATGGCCAACACTCACATCTAACATGGAAGGAACTTAATACTTTAGCCATGACATAATGGTTCATTCCTTACATCTAATCAAATGGGAGCACATCCCTCTATCACATCAGAATGGCTTCTCAGTCCTAGACTGATTTTTCCTGGTACCTCACCAGGTAGCTCCATTCAAAGAATGGCAATTGCCATTACATCTGCCCTACTCAACAGAATGGCCAGCACTCATATCTGACATGGAAGGAATCAATCCTCTCACCATGACATAATGGCTCAGCCCTTATATCTGACCTACTCATTAGAATGGCCATGGATCTCAACACTCATATCTGACATGGAAGGAACCAATCCTCTCACCATGACAGAATGGCTCAGCCCTTACATATGACCATGGAAGGAACCAATCCTCTCACCATGACATAAAGTCTATGGGACTCATCACTTTCCCTTGGAATAAAATCTCGATCTGGAGAACACCAAGCTTCTCCTTGAAGTACTTGAACTTCACCCTAGCTAATGGTTTTGTCAAGACATCAACTATCTGTTCCTCCGTCACAACATACTGGAGATTCAATGCTCCCCTATGCACCATATCCCTGATATAGTGGTACTTGATCTCGATATGCTTCGACTTGTCATGGAGCACATGATTCTATGACAACTTTACACAACTCTAGTTGTCACAATGTATACAAGTAGCATCCAACTGGAGATCAAATAAATCAAATAGTAGCTTCCGTAGCCATACTTCCTCACAACTAGTTGAACAAGTTGTGACATACTCTACTTCAACTGTACTCAGTGCCACATAGGATTGCTTCCTGCTAAACCAAGAGATCACACCTAATCCCATACTGAAGCAACACCATGAAGTGCTCTTCCTATCGATGGCACTGCCTACCCAATCTGAATCAACATAACCCTCTAGATTAATCTTTTGATTCGCATTGTACTTGAGCCCATAATAAACTATACCCCTCATGTACCTTAGAATATGATTTGCAACAATCAAGTGAACCTTTCTCAGATCTGTCAAGAACTGGATCAAGGTGTTCACAACAAAGCAAATGTCTGGTCTCGTGTTCGTTAGGTACATCAATGACCTAATCATCTGACGATACATCGTAGCATCAACAGAATCTGATGAAGCATCGCTCAATAGCTTCAGGTTTGATGCCATAGGTGTGGCCATAGCCTTGCAGTCCATCTTCCCAAACCTCTTCAGGATCTCTACTACATACTTCCCTTGTCCAAGGAAGATTCCATCTATACTTTGCCACACCTCCATACCTAGAAAGTAATGCATGATCCACAAGTCCTTCATTTCGAACTCAGCAGCAAGCTTTCTCTTCGTATCAGCAAACAACCCATCCATACCTGTTACAAATAGATCATCTACATATAGTAGAAGCATCACTTGGTTTCCATCTTCAACCTTGTAGTAAAGGTTGGAATCTTCTTTACTCTTGGTAAAGCCCAAACTGGATAGAAAGCTGTCAATTTTGCCGTACCAGGTCCAGGGTGCCTGTTTCAAACCATACAGGGATTTCTTCAATTTGCATACATGAGACTCTCTGTCATGTGTCTCAAAATCGAGTGGTTGTTATACATACACTTCCTCTTCTACTACACCATTCAAGAAAGCACTCTTGACATCCATTTGGTGTATCTTCCATTTCATCACTGTAGCCAGAGCAAGTACCGATCTGATGGAAGTGTATCTGGCTACAGGTGCAAAGGTTTCTTCATAATCTATTCCTTATTTCTAAGAGAAACCCCGTGCCACAAATATTGCTTTATATTTTTCAATGCTACTGTCTGCAGCATGCTTGATCTTGTAGATCCATTGGGAAGTTACAACTGACTTCCCTTCTGGTCTTGGGACAACATCCCAAACATCATTCTTCATGATCGACTGGTATTCTTCGATCATAGCATCCTCTATTCTTTCTGTTCTATCGCTTCTTCGTAACTGGAAGGTTCTTTATCAATGAAATCACATAGTAAAGCTACATACCCGAAGCAGGATCTGGTTCTCTTTCTTTCTTTGTGATTCTCTTTTGGAGCCCCATATCTTTCCACACCTTGGATAAGTTCTCGTACCCAAGCAGGTTTCCTCTTATGAGGATTCTTCTCCAGAGGTGGATCTACAGGTTTCTTTGGATCTTCAAATTCTTGATCTTCTTCTTGAGCTTCTTTGTTCATGATTGTATCTTGAATTCTGGGTGCTTCTGCTTCTTCTTCTGCAGGTTCTTTAGCAGGTCTCTTTCTAGATTTTTTGTAAGCTGTGTCTTCATCAAATGTCACATCCCTGCTGATGTCAATATTCTTGTACCCTAGAAAATATATTCTGTAATCCTTCGAGCTTTCAAAGTATCCCACAAATATACCCTTCTTTCCTGAAGGATCTAATTTTGTTCTCTTCTCTTTTGGAATGTGTATGTACACAGGAAAGCCAAATATTCTAAGATGGCTGACTTTTGGTTTCTTTCCAGAGAATACTTCTTCAGGAGTCTTGTTCTTGAGTACTCTATGTGGATTACGGTTCTGTACATACACCGTTGTTCTGGCAACTTTCACCTAAAGATGAATAGGAAGGTCTTGATCATGAAGCATAGCTCTTGCAGCTTCCATGATAGTTATGTTCTTCTGTTCCGCAATCCCATTCTGTTGTGCATTATAAGGAATGGACAACTCCCTCTTAATCCCTAATTCTTTGCATAGCTCTTTGAATTCATTCGAAGTGAATTATTCGCCATTATCTAATCGAAAAGTCTTGATCTTCTTTTCAATGTGGTTCTCGATCAAGGATTTGAATTCCTTGAATTTGCTTAATAATTTGTCTTTGTTCTTCATGAAGTAAACCCATGTCTTCCTAGAAAAATCATCAATAAAAGAAACATAGTATGCATACCCACTTAGTGAGTTTGATGACATAGGACCGCATACATCAGAGTGGATGATTTCTAGGATTCTGTTGTCTTTGCTTTCGCTGCTAGGAAATGTCTTCTTTGTATTCTTCCCTTTTGCACATCCTTTGCAGATCCAATCATGTTTTGCTTGGAATTTTGGAAGAGATTCAACAACTTTGCTTGTAATATGTAGTGCTCTATAATTCACATGTGCAAGCCTCCTATGCCAAAGATCATTTGTCTCTACTGTGTCATGGATCAAGGCTTTTTCTAGATGGCCCTTCAATTTGTACAAACCTCCTTCTTGTTCTCCAATCACCATTGCATCATCGATAGTCTTACCTCTTGGCCACATGATGACTTGACCATCTATGAATGCAACCCTCATTCCTTTTGCATCTAATGCTGATATGGAGAGAAGGATCTTCTTGAGTCCTGGCACAAACAATACTTCTTTCATTGTTAGAGACTTTCTAGAGTCTATTTTATAGGAACATTCCCCACTACATTTTATTGGATATTGGTAGTCATCTCCTAGTTTCGCCTTGTGAGGTGATTCATGTTCTAACAGTCTTACAAAGGATTCCTTGAATCCATTGATATGTTTGGAAGCCCCAATGTCTATAAGCCAATCATCACTACCATGAGTAATGTTACCTGTGAGAGCGAAAATCAAAACATATTCATCCTCGCTTGAAGAATCTTCACTTTCGTCATCCTTTGCAGCATGAGCATGATGTCTTCTTTTGTTCCCCTTCTTCTTATGAGAGTGGACCTTGTTCTTAGGATAGTATTTTGCAAAGTGTCCTATTTCATCACATGTATAACATCTTAATCTAGATGGGTCCTTTCTATTGTTATAACTATGATGAGGGTTCTTACCTTTGAAGTGATGAGGTTTTCTTCTGTCTTTCATAGAGTGAACTGTAAGAGCTTGATCTTCACTTCACATATTCTCTTCTCGAGTTGCTATCTATGCTTATTCTTGAGAACATTCTTCCCATAGTCTCCTGAATTTGACTAACTTCTTTCTAGCATAGATTCCTTGGATGTAAGAATCCCATGACCTAGGAAGGCCATTCAATGTTGTCATCACAATCTCTGCATTCTCCACTTCTTCATTTACAGCTTCTAATTGTTCCTTGATCTGAGAAACCCTTGTGAAGTAGGACTGGATAGTCTCTGCATTCTAAATATTCACATTATTCAGTTCATTCCTCAGAGTCATCCTCCGGTTTATGTTCTTCCCTTCAAACAACTTGGTTAGGGAATCAAACATAGCTTTAGGTGTCTTGAGAGAGGACACCTGAGGTATAAGGTGATCCTTAATAGAATCAGCAATGATCCTCTTTTCCATAACCAGCTTCTTCTTATGTAAGGAATTTTCCTCATCCCTCTGGAACTGGAACCTCCTCATGGATGTAGGATTCTAACTCATTCTCTTCCAGGACCAGGGAGATCCTATACTTCCAGGATTGGAAGTTATCGGCTCCCTCAAGCTTTTCATCAAGCTTGGTATGATGAGACATATTAACTGAGAACCTCAAATGGAAATAAAAAATATTTTAGATCTTACCAGCTCAAGATGTCGGATCTAAAACTTAAGCTGAAATCCTGCAGAGCTGGTTCAAGAGCAAATTAGAGTTTTGCTTTTCCAGAGATCTATCCACCCAAATGTCTTGAAATTTGTCCCTAACTTTGATTTTGGGGAGGAGATAAATCCAGGTCTAGGCTCACTGAAAAATTCCTCTTCTCTGAAAAGCCCTAATTTTGGGCAGCAGTGTCGGGTCCAAAATTGAAAAACCTCAGAATTGGATTCTGATTCGATAGAAAGATGCGCCCTAAGGAGAAGAGTTATTCCACCTTACTTTTGCTGAAAATTTGTGGGGGAAGATCCACAAACTAGGAATCCCTAGTTCTCGCAGCTGCACAGTGTCTTCTTCTTAGTTTATCTCTGATACCATGTTAGTTTTTCAACATTAAGCTAGCACTATTAAGATCTTTAACTGAGAGAATAACAAGTACAACAATCAAACACAAGAGACAATGAACACAATGTTTTTTCTTGGGGAAACCATAAATGGAGAAAACCCTGCAACTTCCTTAGAGATAGAATCAACACCAAAATAGTAAAATCCCAAAACAGTAAGTGATCTCCTAACAACAGTAATCTTCTTCTTGCCTAGCCCTAGTGTCTTCTCCTTCCTCAACTATGTGATACACTTGAGTGTGTATGTGTTGTTTGATAAATAGAGACTCTAGTTATCTATTTATACTAATCCTGACATGACTAAAACCCTAGGATGGCCAACCTCTACTAGGAGAGTCTAATAACCCTAGTGCCTCGAAACTGCAGGGACTTTAACCCTTAGACAATTGGAGGGTTATCCACAGTGACTTCACATGACTTGTTTACATTATTGATCCTCTCGATAAAAACATCGGGGCATGAAAACATGACTCAATTACATTATAGATACATCCCAGAATAAACATCAGGTTACAATACATAAGATACATAGATGAATAAATTCTGAAGTTACAAATACATCAACATAGAAGTTGTTCCTCTGGTTTGAATGATTTAGATCCAGAACAAATGAGTGAACGACAAAAAATGAAGACCTTCCCTAGATGTCGTAGAAACCTGGAATTCTGCTTCGATAGTGAACCTATGTACCTGCAAACAAATAAAAAATGCAAACACATCAAAGCTGCCAGAAAATCATCTACTTATCTATGTTAGTGACTAAGGAATCTAACAACATCTACATGCGAAATCAAAACAATAGTAATGTGGGACAGAAATCAGATTTGCATTAAGATGTATGGAGAATTTTACAACCAATGAATCCTTAGTGTCGACAAGCATCTCCATGAGACACACACTTCATCCCCATAAGCTCCAACTTTGCTCTCTATTCTCTCCAATGGCTTGGGCCAAGTGGTCAATCCAATATCATAACAATACCTCTATAGTTCTCCCCCTCAACCATAGACATGAGCTTGTATTTATAAGGCTCAATGGATAAGAATGGTTGAGAGATTTGTGGATGAGGTGGCCTCTAAGATCCTATGATGGGGGATCTCGAGCTCAATTGACCCACAATGATAGGGATAAGGGAGGACATGAGGCTCATGATCTAGAAGCCTAAAAAAAATTCTCTTTTTCCCATTTTACCCAGGGTACCACTTTTCTCCTCTTATGACAGAGCAGTTTAGATAAGAAATGCTTATGGACTAAAGGCCACAGGAAATGGCACCGCTTATGGTAAACAAGATGTAGGCAATGCGAGCAAAGTACCACTCATGGTTTACAGGGAAAATGCGGTGCTGAGTATTTTCATGTAGAATTGACAAACAACATGGGGTTTCCACTCTAAATGTTGGGATAAAGGGAAAACATGTAAGTCAAAGGTTTTATCACATGGTGGTGACAGGATTTGGGTATAACAGTAGATAGTAAAAAATACTTACCATTTGTAATTTTACCACTTGGAGATCATTTTTAGTCATTTTGGGTGCATATTTCAACCAAGGATTGCGGAGCTGTCAGTCAATCGTTTACAAAACTATCAGATCCAGGTAAATCCTAATCCCATTCCTAATATTTTCATGGTTTCCTTTTTTTATTTCATTCATTTTTTAGGGTTTTTGGAGCATTTATCCAAAGGGAAAATGTTTTACTAGGTAACACTCTTTCCCTTTTTGGGAAAGGTGTTGCCTAGGTGACACCATGCTTTTTCTTACAGAAAAATGCAGTGGCACCACTTTGTCATAACGTGAAAAGGGTGGTGCCACAAGTTTCCAAAAGAATGAAGTAGAAGAGCTTTCAATAGTTGGATTCATGTTCTAATACTCCATTTTAAATTTTTGGCAGGCTACTTTCAGCAGAAATGATGGTTTGGAAGGAAAGAGAGCATAAGCTTGATGACATTAGAGGTGGAAATGTTGTTGAGACTATGGCTTCTCTATGTGGATGTGGGATATTGAAATTATTCAATG
Source organism: Pseudotsuga menziesii (assembly GCA_001517045.1). Classification (NCBI taxonomy): domain Eukaryota; kingdom Viridiplantae; phylum Streptophyta; class Pinopsida; order Pinales; family Pinaceae; genus Pseudotsuga; species Pseudotsuga menziesii. The sequence goes on along the minus strand of LPNX010995075.1, from coordinate 125,889 downwards.
TGCTCAGCATGAGGTCACATGTGAGACAACTAGAGTATATTCTCAAGATATGGAATCCCGAGCAACATTATTTTGAGGTAGGGGCTCACATTCTAATGGTGGAAGTAGAGGAAATATAGTTCCTCATGAGCTTGTCCAGGAGGGGAGATCCCATCTCATCGACTGGTCCTTGTGGTGGGTAAATCACCACACGTGGTCTTATTGATCGTTATTTCTTTCCGAGCACACAAATGTGCAGAAAGAAGATACCCAACAAGGATGTCATTGATTTTCCTCTTCGCACAGTATTGCTCACTATGAAACACATGTTGGGGAGCTAAGGGGCTCACCAAGCATCCCGTGGAAACCTGATCTATGCTTTGGAGGAAATGGAACCTACGGTATTCAACTGGGTGGAAGCCCTAATTGTTACTTTCAAGTAGAAGCTCACTAAGTGTCGATGAGGAGAGTTGAAACTATTTGGTTATGGCACTATACTAGTGTCATTCTTCGAGAGAGAGAGTACCACACTTGAGGTCATAGGTGGCTTTCACTGAGTTGAGGGCAAGAGATCCACGCATGTTGAGATCGGTAGAAGTTAAGGGTCACTATGGTGGCTATGGATCCAAGGTCAATTATGGGGACACATTGTTTCAATGGCTAGATGGACAACTCCTCATGATTGAGGACTAGGCATATGTCGGTACCGACTTCAGTGGAGATCCAGATTTACCCCTACCAGTAGATGCTCGGTGGGGTGGTATGGGTGACTAAAACACTAAGACCTTCATGTTTTTATATTTTATGTTTTATGATTTTTATGTATGTTAACGAGACCTAATTTTTCTCATGTAGATGTGGGATTATCACAACCTGGGGGTTCATCTCCCATAGACAGGAAAGTAGTGGCCCACTTTGTACACCACAGATACGATGAGATGACAGAGCTGGAAGAGAACCTCGACCGACTCACATTGGATATCCCAAACATATCAGTAGATGAACTCCCTATGAGGTTTCAAAGGCATACCACAAGAGTATCAGGCTGTTTTGGATGCTTGCTACATAGAGTGGCAAGAGCCATCATGTGCTACCATGAGAAACACTAGGGTTCCACATGATGTACACACCGAAATCTACCTAGCTTCAGTATTTTTTTCATTTTGTAGTCCTAAAATCTGGCGTGCTTCAATCAAGGTCTCAAGACCACTTTTTTTGTAAGCACTTTATACACAAACACACACAGAGACTTATTCATTGGCGGTCTACATGTATTTAATAATGGAATGCCATGAATTTTATGTCTTTTTACTTCTTATTTACAATGGACCATGTAATTTTACTTATCAATGTCATGAATGAAAAATGTACCAATATATCATGTAATTGGGAAGTGAATATGCAACTGTGTTACAAGATCTCGGAATATGACAAAAAGTAATCGATACAAATGACCTTTCTAACAAATGTACCCTTCAGAAAAATTGAAGGAGCATCGGGTTTTGAATGGCATAAATGTGGTTCGAATGAGGAAGCACTAGATGACAGTCCATAAAGACTACCAAATGATCAATGTCATGATAGGAAGATTTAGTTAACAAACCTATCAATGCATGATACTCTCTGATATTGTTGGTGGTCGGACCTGTTGGTCCTCATTTTGTCACCATTTTTGGATAAATATTTTACATATTGAACACATGTTTTGTTATCTTTTGGAATCTTTTCTACCATACAGTTCACCATTCAGCAACAGGTATGGTAATATTTTAATTTATGCAAGTTATGTTTTATTTTGCATTATTTCATGATTTTCTTGTTTAAATTTGATAATATGTAGTGATATTCTAATGTATGAAACTCTCGTTGCATAATCATGTTCTTCAATGAACCAATGCACAGTATTGTATCTATCTTATATGTGCGTAGAGCATATCCAGCACATTGTCCAGCTCACCGTTCGAACCATCGAATCAATCGCGCATTGCTATCAATTGATTCATGAGCGTTAGAGGCATGTAATGGCTGTAAACTATTGTGACCACGCCCCAGCATGTTAGCAAGAGCCTCCTTCTAGAAGAGTTCTCATATGATGTCTCTATGTGACACCTTGATGCCAGATCCGATTAAGATTGAGTTCGTATGCCACATCGCGTGCCAGAGAAGAACCAGATTTGCGAAGGAGGAAATGCCATATGTTGGTTATTAATGTAGTTACTTGTAATAATGACTTCTTTATCTTAAGATCAGTCGACCACTGAAAGGGTCGACTTGCTTTCCTTCTTTAAAAACAATATATATACAGATGATCTCATGCGAGAAAGAATTAATCGTTGAATGCTAATAGTTGATAGCTCATGGTTAATGGTTAATAGCTAATAGGATCAATGGAGTTAGTAAGGATAGAAAGATAGTTAGCCATCTTATCAGTTGACCACAAAACTCTATAATGCTACCTTTTTATTTAATGAAAGTTCTATTACACTGTGCATGATCATGTTCCATTAGCAAGGTATCACTCTGTTTGCTAGGAGAGCCCACCGACAACCAGAGTTTTACATTTTCGTGTATTCTTCGTTATTTCCCTTCTCTGTAACTAGTATAGCCTTATTTATAAGTTTTTTATTCAATTCCATTCATGTAATCGTTTTTCTGTAGCATAGATTTCATTTTAATATCATGTTGATTGTGTAGTTTTCCTTTACGAGTTAGCAACCGGTTGTGAATAGAATAGTTTCCAAATTCCTTTTCAAATTCTTTACAGTTCATTGTTTATCTTTTAGACTAGATTCCTTTGATTAAGTCACAGTAAATTTAGCTTTATTTATTTATGTTTTTATCATGAATTTGCTCAAGTATATTTTAGTTTTTTCAATGATGTAATTTCCTTTTTGAATTATGAACTAGTTTAGATTATGTTGCTATGAAATTCAATCATTAAGTGGATTTACTTTTTGCTCTTTCACATTTCATTTGCTTATGGATGAGTCAAATTCTCTCAAAGAATAATGTATATTTACTATTTTCTTGAAGTTTTAGTACTTTTTTTAGACAGACTATCATTTAGACAGCCTGTTCCACCTCTCATACAGACCTTCATTTTAGTCTGCCATCCAGTCTTTCATTTAACCCTGTATGTTTTTAATCTATTTCGACCTTGTCTCTTTAGTTTTCCGATTCTTTTTTGATAGTAGTAGTGAGAGAATGATTGTATTTTCTCTTAATAACCTTAGATAATATTGTTTATACTACTTGTTAAACCTTATTCTTATTTCTCCTTTCTTTTCTCCTTATGCCTAAGAATTATGTCATGTGTTTTGATCTCTTGTATTAATTTGTAATTAAAATTGATCTGTTCCTCTATATGTGAGGTTTAATCTTAAATACATTAATAGATTAAGTGTCTTATACATTGCTCATAGTAATACGATTTGTTCTCTCAATCATATAGTTATTAAAGGAATATATAGGATAGAATTTAGATCATCTTTATAAGTTTTCTGCTTGTTCATAAATCATGTCTACTTTCTTGTAGTATTATTTCATCTTTTGCAAGTAAGAGTTATTTGTTTATAGATCATCATGTTTACCATAGCTTGTAATTGGACGTTTATTAGTCTACATATTTTCATAGAGATTAAGTTAGATCTGATTCCCTTTAGTTTCTTCACCTCATTTGAAAGCCATTTTGACACTTCTCCTGCTCCTGTCCCAATTACAGTAAACCCTTACCCTCAAAATAATCAAGGAGAATGGAATTAGTGTCCATATATTAGTTGCATGTACAGTTTTTAGGAAACGTAATTAGTTGTTGTAAATTCTTCTTTGTGTAACCAGTTCTTAAAAGTTGTTTATCAGTAAAATAGACCTTCTTATAAAGAATAGTTCCTTGTCATCACACTATCCGTATCTTTGTCTCTTACTAGTTGTTTATAGAGTAGAGAAGCATAACTTGATACCACTTTGCCCTAGTAATTTGTTTACATTATCTTAAGAAGTTGGATTGTTAGGAGTTCAATTCAGTTTTTCATTTTAAAAGACATTTCAATCTTTTGTTTACTAAAGTATTACCACGATACCCTAGGAATCCCTCTATCTTTGAATATATTTTGTAACAACTCTAATATTATCAGCCCCGGTCAATAATTAAATATTAGGTGAATTATTCAAGACAATATTTTACCCAACAGGACCTATACAAACCGCTCTTGAACTAGATAGGTCATGAGCTTGGGAATACAATACCTAGGTGGCTGAAGCAAGATTCAAGGTGTGACAGAAAGAACCATCAACAAAACCATAGAAGGCCATATGATCTATAGAATCAAAACATGGGATAAGAATCTTTTGGACAAGAACTCAAAACCATATTTAAATAACAAAACCACACCAAAAAGAGAAAAATGTACATATATAAAAGGCACTAATGTGAACATATACTAAGAATAATACCTTTTCAAGTACAACCCATTGTGAGGTTTCCCGAAAGGTATCCCATCATATTCAATAAGCTCGTAGGCCCCTTTTCTAAGACTTTACTTATGATATAGGAACCATACCATATTGTTTCCATCTTCCCCTTCCCAATTTTATCATGTTTCTTATCATAAGTTAGGACTATATCTCCTTCATTGAAAATACGAGGCTAAACTGATTTATCATATTGAGCCTTGATCCATTTTTTGTGCGACTCATTAGCCAAGGCAACATCTCGTCAAGTCTCATCAAGGTTTAACAGATAAAGGAAAAATTCTTCCTCGGCAGAAGTATTGGGAAGAATCTCAACAACAAGCTTGAGCGATGGAATTTCACATAAAATAGGTAGGACAAATTCCATTCCGTAGAACAATTGAAAAGGTGAAAAACCGGTCAATGTTTTAACTGAAGTTCTATAAGCCCAAAGTGCAGAAAATAGATTTAAATGGTAGTTGGATTGATGATCTCCAACAATCCCATGAAGCATAATGTTCAAGACATTGTTAATGGGTTCAACCTGGCCATTAGCTTGTTGATAGTAAGGAGTTGAGTTTTCATGAATAAAACCCAACTTGGCACTCAGCTCAGCCATAATCTGATTACGAAAATGAGATCCATGAATAGTTACTATGTCCGGAGAAACTCCAAACCTAATGTGTTAGGATATTTAGACACTTAGGACTTAGTTAAGATCAACTTGTGTAATATATCCGTTAGGTAAAAGTGTGTTTCTTTAGTATGCATTAGTATGCATTTGTAAATATTCTAATCCGACGGTCACGATATGTTCTAGACATAGAGTGATCCGGCAGCTCAACTTCTCTTAGATCATACCTACCATTGATCCATGGATTAACACCTGATTGGTCTATGATTTCTATTTAAAGAGCATAGAGGGTCCTTGGCTTGTTGATCGATTATGAGAAGCTCATGTAACTTTCTTTCTTTTGCATAATAAATTGCTCCAAGTAGCTATTTGGCTGGGGCCATGGATTGTTTCCCTCTCGAGGGTTTTAACCACATGACAAACATCAATGTGTTGATCTGTGATCTATTTGTGTGAATCGGTTTCTCAAGGTGTTTGGTCTTTTGGGAGTATCCTGTGTACCCAAACATGGTATCAAATCTTTTATGAAGAGCCGCTTTCGGTTTTGATCTAGATCTGGAACCGGTGTTGTCAAAACTTTGAAAGGGTTTCTGGTTCTATATTTTTTGTGCATTTTTGTCTTATGGGAGCTATTCCATTGTGTTCGAAGCATTGTTTCCATTGGGAAATAGTTTTTGTTTCTTTGAAAATTGTTTCCGTTTGTTTCAGAAACACCCATTTTGGCAAATATGAAGGTATAATGTTACAGTGATAGATTTGATTTTTTTAAATCTCTCATATGTTATCAGTTTTATTATTAGATCTTTTTTGTTTTAGTCTCGGACTGTTTCTTTCCCTGACTGTGTATGCTCTTTTTCGTGCACCTTGCGCGATCGCGGCGAATTAGAAATAGTAAGGGAAAGTTTTTTTCTTCTCTTCTCGGCTACGTATGCTCTTTAACGTGCACCTTGTGTGATCACGGCAAATCAGAAACAACGATAAAACTTGAAAATGTACACTTTTCGGGTAAGCTAACCAAGATCTAACCCCATTGTCTGGAAAAAAAAAATGTTTTCGTTTTTTCATTTTTTCTTGTGATTTGCAGGAAAAAAAAACAAGCACGGAGAACGAGAGAGAAGAGTTAAAAAAAAAAACCCTTCCTCTTTCCATTCTTTTACGTACCTTTTAAACTTAGCTCACTTGGTCCAAAGTTGCTTTATTCCTTAATAGGTCTTGAGTTCAAGTCTTATTCAGCTACTTTTAAGTGCATGCAATTTCTATTTTCAAGTTACTTTATTGTAAAAATGCATCTCACATAAATAAAATAAAATAAAAAGTGAGTCCCTTAAGTCTTTTAATTTATTTCTGCACTATTTAAAAGTAACATTATTGTAAAAGTGAACCTCACTTATTCTACAAAAGTGATTCACTTCAAAGCAACTTTATTGTAAAGTGATTGTCAAAGGTTTATCTTGAGAAGAGAGGGTTTTTTTTTTTTAGTTGGTCAAGTTAATATCTGCTACATCACTACTGGGGACATCTTCAACATTTTCTTTGATCAAGAATAACTTCATCATCCATAATCAGTTTTCAGTGTCGTTTTTTTTAAAACAACATATTTTTTCAAGCTATTTGCAACCAGACAATTAGTTTCTATTTTTTCAACCATTATCTTATAGTATGGCCGCCCCTTGTGATATTATACTTACAAGTTCTAACTATTTCTCATGGAAATCTCGTATGGAGGATGTTCTATGAAGTAGGGGACTTTTAAGGATAACCTCAGGGAAAGAAACAGAACCCACTGATGATGATAAGAAAATTAAATGGGCAAATAGATGTGATGAAGCTCGTGTATTGATTGGGATGTCAATCTCTACTGATTTGCGATTCCACATATCTAGAATTGATGAACCTGATAGAGCTTGGGAAAAGTTGGAATCTGTGTTTGGTAAACACAATGAAATTTAGGGGTCATCAACTTGAGAATGAGTTGCTTTCCTTGAATCCAAATGATTTCATGCATTCAAGACTATTTATCTAAGTATAAAACTCTTAGACTCTTATGTGCAAAATGCAAGATTAAGAAAGAAGACAAACAATGTATTTATCATATTCTTTCCAAACTTGGACCTGCATATTCTATTTTTGTATCTACATTCTACTCCATGAAAGAATCCTTGACTACAACTAGCTATCAAGAGCCTAGTATTGAATCCTTTTGTGATTCCTTAATTAGAGAGCAAGATAAGCTCATTCATCTTGGAATAATTAACAATGCAGATACATCTGGGAAAGCCTTATTGTCCCAACATAAATAAAAGTCCAAGCCTCCCAAGAAAGAGAATTTTTGCAATAATAAGCCAAACAACAAGGGTCCCAAACCCTCTCAGTCAGCTCCTTCTTTAAAAAATGACAAAGGATCCAAGAAAAAAGGAAAGAAGACTGAGCGTCATTGCAATTTTTGTGAGAAAGATAATCATGATGAATCTAAGTGTTTCAAGAAGATGGCAGCCTTGGAAGAAGCAATGAAGAAGCACCAGATCAACATAGATTCATATTCAGAATATAACTCTCATGGACATGCACTTTTTGCTTCTGGTTACTCTTATACTACATTTTCTTCTTCTACTTCAAATGAATGGCTCATTGATTCTAGAGCATCTTATCATATGGATAAGGATCAAGCCATATTTTGTACTATGCATGAATGTAACACCAAACAAATATTTGTTGGTGATGATAGATCTCTAAGTGTTGTAGGATCTAGAACAGTTCCAGTAGAAAATGGTCATTTCAGTGATGTACTATGTGTTCCAAAAATTTCCTGCAATTTGTTGTCAGTCTATCAAATTACTCATTCAGGTGAAGGTAAAACTGTGACGTTTACACCTCACCAAGTTGTAATCAAGGATTTTAAAAATCCTCAAAATGTCCTTTCTACTGGAACTATTGATGGTATTACCAGGTTGTACAAATTCGCCAACTTTGGGTCATCACCTTTTCCTTTAGTTTTTGTTGCTCATAGTGATAACTTGAGCAAACTTTGGCATCAACAATTTGGTCACTTAAATTATCGCTCATTGCAACAACTATGTAAATACAATATGGTGACTGGTCTTCCAATGGTATCTTGCAAGGATGGTGTTTGTTCTGGTTGTGTACTCGGAAAACATCATCGGGACAGTTTTGACAAATGTGCCTCTTGGCATGCCTCGTTTCCTTTGAAGCTTGTGCATAGTGACTTGTGTGGTCCTCTTCCATCTGCATCCTTTTCTGGTTTCAAATATTTCTTAAATTTCATTGATGACTACTCCAGACGCACTTGGGTTTACTTCTTAAAACTTAAGAGCAAAGTATTTAACATGTTCTTGGCCTACAAGGACCTTTTTGAAAAACAATCTGGTTTTCAAATTATTAAGTTAAGATCTAGCAATGGAGGAGAATATGTTAACAACAAGTTCACTACTTTCTGCACTGCATAAGGAATCCAACAACAACACACTGTTCCATATACACCACAACAAAATGGTGTAGCTAAACAGAAGAACCGCACTTTCAAAGAAATGGCTAATTGTATGATCCAATCTAAGGGACTATGTCTTCAATATTGGGCTGAGGCCATAAATTGTGCAAATTACATAGTTAATCACACACCCACTAAAGTTTTACAAGGTATAACACCAAAATAAGAATGAAGTAAAATTAAACCAGATGTAAGTCACTTTCGTGTGTTTGGTTGTGAAGCATGGGCTCACATTCCGGATGAAAAATGGAAAGCATTGCAGCCTAAAAGTGAAAAGTGCATATTTCTTGGATATTCTAAATATGTAAAAGGTTATAGACTTATTCAACCCCATTCACATGATATAATCATTAGAAGAGATGTTAAATTTGATGGAAATATCTTGGCCTGCGAGCCTAACTTGGCGGGTGTGCCATCTTTGGCCTGCGAGCCTGATTCGATGATTATGCCTTCTTCTTATTCTTCCAACTTCCTTGAAAAGTTTCCAACTCCAGTTTCTAATGATGATAGTGAGGATGAAAATCCACCTCCACCTGCTCATGTTCCTCAAATTTCACCAGCACTAATACTTCCTCAATGGGTCCATTCAACATGTGAAGGAGCTGGTGATCTTGCCAGTGATCCTAGAGATCAACGTTGAACACGTTCTCAGTTTTAGCGAGCCTCTTCTCTTTTGGCTCAAGTTTCCGAGAATCATGATCCAAAAACTTTTGCAGAAGCTTCAAGAAATCCAGATTGGGATGCAGCTTTGGATGAAGAATACTGTTCCTTAATGGTGAATGATACTTGGGATCTTGTTCCTCTTCCAAAAGGAAGAAAACTTGTCAAATGTAAATGGGTCTACAGAACTAAGTATGCATCAGATGGAAGTGTTGAAAGACTTAAGGAAAGGTTAGTTTCCAAAGGTTTTTCCCAAGTTGAAGGGATTGACTACAATGAAACCTTTGCCTCTGTAGCAAAAATGAACTCCATCTGCCTTGTTCTTTCCCTTGCAGCCTTACATAACTGGGAAGTCCATCAAATGGATGTAAATTCTTCCTTCTTACATGGTGATTTACATGAGGAAATTTGCATGGAACAACCTCCTGGATATGTTCAGAATAACTCTAGCCTTGTTTGTCTCCTTAAGAAATCCTTATATGGCCTTAAGCAAGCTCATCGAGCTTGGTATGCCAAAATGGATAGCTTTCTCCTTAACACTAGTTTTTATAGATGCCATTTTGACTCCAATGTCTATACCAAGAAAGTAGGAAACCATCTCATCATACTTGTTCTTTATGTTGATGATCTTATCCTTACTGGTAGTGACCCTAAACTTATAACCCATGTGAAATCCAGTCTTAAGAAAAATTTTGAAATGTCATACTTAGGACATTTGCATTATTTTCTTGGTCTCCAAGTCTTGCAAACCAAAGAAGGAATCTTTATTTCCCAGTCTAAGTATGCTTGTGACCTTCTTCGTTGCTTTCACATGGAAGATTGTAAACCAGCCCCTTCTCCCTTCCAGTATGGAGTGAAACTTTATGCCACTTGTACTTCCCCTAAAGTAGATGCCACCTTGTATCATCAGCTTGTTGGTAGTGTTTTATACTAGACTCATTCCCGTCCTAACCTTTCCTTTGTCGTTGGCCGTGTTGCCTTTTATATGCAAACTCCTCATGAAAGTCACTGGAAAGTAGAAAAAAGAATACTTCGATATATTCAAGGTATAATTCAGTTTGGGATTCATTACAGTATAGGGGGGGAACCTTTGTTGGTTGGTTTCACTGATCCAAATTGGGCCGACGATCCTAATGATCAAAAGTCTACTGCAGGTCATGTTTTCAGTCTAGGATCTGGACCTGTCACTTGGGCTTGTAAGAAACAACAAGCTCTTGCTCTTTCTTCAGCAGAAGCAGAATATCGAGCCGAAGTTAATGCCAGTCATGAAGCATTATGGCTTCGACAGATCCTTTCAGAGTTTGGATTCGAGTAGCAGCAACCTACTCCACTTTGGTGCGACTATCAAAGTGCCATCAAGCTTGCTAGAGATCCAGTTCTACATCAGCGTAGAAAACACATTGAGCTACACATGCACTTCATCAGAAATCTTGTTCATGATAGTGTTATTGAAGTTCTCTATTGCCCTACAGATGATCAAGTTGCGGACATCTTCACCAAGTTGCTTACAAAGGTGATTTTTTTTAAACTTCGGTCTATGTTAGGAGTTCAGGAATGTGTCCTTAAGGGGGGATAGGCTTTAATTCCTCCTTCCTTCTCCTAATAGTGTCACTTTTGTAAATCCTTCAATCCTATCCCAAGTTGTTCTTAATGGAGGATGTTAGGATATTTAAACACTTAGGAGTTAGTTAAGATCAACTTGTGTAGTATATCTGTTAGGTAAAAGTGTGTTTCTTTAGTATGCATTTGTAAATATTCTAATCCAACGGTGATGATAAGTTCTAGACATAGAGTGATCCGACGGTTCATCTTCTCTTAGATCATACCTACCATTGATCCGTGGCTTAACACTCGATTGATCTATGATCTCTATTTAAAGAGCATAGAGGGTCCTTGGCTAGTTGATCGATTATGAGAAGCTCATGTAACTTTCTTTCTTTTGCATAATAAATTTCTCCAAGTAGCTATTTGGCTAGGGCCATGGACTATTTCCCTCTCGAGGGTTTTAACCACGTGACAAACATCGGTGTGTTGATCTATGATCTATTTGTGTGAAGCAGTTGGTCAAGGTGTTTGGTCTTTGGGGAGTAGCCTATGTACCCAATCATAGTGATGATGTGATTAATTAGGAAGAGGGTGGCATTCTTACCATCCTTTGCATATGTAGGCATTTCCTCAGGCCATTTCGTGAAACATTCCAAAGCTACAATAATGTAAACATACCCCTTGAATGTGGTAGGATAACAATGCATAAATTCAATCCCCCATTTGGAAAAAGGGCCAATGGTAATGGTGTGATGTAACAGAGCATGGTGGGTGTGCGTTTTAGGATAGAAAAGTTGACATGGTGGGTATTTTTTAACTTCTTCATGAAAATCCTTAAATATTGAAGGTCAAAAGTACCCTACACAAAGAATATTCTGAGCTGTAGCCATCCCAGAAATATGACCTCCACATTCTCCAGAGTGGTAGTCATTCATGATTTATTCAGCATTTTCATGAGTAACACATCGTCAAAGGATTGAATCAATACCATGTCGATATATGGTATCATTGAGAATGAGATAGTACTTAGTGTGGTGATGAATGCGTCGACGATCCTCACAGGATAAATTGGGATGAAATATTTAGGTCTGGAGATATATGATCAAATATCCATACCACATGTCATTTGTGCTTATCAGGAAGAAGAATTCATGTGGAAATGAATCATTGGGCTTAGTTTCCATGAGAGAACGAGCAAGGTAACACATCAACTCTAAGAAGACCATGGGATTCTTAGAAGTGGTATTGGTGAATTCGAGATAAAATTCTTGTAGGATAACTATCCAATGAGAATATTCCCCCCTTAGCACTTGACGAGCAATAATATAGTACATAAGGTTTTGATCTACAAGCACGGTAGTGGCGCAAAGTAGGATGTAATGACGAAAACATTGCACAACAATGACCATAGCCAAAGCTAGCTTCTCCACATGTGAATATCGAGTTTCAGATTCAAGAAGACTCTTACTAAGAAAATAGATCGCATGCTCTTGGTCATTCAAATATTCCTGCATTATGGCCATACCAATAGTAGTAGTGGAGGCGACAATGTATAGCAGAAAATATTTTGAATAATTCGGGGGTGCAACACAGGTGAGTGCGTTAACGCATGTTTTAAATTATCGAAATCTCTTTGAGCCTGATCATCCCAAAGAAAGGGAGTGTTCTTTTTCAAGAGACACATGTAGCCATGTGTTTTCTCTACAAAATTGCACACAAAATGATGAATAAATTTTTCCTTCCCTTGCAAAATTTGGAGTTAAGTAATGTCTGCCGGAGGTGGTAGGGCCACGACAGTAGCAATTTTTTAGGGATCAATTCGAATCCCATCATTAGAAACAATGTAACTAAGTAAGAATCCAGTATCAACACAAAAGACACACTTGTGGGATTCAACCGAATATGGTAATGATAACATTGAAGGAAGATGTGTCTAAGATTCCTCAAATGATATTCCTGCTATAATGAATGAGAAGGTAGGTCATCCAGATATGGCTCCACTATGTGTTTTATATCATGAAAAGCATAAGAACATGGATCGTTGGAAATTGGCTCCAATTTTCTTCAAGCTGAAAGGTAGCTTAAGATAAGCAAATGTCCCCCATGTGTAAATGAATGTCATTTTATGCTGGTCAACAGGAAATATCTCAATCTAATTATAGCCGAAAAATCCATCCATAAAAGAAAAAATGACACTTCCAGTACAATTGTCAATGATTTGATCGATGTGAGGGGTGGGAAAGTTTTGTTTTGGACAAGCTTTATTCAAATCCATAAAATTTATACAAACCCTAATAGTTCCCTATTTCTTGGCGATGGGAACAATATTCAATACCCACTCGGTTAAAGGCACAAGGTAGATAAAAGCAGTTTTTAAAATATTTTCAACCTAAGCATTAATGGCTGCAGCTTTCCTTGGGTGGACTTGGTGAAGTTTTTTCCTAACAATTATTACCATCAGGTATGTCCTGATCTCATGTATGACAATATATGGATCAACACCAGGAATTGATTCATAAGTCCAGAAAAAAAACATCGTTGAATTCCTTAAAAAGAGCTTGATATTCCTCAATCTCCATCACCGAATAGTTTTGGCTTATGTGAACATGTCTGATAATAGCTCGATTCACCGATATGTCGACGGGAATTGTTTTGGCAATGTTACATAAATTCCCTTGAGAATTAATGGGGCAGGAAAAGTGCACAAGGAAGAAGCTGACGCGCAAGCAAAGGAGGAAAAGTGTGTGCACGACAAGGGAAAAGAAGGTCAAGAAGGAAGGAAATGAACCAGCACAGAAAGATAAAACATGCGCGCAATGGAGAAAGGCGGGATAAAGATGGAAAGGAAGTGCATAGCAGAGGAAGCTGTGACAAGATGGGTGTGATGGGGAAAATCACATCCATAGTCTATGGAAGAGGTAGGTAGAAGAGTTAATGTTGGACAGGTGGAATTCAAGGAAGACACCGAAAGGACGGACCAGCAGAAGATGGAAGGACAATTTTTTGGCTAGTTATGACTGGTATAGATGAACTAAAAGATATTTCTACAACCAGTTAAGGCTATGGTTAATGCATTGCAGGACTCTCATGGCTACGTATGGGCCATGTTTGCAGAACACTGGTAAAGTAGAAGAGTCGATCCATGTTGTGTGCAGATCAGTAGGAGTCGATAGAAGAAGAAACCAGAGACATGAGAGTAAGAATATTGAGTCAAAAATACATATCTTAAGAAGAGTCTGCAAGTTGCAGGCTACAAGGTGCTACCTATATTTCTCATGCCACATAAAGAGCACCTTGGAGGTTTTTCCCATATGGGTTTCCACATTATTTCCTGTGTCACATGTTACTGTTGTTGAATGGTGAATGTTTATGTGAATTTTTTCTTATCTTACATTATTACAAGTTACAGTTATTGATGAATCAATCTCACAGTATGACTGAATGACTGTTTAAAATTATTACTGGACTATTGTGTATGAGTTCATGGTTAAATATGCCTGAGTTAAAATATAAGTCATGCATTTTTTGTTAAGTACAAGGAATCGGCTGCATCGCACAGTTGCACCAATTTTTAAAGTTCAAGAACAAGGTCACATCGCACGGGCGACCTGTTGCACTTGGTTGTGCCTCTGTCGCAAAGTGAAAGACTCCATCCCATTAGCTTTTTCAAGCACCTTGGTCACACACCAAGGGACTACAATCCCTCGCCAATCACAAAAACATTATTCTAGAAGTTACCCATTAAGATATCTTGGGTGAGAATGCGCCCACCTCGGGGGACTTGCTGACTGAGCTTGCTCTGTTGGGCCAATGTATTATGGTGTCTTGTTGGTATTGTATTGTGGTTGAACCGTGGGTTGAGACAAGAAGGAGAAAGAGGAAAAAAAAAGGGTTTCATTTTCAAGACCGTTAACCATTTGCGTCAAGGGAAATGTTGTGGAATCCGATTAAGAATGAGATAGGGGACTGGATGGAGTCTAAGACACTAGCATTCGTGTAAGAAGAGAGTGCAGGATATCAGTTGAGCACAAAAAACTGGGTGGACAAATACATATATTTCTATATTTACGAGATTTTCTTTGCAGAGTTTCCCATTGTACTGCATGAGTGGTTGTCAATATTGGCAAGAAGGCAGATACAATTCTAGAGAAGAGAAGTAGTCAAGTGGAGTGATCAGTAGGTGTGCGAAGTAACCAATGTAAGTAACACCATCTCTAGAGCTGTTGATTTTTGGGTTAACAGTATTTTGCAAGGATATATTACTAAGTTTATAGTAGAGGCTATAACCTCATAAAGTGAGGCTAAAAGAAATTTTTTCCAAGGACCCTCAAGAAGATATTTGTTGTCTATCAGAACATGTATAAAGATGCTCTTTTATGAGAAGGGTATATTATAGCTGAGTATTTGAGTCGTATACCTCGAAGGAAGGCTATGTCGCAGACGACCTGTCAATAAAATGGGAAATGGTGAGTTGAGATGTTCCCAGGAAGTACAGAACCTGAACTAAAAGCTGGATTCCTAAGGAGTGGAAAGAGATTCAGATCAGGAAAGAGAAGAAATACAGAGGAAGGTTGATGAGCTCCTATTATGTTCGAAGTGAGTGAGCACGAAATTCAATCACAGGTAGACAAAGGATCTTGTGATGAAGAGGAGGGCTATAACCCTATCTCGGAAGGAGTAGAAGACTCTAAAGAGACTGAAGAGACACCAAGGTTAGTACACAACTACATCACATGAGGAGTATTGCCAGAGGTAAGTTATAGAGCCTCATCTCCTGAAAGAGTTTTTAATACTAATAGTTCTAGCACAACGACTAGTGCGCAAGAGAAAACACATGTTTAATCAGTCATCAGATAACCCTGACGCCAACTCAATGGCTGGGGCGGATATTCAGATACCCACATTCAATGGAAATGGAGCAAAAGATCCAGAGCAGCATTGGTTCATCTATGAAGCTGTTTGGATGGCTCATTTAGTTCAAAACGTAGACTTAAAGAAAGTGTAGATGATCATGAATCTAAGGGGTTGTGCACTTGATTGGTTCATGAATTTTTGCGTGGCACCGCCATGAACACCACAAAAAACCCTTGAAGAGATAAGAGATGCAATGATCTCTGAGTTCAGAAAACCTAAATTTGAGTCACAGTGTATCACTAAGATCAAGGAAATCAAACAAGCATCGGTAGAGTCAGTATGGGACTTTAGCCAATGGTTTAAAACATTGATGTCCAAGGTAAGTTTCTAGATGTTGTTTTTTCAACATAAGGAGTGGTTTACTGCTACGCTTCTACCACACATTCGAGGCCCATTGATGCAACAAAATATCGAGTCACAGAAGGAAGCGCTAGAGTTGAAAATGAAGCTATAAGCTTCACCAATCAGTGATGGTTCCCCAAGGATGGTGAAAATTTAGTCATAGTTGGCTAATATAACGATACTGCTTCAGGACATCAAGAAGGGTAAGGAATCCCATGACGATTTATGTTGCACGAAATGCAGAAGATACAGACTCACCAAGGATAATTGTCCATCCTTCATGAATTACATCTCATCTAGTGTGCCAAACCTATTAAGTTCCCATGGACTACCCTAGTGCCTCATATGATAGACTAGAGGAGACCGCGAAGAAGAATGTCTATACTTGCAAAAGATTGTAAGAACTCCTGGAAACCTATTCTGTAAATTTTGTAATTCAATAGGGCATGAAGAGAAGGATTATAGAGCATACCAGCTCCTGAAGGAAAATATGGTCGACACATATTTAATGAAGAATGGGGGGCAGACTCAGGCTGAACTGGCACAAGCATCATATCATCCTGCGCATTTCCCACCCAATTAGTATTAGAACAAGTACTAGCCTTAGTATGTGCCGCAACAACCATATGTGTAGAAAAATCACTATCAGCCACAACATCAATAGAATCAATACCCACTGCAGCAACCACACCCTCATGAAAGGGGTGGTGGAAAAATTTAGAGGCACAGGAGGAGGAGGATTTGGTAGAGGAAGAGGTCAGGTTACATACTATAACTATGGACAACCAGGGAACTATGCTAGATATTTCCTAGAACCTGCGAAGACATGTTCATACTGTAAGGGACAGGACCATAATGTGGAGATATGTCCTCAGTTGGTCGCAAAGTGGCAGGATAGGAACATCACAGGTCCTAACCATGTGCAGAATCCAAACCCAAACCCAAATCCTAACTTGAACATTTAGATGATTGCTACTAAGCCAAGAGATCCAAACGTTGTTATTGTAACATGAGGAGGTGTTGCGACTAGGGATGATCAAGAAACCTTACTGGAACAAATACAGCCGCAAGTACGACCCACAACGTAGAAGAAGGAGCCATTCGACATCCAGAAATAGAAGCAAGTATTCATGGATGTGTGACGTGAGTTTGTGGAACCAAAAGAACCATCAACATTAGAAGAATTCAAAGAGATGCTTGAATGATTTCAATAGATATTTCAAAAGAAGACTCCACAAAAGGTTATTAAAGTCAATTCATTTTTGTCAATTTGCTTAACATTAATTCAAGAAAAATATGCTATCGAAGAACTACAAGCACTGATAGAAGATACACCAATAGAGCCGCAGCCTAAAAAGAAAGTTAACCAGGTCAGCAAGAAATTCAAAACTAGACATGAGTTAAGAATGACAGTGCAGATAGGGGACTATGACATGTATTATATCATTTTAGACTTGGGATATGATGTCAATATTTTGACGCAATAAAGTTGGGAAAGTATGGGAAAGTCGCTCTTGGACTGGTCTCCTATCCTGCTGTGACTTGCAAATCAAGCGAAGGTCCTCCCAATTGGTAGATTGAGTCAAGTTCCTATCGACATTGAAGGGTTGTAAACATTTGTGGAATTTGAAGTCATTAACATTGTTGATGACACGAACCCATATCCTGTGCTGCTGGGTTGGGCCATAGAAAATCAAACCATTATCAATTTCAAGAAAAGGATCCTCTCTTTCAAGGATAATGAGATGAGAGTAGTATCGCCCATTGATACATTAGAAGGATAGAGATATGTTGACCTTGTCTACAATGAGGGATAGGGCGACTATCTCGACCAGATATACAATGTCACTACCATGCAAGAATACTATATTAATTCGATGATGGATCGGAACCTGAGTTGGAAGAGTGCTAGTTCCTATACATCTGACTCATGGGAGGCATTGGAGAACTGGAAAAATAAGCTACAGGAGGTCTTTATGAGAAGGTGTGCCAGAGTTACAAGGTATGTGTGACAAGTCAAGAATGAGCTACAAGAGATTCCTGCCTATGAGGGTTTACCTAACCTTTTGGTCTTCTTAAGTGAGTTCGAAAGACTTGTAACAGAGTCGCAGCGCTTGTCTGTGTTAGACCATGTACTGAAGGCTACTCCCACTAGATGGAGGGGTACACACAAGAACTTCATAACAGAATGGCCACAATGCAGAAGGTTGATGGAAGTTATATTCGGTGAAAAAGTCACCATTGTGAGCCACAAATATATAGGATTGTCAATCCCTAACGAGCACATCAATCTGTGTTGCACCATATTTGCAAAATACGCGTGACAAGAATGGGTTCACCATTTCATTCACACGTTGGAAATGACACCTAGAACGTGGTATGCATATGTGGAAATGCGACAAGGAACCCAATATTGGGAAGGAATCACTATGCAGTTCAGACAAACATTTGAATTTATGGATGAAAAACCTACAATTGATGTTGTGCTTCAAATGATTAAGGAGAAGATATTTGTCGAAATTCCTGTGAAAGAGGTCAATTCTCACCAGTGTAGTGCGACCATTCAAAAATGGATGGCTTGCTACAATCTATCTATAGACCTAGATGATGATCTGACTAACATAAATATATCAAAATTAGAGGGCACATGCATAGTGGAAGGAAGTGGCATTTCTAGTGACCAGTTCCTACATCCATTGAAAATCAAGAAAATAAACATTGGGTTGCCAGAGAACCCAAAGTTTGCAAATATAGGAGATTATTGGGATGAAGAGATAGTCACAAAGATCACAGACTTGTTGCATGAGTATCAGGACCTGTTCCCTACCAATTTATCAGAGATGAAGGAAATAGTCACGACCTAGGGGAGATGAAAATACCCCTACGACTGGATGCTAAACCCAATAAACAATGATCCTATAGACTGAATCCAAGATATAAAGAAAAGGTAAAAGTAGAATTGGATCGCATGCTCGATGCAAGAATCATTGAACATGTTGGAGAATCGGAGTGGATCAGCCCTATAGTGATCCAGGATAAGAAAATAACAGGAAAACTGAGGATTTGTGTCGACCTGAGGAAGTTGAACAATGCATGCTTGCACAATCCATTCCCAACACCATTTATAGATGAAGTACTTGAAAGCATTAGAGGGAAATAAATGTACTCATTCATTGATGGATTCTATGGCTATCATAAAGTCAGAATCATGAAGGAGGATCGCCATAAAATGATCTTTGTCATAGAATGGGGATCCTACCAGTATATGGTAATGCCCTTTGGACTCAAGAATGCACCTGCTATTTTTTATAGAATAGTATTTTCTTATTTTAAAGATTTGATACATAGGTTTCTTGAAGTTTACTTTGATGATTGGACTGTGTTTGGTCTAGTAAGAGACCATATTGAGAGTCTTCGCATGATGCTGGCCCATTGTCACTAGTATCAAATCACGCTTAATTCCAATAAATGTATCTTATGCACACCATTTGGTGTTTTTTTGGGTCGCGTCGTATGTCGCGATGGTATTTTGGTCGAACCAACAAAATTTGTGATTATCCTCGACTTACCACCACCTACATTAGTCACGCAACTCAGATCAATGCTAGGACATACAAGCTACTACAGGAATTTCATTAGAGGGTATGCAAATATCACTACACCTATGGAGAAACTATTGTGGACACCATATTTCTATGAAATCTTGGAGGAATTAAAGAACAAGATGGCCACTATGCCAATACTTGGATCCCGAAATAGAAAAATGAATTCCACATTCATGTCGATGCATCGTCCATCGTGATCGGCATAGTTTTGACACAGCCATGAGAGGGTGCGCTCAACCAGCCTATTGTTTTTTCTAGAAGAAAAATATCAATGGTAGAAAATAACTACATGATGATAGAAGGAGAAGGCCTTGCTATGGTCTACATGCTTCAAAATTTCTGACACTACTTGTTGGGTGGACATTTCCAGATATACACTGATCATTCAGCGCTGAAATACCTATTCAACAAGCCAGTGTTGGGGGGGAAGATATGTAGATGGCTTCTCCTGTTTCAAGAATTTGATTTTGAGGTTGTTGTAAAACATGGTTTCCTGAATGTTGGGCCAGAAGACCTCTCATGGATAGAAAGTGGTGAAGAACCAACCATCCTGGAAGATAGTTTCCCAACACGTAACTGTTTGCGATCACTATGATGGAATATCAGAACAAGGAATTCAACGCTATCATTCACTTTTTGAGTACAGACTATGCGCCTCCAGGATTCTTTGTCAATCAAAATAAACACTTGGTCATTAAGGCTGCAGACTTCACATTGATTGCGAGACACCTCCATAAGTTGGGCGCGGATGAAATACTACACTGCTGTGTTTTTTATTATGAGAGACCTTGGGTTATGAGTGAAGGACATGCTGGTGTTGCAGGTGGACACTACCCGGGAAAGGAAATTGTGCACAAGATACTATAGGAAGGAATATGGTGGCCAACCATACACATGGATACTAAAATATTTTGTAGGCGATGTGATATCTTCCAGAGAATAGGAAAACCATCGCGTCGTGACAAGATGTCGCTTACACCACATATAACATTGCAAGCCTTTGACAAATGGGTTGCTTATTTTGTTGGACCAATTAGTCCACCAGGGAAAAATACTGGTGCACACTACATTATCACTACAAACGACTATTTGACCAGATGGGCTAAAGTTGTTCCTGTTAAATATTGTACCACTACAACCGTGACAAAGTTATTATTTGAAAATGTAGTCACCAGATTTGGCTGCCCAAAAATTCTACTCATCGACCAAGGTACGCATTTTGTTAACAAAATTATTACTGAACTTACTACAAAATTTTAGATCTAGCATAAGAAGATGACACCCTATCATCCTCAGGCAAATGGAATGCTCGAATATTTCAACAAGATTCTAGAGAATGCATTGACCAAGGTATGCAATGTGCACTGATATGACTAGGATCTGAAAGTATCAGCTATGCTATGGGCGTATCACACAACTTGCAAGCGACTGATAGAGCACAACCCATTCAGAATAGTATATGGGCAGGAAGCTATTGTGCCAATCGAGGACATTGTGTCGAGACTACGAAATGCTGCACTAATGGAGATGACTGACGGAGATGTTGTTGACCAGAGGTTGACGTAACTCGTCAAGATGGAAGAGGAACGCTTCGTCACAGGATTTCATAAGACTGTCGAGAAGCAGAGATAGAAGGAATGGCATTATCTCCATATCTGAGTCAAAACATTCAAATTCAGAGGACTTGTGTTGATGTATGCCAACAAATTTTTCAAACACCTAGGAAAGCTTAAGACACATTGCCTAGGTCCATATGTGATTGCACACATCATTGATGCGGGCACAGTAAAACTGAAAATACTAGATGGAACTTATGTCACAGGTATGCTGAACGGTAGTTTCCTGAAGCCATAATATGATTGTCACAACATCCCTGATTAAAATTGTGCTACACATGAAAAAAATAGAAGAAGGAGAAAGAAATAGAAATTGTTTTGTCATGCGTCTGCGGCGGAACCAACTGAAAGTGCCAAAAAAAGTGGAAAACACAGGAAAAAGTGGAAAGCGCAAGAAAAAGCACAAATGACAAGGTGTTCGACATAAAACCGTGAATATCCATCAAATATTGAGGCAGTTATAATAGATAAGCATCAGGAATTCAATGAGATATGAGGAGAATGATGACGTGCTTTTTGGTCCCATCAGCCGTCCTTGACATAGCTTCCATAATTATGTTGACAGGTACATCGAAGCACTCCAACTGTCGAGTTAATGAAGGAACACGTTAGTTGAAAATCCCATCTGATCGATTAGACCTTGAGATCCCATCGAATGATGACTGTAGGATGCATAAGTGACTATAAATACAAGGCTTCACCATCAAGCATTCTTTTACCCACACACACAGAGCATGAGGAAAACCAGAGCCGAGAGTGTACAAAGCCGAAGCCTATCAAAGAGTAAGCCGACACCCATGGTAATAGAGATATCCAATGCAAGTGAGCTATCTGACATGAATACCAATATAGGGTGTCCAATTGAAGAAGATATCACCTCACCCAAAGTACAACATCCAAAGCGAGAACCATAAATTGACCCGATGGTGCGAGCAAGAAAGAAGCCTATTCCTGCGACTGCTCTAGCCCCTGTTCCACCCCCTAGTTCGGGCCCTGCAATGAACCCAGTACAGAACCCACCAAATGCACTTGCAAAACCTATTAGAGAGTTGATACAGATTGGGAAGAAAGCAGCTGGAGAGTCGTCCCAGCCAGAAATGACAAGGAAACGTAAGGCTAATGCCATTACGGACAATGTCGGGAAAAAACCCATGGAGGAGGAGGTGCTAGAGGAAGAGTTGATGGAGGAGGACTCCCCACCCCGCAGAGACTCGCAAGATGAGGAGGAAGAAGAGATCTTCCTACACTATGTACGGCAAAGGAGATCCAAGGTGGATCTAGTGATGCTTCCCATGAAAGCACGCATGTTTTTAGTATCACTTCGAATCCCTTAGCGCATACCCCTATTAACAGACATAATTCCTAAGCTCTCCAAGTTGGGATTTGAGGATTATAACACTCGCCTATAGCTAGGTTTAGAATAGAAGAACTACATGGTCACAATTTATACCAGACCGACTAGGCCCTAGGTTCACAAGCCAATGCAGTGGGATACTGGCGCCAACCAGGAAGGCTTGACAAACTTACTGTTCATGCCCCATTTTGGCCATAGCTTGCAAGCCAACACATATGTGAAACAAATCCTGGTTTTTTTCAACAAAGGGTTCTTATGGATCGATCGACCATACCTGGTCGACATCGAGCTCATTTCATCAATCACAAGACTCCTAAAGAAATGACACGACCCTGTGCCATATTTGCGCTAGAACAGGGATACCACCAAGATGAAGCAGAAGTACAATCTGCAGTGTGTGGGTAGGGCATTCTTGATCCCCCCCTATCGAAGACACAGGTGTCCAGATTTCCGCAAGGATCCTTTCGTGCAAGTTGTTGCACAAGATGAGGCCAAATGAATGCACTGCTGGAGTGGTAGATCTTGTTGAGCAACGCTCACAAGGTGTAACTTTCAAATGGTCGTAGTTCCTGCTGAATGAACAAATAAACAATGCAGCACAGGCATAGGAGAATCCCAAATATAAATTTCACTACTTTTGGCTTCTCATCCTAATCTCTTTAACCTTGTGGGCCAACCCACCAGACTATGAGCCAATGGATGTCCCACTACCTTGCATTGGCGCAATGTACTAGAACCTGTGGGAGGATAAGAAAAAAAAGATTTGCAAGGCAGATAATAACATAGATTTGCTTCTTCATGCTGAGGCACTGCACGATGTTATCAGGTGATCCCACCGAGTCTGTACTGCGATGGTGCATAGGTACGTGACCTTCATCAATTTCCAAGTGGGTGCACATAATATGAACCTAGAACTAAGGAACAACCCGGCCAAGCAAGCACACCAAGTAGGGTTCATGATCACTGATGATGATGTGGACACAATTGTCAAAGAGGGGCCTAAATAATGGAATGACCCATTGGCAGAGCCGCTGTCTAAAGAACAAACCAAGAAGACCCACCAGCTAACCAAGGTGGAAACATTGGTGCAGGCGACGATGTTGGAAATGGGCAAGGACACAATGGAGGCAACGTTCAAGACAATCAGGCGCAAGAAGGAAATGAGGATAACATCGGTGATGGTGTCTCTCATCAAAGCAATGAAGAATATACACCTACTGATGAGGACATCCAAAACTACCAGAAAGAACAAAAACAATAGCGTGGGTGACCGCACAAAAAGAGTAAATATAGAAAAATGGCTAACATGGATACCTTGATAGAGGATAATATTCATGCGCTATCAGATGGTGTAGCCGAGGTTGCCAAGAAAAGACTTGAGGTTTTGAATACGCAGCAGGTGAATGTGGTTGGTCAAGTTGCAGGGAACCTCATTAAGTTCATAGAGGCCATTAACAATGTCAAATCCACTATTGAGGCCGAAACATATGGGGTGGATCGCAATGTTCTGCTAGTAACATCAAAACTAGTTCCTCTCATCAAAGTACAAATCCAAGGGCGGGCAATAGAAATAGGGACGAAAACAAGTGCATTTGATGATGTTGTCAAAGAGTTTGACACATTGCAGATCAACTTCTCCAAGATCTCATTGGGAGAGGTATATGAGTTGAAAAAGGTGGTCGCGACTGAAATACGGCTTCGGGAGAATGTTGTTGCATATCAGGAAACAAAACAACAAAGGAAGGCCAAGCAACACAAGGCCCTCTTGAAGGAGAAAGAGAAAGAAATTGAGGCATGCGAGCATACCCACGTTGCACTAGCTGAAGCCATTAAGGGCATCATTGCAGAGTTCCCACCAGAAGCGGGTCGAGAATATGAATATTCAGTTGCTAAGGTTTCCCGATTGTCGTGGATTGCAGTGGAGCTGAAGAAGTAGGTTGAGGAGCTTCAAGCTAGGAAGGCACCAAACACACCTCCTAAGGTGATAAAAGAGTGAAGCAGAGCAATGTTTGAAGCTATTGGGAATATAGGAAAAGGAGAAAAAATCTGTGCTAAGGAATTTGAAGCCATTTCCATGATTTGGGAAGTGCTTCTAAAAGATGATACTGGAGAAAATATCAGAGAAAGGGCATGGCAGGATGACGAGAAAATCACCGCAGAAAAGATAGAGATGAAGAAGTTGTTGTTTTAGGAAAAGGTAACGAAGATGGATGAGATCAAGCAGCAACAGAAAGAAGTCCAAGCTCTTAGCGAGCAAGAGTGGACTAGGGAAGTAGATGTGGAGGCACACCAGTCAAAAGTAGCATGGCCCACAAGAATTCTTCAGCCTCTATAGCAAAATATTCAACATATGGCTCAGTTCCTAGAGGAAGAACCGTCGAAACATATCAGTTCCAACCGTGTGGAGAAATTGGCCGCACAGGTGAAGGAAGCAACAGTGGAAATTGCTAGAGTGCAACAGATGTTAAAATAATTTCAGGACAAGGTTGGTCCTCCCGCATAGCCTGGGCCAGATCCTGAGATTGAGGCTTATGTTGCGAGCAGTCACATTTTTGCAAAGGTATCCATTTTTTCTTAGTGGCTTAGGATGAGCGACATGTGAATTTTGGGGGCTTGTTGGGCCAGGAAAAGTGCACAAGGAAGAAGTTGATGCATAAGCAAAGGAGGAAAAGTGCATGTGTGACAAGGGAAAATCAGATCAAGAAGGAATAAAATCAACCTACGCGGAAAGACAAAACATGTGCATGGCAAAGAAAGGCGGGATAAATATGGAAAGGAAGCACAGAGTAGAGGAAGTTGTGACATGATGAGTGCGATGGGGAAAAGCATATCCAGAGTCGGTGGAAGAGGCAGGTAGAAGAGTTAATGCTGGATAGGAGGAAGTCAAGGAATACAATGAAAGGACGAACTAGCAGAATATGAAAGGACAGTTTTGCGGCTAGTTATGACTGGTACAAACAAACTGAAATACATTTCCACATCTAGTTAAGGCTATGGTTAATGCATTGTAGGAATTTCATGTCTAGGTATGGTCTGACATTCAATGTAACAGAGATATTTTGTAGCTACCTGATTCTATAATAACTAAGTAGTACTCATTCAACCCTGTATGGTATTGTAAATGATATAAGTAGAAGGAACCCGCTCTGTATAAGGGTTCGATTCAATTGATTGTTAGTGAGTTTGTTTAGTTCATTCAGT
Source organism: Pseudotsuga menziesii (assembly GCA_001517045.1). Lineage (NCBI taxonomy): Eukaryota > Viridiplantae > Streptophyta > Pinopsida > Pinales > Pinaceae > Pseudotsuga > Pseudotsuga menziesii. Next base: position 100,085 of record LPNX010995075.1, on the reverse strand, counting down.
CAGTTTTGGTCAGATTTTGTTAGTTCTGTAGTTGACTCAGAGAGGAGTCTGGTAGAAGTATAAGTTTGTTGAGCCCCAGATCTTGTAGCTGTGTGTGCAGACCACTAGTAAAGTATAAGAGTCGATCCAGGCTGTGTGCATATCAGTAGGAGTAGATAGAATAAGAAACCAGAGAGCATGAGAGAAATAATATTGAGTCATAAAGACATATCTTAAGAACAGTATGCAAGTTGCAGGCTACAAGGTGCTACCTATATTTCTCATTCCAGATGAAGAGCACCTTGGTGGTTTTTCCCAGATGGGTTTCCACGTTATTTCCTGTGTGGTGAATGTTTATGTGAATGTTTTCTTATCTTACATTATTACAAGTTACAGTTGTTGATGAATGAATGTTGTAGTATGAATGAATGACTATTTAAAAGTATTGCTAGAATATTGTGTATGAGTTCACGGTTAAATATACCTAAGTTAAAATATAAGTCGTGCACTGTCTGTTAAGTACAAGGAATTGACTACGTCGCATAGTTTCTCTAGTTGTTAAAGTTCAAGAACAAGGTCACATCATGCAGGTGATCTGTGGCACTTGGTTGTGCCTCTGTCACAGAGTGAAAGACTCCATCCCATCGCCTTTGTCGAGAACCTTAGTCGCACGCCAAGGGACTATAATCCCTCTCCAACTATGGAAACATTGTTCTGGTAGTTACCCATTAATATATCTCAAGTGATATTGTGCCTACCTTACAGGCATTGCTGACTGAGCTTGCTCTGTTGGGCCGATGTCTTGTGGTGTCTTATTGGTATTATGTTGTGGTTGAATTGTAGGTCAAGACAAGAAGGAGAAAGACTCCAACAAATGGTTCCATTGTCGGGACCGTTAACCATTTGAGTCGAGGGAAATGTTGTGACATCCGATGAAGAATGAGATAGAATACTGGTTGGAGTCTAAGATGCTAGCATTCATGTAAGAAGAGAGTGCAGGATCTCAGTTGAGTGCAGAAAATTGGGTGGACAAATACATATATTCGGATATTCATGAGATCTTCTTTACAGAGTTTCTTCATAGGCCCATTTTCTAAGACTTTACTTATGATATAGGGAGCATACCACATTGTTTCTAGCTTCCCCTTCCCAATTTTATCATATTACTTATCATAAGTCGGGACTAGATCTCCTTCATTGAAAATATGAGGCTAAACTGATTTATCATATTGAGCCTTGATCCATTTTTTGTGTGACTCATTAGCCAAGGAGGCATCTCGTCGAGTCTCATCAAGGTTCAATAGATCAAGGAAGTGTTATTCCTCAGTATAATTATTGGGAAGAAGCTCAACAACAAGCTTGAGTGATGGAATTTCACACAAAATAGGTAGGACAAATTCCAGTCCGTAGACCAATTGAAAAGGAAAAAAAATGGTCAATTTTTTAACTGAAGTTCTATAAGCCCATAGTGTAGAAAATATATTTAAATGGAATTTGGAATTATGATCTCGAACAATCCCACAAAGCATAGTGTTCAATACCTTTTTAATGGCTTCAACCTGGCCAGTAGCTTGTTGATAGTAAGGAGTTGAGTTTTCATGAAGAAAACCCAAATTGGCACTCAACTCAGCCATAATATGATTACGGAAATGAGATCCATGATCAGTTACTATGTCCAAAGAAACTCCAAACCTAGTGGTGGCGTGATTAATTAGGAAGAGGGTGGCAGTATTACCATCCTTTGCAAATGTAGGCATTTCCTTGACCCATTTTTTGAAACATTCCACAACTATAATAATGCAACCATGCCACCCGGATGAGGTAGGATAACAATGCATAAATTCAATCCCCCATTTGGAAAAAGGGCCAATGGTAATGGTGGGATGTAACAGAGCATGTTGGGTGCGCCTTTTAGGATAGAAAAGTTGACAGGGTGGGCATTTTTTAACTGCTTCATGACAATACTTAAATATTGAAGGTCAAAAGTACCCTACACAAAGAATCTTCTCAGTTGTAGCCATCCAAGATAGTGACCGCCGCATTCTCCAAAGTGACAGTAATTCATGAGCTATTCAACATTGTCATGAATAACACATCGTCAAAGGATTAAATCAATACCATGCCAATATATGGTATCATTGAGAATAAAATAGTACTTAGTGTGGTGACCAATGCATCGACAATCGGCATAGGATAAATTGGGATGAAATATTTAGGTCTAGAGATATATGATCAAATATCCATACCACGGGTCATCCATGCTTATCAAGAACAAGAATTCATCCGAAAATGAATCATTGGGCTTAGTTTCCATGAGAGCATGAGGACGGTTGTTAACACATCAACTCTGTGAAGGCTAGGGGATTCTTAAAAGTGGTATTGGTGAATTCGAGATCAAATTCTTGTAGGAAAACTATCCAATGAGAATATTTCCCCCTTAGCACTTGACAGCTAATAATATAGTACATAAGGTTTTGATCTAAAAGCACGGTAGTGGTGCAAAGTAGGATGTAATGACAAAAACGTTGCACAACAATGACAATAGCCAAATCTAGCTTCTCCATGTGTGAATATCGAGTTTGAGAGTCAAGAATACTCTTACTGAGAAAATAGATCGCATGCTCTTGGCCATTCGAATCTTCCTAGACTATGACATACCAATGGTGGTAGTGGAGGTGACAATGTATAGCAGAAAAAATTTGAATAATTCAAGGGGTGAAACACAATTGAATGTGTTATAGAATGTTTTAAATTATCAAAATATCTTTGAGCCTGATCATCCCAAATAAACGGAGTGTTCTTTTTCAAGAGACGCATGTAGCCATGCGTTTTCTGTGCGAAATTGCACACAAAA